>OY998153.1:380100-713888 GCA_963921925.1 Sphagnum tenellum
GGCCAGATGTCCAGAACCACTGATCCCTTCAGAGGGTATGCTAGTGAAGCATATCCACACTGGAGAGGATGTATGGGTGCCAAGACGAGTTGTCGCAATCTTTCTTTTGCTCACAATGGCAGACTTTGCTGACCAATACTTTGGCTGGCAGGTACATAGAATCAATCCTTATCTTCCATTTTCTCTTAAACTGTGCTGTTTTTCTCCTACACCATTACACCAATCACCATCCCATTTGCTGTGTGCAGCAGGCAAGTGAGAGAAGGGCATCATCAATTGTTTTACTGCATTTTTGCTTTGTTGAAGGTGGATGCTTGAAATCATTTCCATGATGTTTAGAGACTAAGCTTTTGCTACATTTTCTTGCAGGATGTTCTATTTGGGAATGACGATGGGGAGTTTCGGTATAATGGAAATAACTTCTATGCACTGTGGCCTGGAAACTGTAAGCCTGGCTTGTGGATGACCGTAATATCGCGCATGGGAGTGCTACTGAATATTCTACTTAAGGAAGATGAAGTGGAAGACAGGGAAGAAAATCAATCAGCTGGAAAAAGGGAAGGTAAAAAAGCCTTTTCTGAACTCCAGATACCCCTGCCTGCCATTTTCAAAAGCTGCTCCACAATAGTGTCACCTGCAGATCAAACCAAAGCTCGTAATTTGTACTGGGAGGCCATCTGTATAACAGGAGGTGACGAAAAGATTCTTGACAAGGCACAACCTTTGCTTCAAGCAGCATGCAAGCATAATCCATTTGTTGGGGAGCCACACATAGTCCTGGCTCAAATTCTTCTGTCGAGAAGGGAATTTGAGCTTGCTGAGAAGGAGGCAACTCTGGGATTGCAGCTCTTATTGGAATGGGCAACCAACTGGGACAAGCGCATGACATGGGAGGGTTGGGTTGCCTGGGCTCGAGTTTTGCGACAGAATGCTCTGGACAAGACATGGGCCAAAGATGTATGGGGGATCATAAATCTTGGCCTTGTCAAGTGAATCAACATGGGATAATATGGCTTTGTTACTGGTGTTCCTTGGTTCTAGTCAATCATGCCTGGATGCATTGGATGGTTCTGTGCACTGATGCCCAGTGTAAGTATGTAGTGACATGTGACAAGACTTCCTAGATATTGAGCAATCACTTGTTTTAGAAGCACCCAACAGTAGAGGGAAGTAGTCATGTCAAGGACATCCATTGTACTTATTCTTGCTAAAATAATTGATGTTTCTGTATATACTAACTTCTCAATCAGGAAGTTTTATGAAATTGTAGCTAGAGCTCAATTGGTTTCATGGTTGATGTGTGGCTGTGTAGTAGCATGTTCTCATCTGGTATTATTCATCAGTAAGTTTGCAACTGCCTAAATACGACCTGAATGGTACATACTGTAACCAAAACACACTACTCATTAGCCTCATTACCTACTAGATGCTTCTGTTTTTTCAAGTGCTGCTGTTGATTACTGTGGTCATTCCAACATTTCAGCAAACCCGTTAGTAACTTTTTTTCCTTCAGATGTCTGGTGGCAGTCTTCTGTGTGGTTCTATTGTGTCATGATATCGCTGAGGAGGAGGAACATTACAATTCAGAGCTTGTTCTCTGACCAGATTTCCAAGGACTCCTTGAATCAGGTATCTGCATATTGAACATGAAAGTGCAGGGGAACGGATAGCAAATGAGAGGGGTAAGTTGCAAAGCATCTTGTTAATCTGAGAACATCAAATTGGCTTCTGAGCTTTTTTTCTTTAGTTTTTTGCACTGCCACACTTGCTTTCTTTGAGTGCAATCTGATCAATTTCTGAAATTTCAGAGATGTATTACTAATGCTGGGTCCAAGCTTTTGTTTCTGGTGTTGCACTGAAGCACTTGCTTTTGTTGAGTGCAATCCAATCAGACTCTGAAATCCCAGAGATGGATTAGTATTCCAAAGGCCCAAGCAAGTGTAACATTAGTGGGGCTGGACAGGAAAGTCGTGAATTATACAGAAGCAGAGAGGCAGGGATCAATGGCAAAGCCCCAAATGGACACCTCCGACCAATCCGTGCAGGTGGGGCTGTTGGGAAGCCATCTCCAGGTGGGTGGGTGGCTCCCCAAGTCACACATGAGCACCCTGGGAGTCTTCTTAACATGCAGGTACAGAAAGCTTCCAGAGGCAACACATTGAAAGGAGTAGAACATCTTCCCCTTCCTGTAAAACTCTTTGAATAAACGATCAGGCATAGCTTCCACCTCCACCCATTCTGCTACCAATTCCCTCAGTTCCCATATTCTAACTCCCTCAAACCTCTGATCCACACGCAGGGCTCCCACAAGCAACAACCTTCCAAAATGCTCCACCAAATCTCCATACCATAAGAAGGAAGGTCTAGACACAGGCACCACTCTCCACATCCCTTGATCAATGTTGTATGCTAGAAGTGCATCTGGAGGCCCTGCTGTCATACAGTAAAACAAACCATTGCAGAGTGCACTTCTTGCAAATGACATCTTGTGAGGAAGGCTACCTGTGGCAGTCCAGCGATTGCACCTGGAGTCAAACACCTCAGTCATAGCCCCGGATTCATAGCTCCCAACAGCAATGATTCTGTACTCCTTTGTGATGGGATTGACATCGATACCGATGACAGGATCGATTCTATCTTCCTGCCATGGCGGCAGTTCCCTCCAATATTTCAGCAATGGATTGCAGACAGAGAGAACTTGATCACCATCCACATAGGCCCGGATGCATATGAGACCACCTGCAGCTGCGGTTGGATACATGAAATCTGGAGGAAGAAAGCTTAAGGGAACCTTATGCCATGTATCAAATGTGGGATCATAAGCATAAGACCAGTTTCGGCAGTGTCGGTATGACAGGATAAACATCCAAGCTTCCTTGTGATGTACTTGAGTTCGGATCTCGAAGAAACTTGGAGCAAAGAGGCTTGCATGCCATCTCTTTGATACAGTGCGTGATCGAAAGTACGATGATACAGGTAAGTATGCTTGGATTCGATCCACCACTTCCTCAGGAAGCTCAGGGATACGGTTCTTTGTGTTTTGGCTGTTGCGATCACGGATCTGTGTGTCATACATGTAGGCTGCCAAGCCTAAACCTACAGGTCCCCCAACCACCCATGTGCTTGTGCTCCCGATGTTGCCCATCACAATGTGATTTCTTTGCTCCTCGTCTCATGTCAATCTTCTTCCCTCATGTCTTGTCAATCTTCTGCAAGCAACTTTATCTCATTGTGATGTCTCTTCCCTCATCTCTTGTCAATCTTCTGCAAGCAAATTTATCTCATTGTGATTTCCTCCCTCCTCATCTGTTGTCAGTCTTCTGCAAGCAAATTCATCTCGTTGTGATATCTTTCCTCCTCATCTCTTGCCAATCTTCCCTCCAGTGGTTCATCTTGGCAATCCATCTTCTTCTCAATCTGCACAATGTATATCTCTCTATTTGCCACGTGCCTCTTCATCTGTTGTTGTTAACAGTGAAGTTGAAACCCCACACTTTATTCAAACCTGAAAACATCTATCTTCTTCCTTGTCCCTTTTACTTCCTCCTTGATCTAGTCGTAGAATCATGCCATCCCGACAAAGATGCATTCCTCCCAAGTCTTGAAGTCTCATTTCTTCATTCCTTGACTCAACAACGTGGTTTGTTTATCATTGTTGATGTTCACCCTAATATTGTTTGTCCTGGAAGAACTCAATATGCAAACATCAATCAAATTTTGGTGTTTTCAAGATTGAGTTCACAATCATCTCACTGCAAGTTTTGGTGTTTTGAGATTGAGTTCCCTAACCTCTGAGAGGACAATCAGTTCTCAAATTGCCAGTACTACTGCTACAATGCTCAGATTTTCTTTCCTCACTTGCAAGCAGTATTTCAAAGCTCAATCCTCATGTTTTGTCGTTTGCATCAAAATCCTTTTTTCCTTCCCTGGCTCCCAATCTTGTCTTCTTCTTTGGTTTTTGCAGCAACATTGCTTGTTGCTGCTGAATGCAGATGATGAGGAAGATGGTGATGATGCTGGTGATGACAATCAAGATGATGAAGATGTTGATGATGATGATGAAGATACAAATGATGAAGGTGAAATTCACCTATCATATATACATAAACCTCACTTCGTTTGCTTTTGTAATAGCTTCATTTTGTCGCAAGATGGTCAATGGCAGATGAAAATGATGATAACAAAGAAGAAGATGAAGATGAATTAGCTTCTCATGTATTGTGCATTTGTAATTTCTTGTTAGATTGGGATGAAGATGAGAAAATGGCATGATGACAATCAAGATGAAGATGATGAAGGTGAAGCTATTTTCACACACCACCTCTATTTTGTTGCTTTTTGTAGTAGCATTGCTCACTCTTGGATGTGGCTATAAGGACAAAGATTGTAGTGGTGATATTAATGTTGATTAAGGAAATGATGAAAATGAAAGATACTAATCAAGATGATCATGATACTTGAAAGTGAATTGGTGCAATGTTTGTTTACATGTGTCTAATGGGTTCTTCCCTCAAGGGACAAGTCCCTTCAATGCATCTTTTCAATCTCTTCTTGATAGGTAGTCCCAACAAGAGTGGAATTCTTCTTCTTCTTCTTCTTCATCTTCTTCTCTCTCACTCTCTCTCTTAACTTACATTTTGTGGATGTTTGAAATTTGTTGTCCAAACAAGGTTGCTTATTGATTTTCAAACAAGATTACAACTCTTTAAATTCTCTCTCTATACCTTCAATTACAATTTGGTTTTTGTTTAGAAATTA
This sequence comes from Sphagnum tenellum, assembly GCA_963921925.1. Taxonomy (NCBI): domain Eukaryota; kingdom Viridiplantae; phylum Streptophyta; class Sphagnopsida; order Sphagnales; family Sphagnaceae; genus Sphagnum; species Sphagnum tenellum. The sequence continues at coordinate 384,859 of OY998153.1, forward strand.
TGGTGCCAAACAAGATTGTGCAACAATTCCTTTTTATCTCGATTGGGTTTGGCACAAAAGTTGGGTTTAGGGTTTAGGGGTTTAGAGTTTAGGGTTTACTTTGGGTTTGGCACAAAAGATGGGTTTAGGGTTTAGGGGTTTAGAGTTTAGGGTTTTTACTTAATTTCAAATTCTAATCACTTGGAGATGGAGATCCCAATAAATTGATCTCAATTTACAACTGAAAATCCTCTTCTAAAAACCATTAAAAAAAACTAGCTTTAGTTATTTACATAATTTTTTGAAAATTTATTTCATGAATTAAAATTTTGATGAAATACATCAATTTTCATATTATTTTAATCCCCCCCAAAACAGAGAAAAAAAGGAAAAAAAGGAAAAAAGAAAAAGAAAAAAGAAAAACAGCTTCTTAGAAAGGGGCCTGGACAAGAAAGGGGTAAAAGTGAGAGGACAAAAAAGAGCAAGAGTCCGGAGGTTAAGTGTGAACAACGAGAGGCCAATAATGAGAATACAACCCACTCATATGAGGACACGTGGCTTGGTCGCTGGTCGGGAACACCTTCGCTCTGCAAGAGCTATGGCGATGGCGATGTCGAGCTCTCTTGCGTTTCTCTCTGCAATCCGGTTTCCTGGATCATGCGCAGAGAATTTCTCCACTCTCTCTCTCTCTCTCTCTCTCTCTCTCTCTCTCTCTCTCTCTCTCTCTCAAAAACACACGTAGAGAAGAAAATATTTGGAGAGAAGAAGTTTTCCTCTCCCTGACGAATTTTTTGCCACGTAAATCGGTTCAGTAGCGACGAAGATAGAGAGAGATGGAGCTCTGGTTTCCAGGATCGAGGGCTCGTGCTTTTCTCTGCTCTCGGTTGTGCACTCGTCTTCCTGGTTTTCTTCGTACGAATTGTGCTTCCTGGCTGCGCATTTCAATCAGAATTGAGTGTAATCTTTGGAGCAGCAAGGGAGGGAGGGAGAGGAGAGGAGAGCAGGAGGAGGAATTGAAGAACAGTTTTCTTTTGCTCTTATTGCTTGTTGTTGGAGTGGTGTCGTTGTTGCTGCGCGATGCTTACCTTTGCGCGAAATCTTTTAGCAAGTTCAAGCGGAGGGAAAGATGGCGAGAACCTGACTGACTTTGCGACATTGAAGATTGGAGCGAGATAGCAAGCAAGCAAGAAAGCAAGCACTGCATCGTCATGCATGGATCCATGGCGCACGCATGCTCTTGGTGTTACGATAAGTGGCTTGCAATAGCACCAACGATTTTCCTGCTTTTTCTTGAAGGGCGACTCAGCAACCAACAAAGCTGTTCTTTCCTCTGTAGCGCTTGCTTGCAGCTGTTCTTTCCGCTGTTTTCTTGCAGATCTGTTACAAGCAAGCAATGTAGCACTTGTTTGCAGCTGTTCTTTCCGCTGTTTTCTTGCAGATCTGTTGCAAGCAGGCAAAGCGCTACATCTTCATGCATGGATCCATGGCGCATACATGTATTCTCTTATGGACTCTTCCAACCTTGAGCGAGTCAGCAAGCAACAAAACCGTTCTTTCCTCTGTAGCGCTTGCTCGCAGTTCTGTTCTTTCCGCTGTTTTCTTGCAGATCTGTCGCAAACAAAGCAAGCAAATGCACGCTACATCATCATGCATGGATCCATGGAAAGTACATGTATGCTCACGATTGACGCTTCATTCTCTCTCTTGATTCTCTCTTGACTCTTGACGCTTGATTCTGTCTCTGACGTCGATCCGCTTCACCTTCCTCCCATGCAATTCAAAATTCCTATCGCAGATTTTTCAAACTACAACGACTACAAGAGCGATGATGATGCGACTAGTCACTGCCGTTGCCGCTCAAGACTCTCCTATTCATTGCGCTGCTGCAACGGCTGCCTGCGCATCATCAAACAATGTTTCCTTGAACGCTCGGTTTTCAGTCTCACCTCGTCAAGGTCATGAGACTTGGAAACGGCCGGTCGTCGACAGCTTACAGACAACGCCTCGTCTCCTCTTAAGCGCTGAATCTCGTGTCTATTCTGCAAGGTTTTCTCATCATCTTTCTCTCGAGCTCATTCTCTCCCTGTCTATCTCCTTGTAGTGTTCCTGCAAATTGTTGTTTCCGAGTGTTTTCTCGCGCACTGCCTCCTCCCCGTTGCTGCAGACATGTTGTAATTGCTGCTGGTAGATTGGAAGCTCTGATCATCGACCATTGTAGTAGTGTTGTCCCCCCTTTTGTTTGCTCTGCCAGTGCATATCTTTAAAGCTTTCTCAGAGCTCAACAACACAACCAAAGATCAATTCTGTGTTTTTGTAGCACAGTTTTCATGGTGGTGGTGCACTCTGTCTGTCTGCTGAATTGGGTGTAAAGAAATGATGAGGAATTCACAGTGTCTGCCATCGCCATTGCTTCTGTGATCATTGCTTGATGTCAAGTACAAGCCAAATTGACAGCAACCGATCAGCAGCGGACTTTTTTGTTTCATAAAATCTGTGCAGATTTTGTCTTGCCCAGAATTTGCTGCTTTGTTCTGGCTTAATTTCAAATTCCTTTTTGTTGCAGTTACCAGAACAGAGGGCATATCCCTTGATTTTCTTCTCATTACTGCTTTGCTCAAAATGTAAAAGATTAGTTTCAGATGTATAACCTGATGCTGCCAAAATCTGTGCTACATGGGAAGTGGAACAGCAATCATCACAAACTGCAAGAATTTGTTTGATTTTTCCTCAGAATCATCAACATCTCCATCTCTCTCTGTCTCTGCAGCTTCATTCAAGTAAGCATGTGCATTGCAATTCTTGTTCAGATTTGATAATTGCAGAACTCATAAGGAACTGGGGGTATATGAAGTTTTTCACAGAATTGCAATTTCTGCTTTCTTGTCTTTACTTTTGCAATTGAATTGCAATGTCTGCTCTCATTTCTTTACTTCTGCAATTGAAATGCAAATGGTTGCTACCGATCATGAAGTTTGTAGACTCAGCTTGTATGCCAGAAGATTCAGATGTTGTGTTTTGAGCATGTGTGTAATTTGTGCCTGCAGCTTCTCTAGACTTGCAAGGTCCCATGAATGAACCTTCAGATCATAGTGCAATCTTCTGCAGAGAGTGAATCGACTGGACGACTACTACTTTCAAAGCTAGGGGCTGAGAACAATAGTGAATACAGTGCATGTGGATCAACCACCACGGAGGATTTGCCTTACATTGTGGATCATCATCATCATCATCAGGCCATGTCTGAAGCAGCTACTCCTCTTCTTCTTCCCACTGCAACCATCCCAACTGTGATAATGTCCAACAATCTGGTCAGCAAGACTAGAAACACACATGCCCAACCTCGTGTTGGCAATCAGGCAAAGAGTATGGAACCACCCGCTCAAGAGGGTAGGAACAATACACCTGCCCATTTGGAGTTTGATGAAGGAAGGAAGGAGATTCGTGCCATTGTGAGCAAGTTGAGTGAGCTTGGCATTCTAAGACATTCTGCAGGAGGACTGAAAGCAACCGAAGCTGAACTGGCTAATACCCAGAGCTCATACTATTTGTTGCCACCATTGCCAGCTCATATGGCAAAACTGCTCTGTACAAAATCAACCCACAAGAAGACAGAAACGCAGAACTCTGTTGTGTCTGTGAATCATTCAAGCAAAGAGAAGCATGATGCCCTGGCACCTGATAATGCCATGGAGAAAGGAGTCTTGTCTTCACAGGCAGCTGTTGCAGACACTGCTAGAAATGAGGCTCCTGGCACAATGCTGGAGCCCAAGTCACAACTCCTTACTGAGATGCTGCGACATGGTGAGGAGTCTCAACCGTCCACTTCAGGCGATAATCTCACAGCTGCAGCTACTGAGCTGGGGGTCAAGAGAGCAGCTTCACAGGCTGCAGATCAGGAAGGTGAATGGAATCTTCTGAAAGGCCAGGCAGGAGTCATGAATGAGAACCTCCAGTGCACAGTGGACAAATCCTCCAAGAATTTACGGGATATCATCAAACCTTGTAGCAGCAATGTGATGAAGGAGCCAACAATAGCATCTGGACCACAGTACAGAAAACCACCACAGGAGGATCAAATGCGCATCAACAACCAGGGAGAGGTAACTACACAAATCATTGAGCTGGTAAATGAACCAGATGTCAAAACTGATCAGGAAAAACAAGAGATTGTTGATGATGGTTCTTCCTGTAAACCAGTTGGAATTCCAGCATACATTGCTGAGGAGGGAGAAATCATTGAGGATGGTGTCTTGATGAAAGCAGCAGGGGAAATGACAATTCTGAAGCATGGGTTGGTGTCAGAAGACAGTGTGCGAAGAACCAGTGGTGGTGCCACCATCAAGAATGTGTCAGAAGATGGTTCTGACACCAATCCTCCAAGACCACTTGCTGCTGTGGGCAAGGATGATACCTTGACAACAGCAGCAATGCTGCCTCCTCAGATCATGGCTGGAAAGCAGCATGGAGATCATCAATCCAGTGAACGTGCAGTAGTGGAACATCACAAGCTGATGCTGCCACATTACCCACATCCCGCTGGAGTGGAAACTGAGAACAGGTATACTGTCAAGCAGTTGCTGCTACCACAAGCAGCAGCTTCAGGAGGTTTTCATCAGCCTTGCGAGATGTTCAAACATGCACAGCAACAGCGATCAGGAGTCCTGCAGACACTATATGACAGTCATGAGACAATGTCGCATCAGGCTGCTGCTGCTGCAGAGGAGCTCTGGAGGCTGCATTTGTACAACCAACGACGGCAGCAGCAGTTTGCACCACCACTGACTTCATGCAATCATCAGCTTCCTGCTGCTGCTGCAAGCCAGCCACAATCCTCCTCTTCTTCTGATGCCGCAAGGTGTGGTAATCCTAAAACAAACGTGGGTTGTGATTCATCACCTGAGAAAGAAGCTCTTGTTGCAGCAGATGCAAGCCGACCCACAGCAGCAGCAGGCTGCACAGCAGAGAACAACACTGTGGTGGCTTCAGAAGACTCGCGTCCGCTTCTGCCTGACCCAGCTTACGCCACACACGCTGCTTCTGTAGCGGCAGTTGCTCATATGCCTAATCTGCCGGAATACTGGCTACAATACCAGCGTCGCTTCCTAAAAACCCAACAAGCTGATGTTGCTCATGATGATGGAGCTGCAGCATCCCATCTGCAACCACATCTAGCAAGCTCCGATCGGAGCTCGGATGGTGTACAGAGAAGGAAAGCTGAGAATCTAGCAGACCCATCTGGCCGATTGCCGCTTCTCCAATGGCCTCACCGTCTACTCCCATCCAACAACAAGCCGCTTTTCAGTCCTCGACCTCATCTACAGCAGCATCGTGCTTCTTCACAGTCAAGCTCTTCACAGCAGCCTTGGCTGCAAGGAGGAACACATCATCGTCGAGGCGGCACCTCCTCCTCCTCGACCCGGATCCCCGCAGGACCTCATCATTTCAGTAACAACACACATGGGGGTCAACAGCCGACGTCGAGAGGAGGGCAGCAAGTGCATCGCAAGCCGGGGGTGACGAGGGCGCCAGGAGGAGTGACGAGGCCGCAATTCCCTCGCCAGCTGCTGCTCCAAGAGCATCATCATCATCGCGGTGTTCTGGGATATCCCACCCATTTGTTCCACCAGGCGCTTCTGCAGCAGATGATTGCTCTTCAGGCAGCTGATGCTCATCAGACTGCTGCTGCTGCTGTTGGGTGTCCAAGACACTGGCGTCGAATCAAGAGAGACTTCACAGCTCGGGGGGATTCTTCTTCTTCTTCCTCTGCTCCTCCTTACCAGCCACAACTAGTCTGGCAGCAGCAGCACGGTGGCCAGAGCAGACGATCACAGAGTAGTACTAGTGTCTACACGTACCGCTCTCAGAATAGCAACAATTCTGGATGGGATCAGACCACAGCCAGGCATGACCATGAAGAGAAGGAGCAGCGAGTTGCAGCTAATTCTTCTTACAGCAGCAACGAGAGTGCACAGCAGCAGCAGCAATTCGAGAAGGATCAACAGATCAATCAGCAACCAGCTGCTGCTGCTACATCGCAACCCATCATGCAGCACCACACTCTAAGATTTCCTCCAAACATGAAGTGGCAACGGGTACCCAATGACCGCAACTCCTTGCAGACTCTCCTGAAGACTCCAGGCAACATCCCTGATGAAGAAACCTTGCAGAGCAAGCACATTGCCACAGCCTGGTATGTAGTATCTATCCCGATTCCGCACGTTTCTTAGGGTTTAAGGTTTAGGTTCCACGGACAGACTAACGTTCAGGGTAATGCAAACGTGAGAAAGACCAACAGATCAATCACCAACCCACTGCCTGCATGTAGATCAGGGATTTACAGGTTCAGCCTGTTATGTTTCCTGATTCCACAGGATTCTTGTGGACTTGAAGCACAGCAAATGGTTTCTAAGTTTCCGTGTTTTGTTATGCTCTTAGATGGTTGAGTTTTGCAGCAGGATTGTGACAAGGGTTGGGATTTTGCTTGTGCACATGCATACATACAAATATTGGGGTGTGGCGGTGGAGGGAGGGACTGCAGCAACTGTGAGCACTGCAGAGCCAAGAGCATGATGTCATTGGAAGCATCTCCACGGGAGGTTCTTGCAGTCTCGTGATTTTCTTCAAGCTGAGAGTGTGTGCAGTGGTGTATCAGGTACTACTAATGTTTGCACTTTTTGTTGGCCATTGATTTTGCATAGTAGATTTCTCTGTTGAGGCTTCCCTGGAAGCAAGAGGCTGCTGGGATTAGGACACCCCTCTATCTTGCAAATCAGGACTCAGTGCTCTGCTATAGATTATGATAACAGATTGTGAAATAAGGCTGATTCAGAAGGGCTCAAAAGGAATGTTCATTGTGGCATCAATCTGAGGATGAAATCCATGGCTGAAAGGTTTCTATGTTTCAGGCGCACATCAGGTCTTTTGGAAGATCACTACCAGAAGAGTGAGTTACACACTGCTGCTGTTATCTGAATTTTCAGAAATGTTGGTGCAGGTACTGTTGCAACTGAACACTCAGAGAAGCATTGAGTAATGGACAAGATGCCTGTTCATTAGAGATCTTCCTGCAGTGATTTAGCTTAACAACATGTAGACTGTAGCAATAGAGACAGACTTCTTCGCCCCTTTCCCCAGAGAGGAACATCATCTCCCCACCCCCCCTTTCCCGGTCATGAAATTTTAGGGTGGGTTAGATTTCATGTAAGTAACAGTGCATTTTTGGGGGCAGTTCTTGCATGTTGAAAGTGTCGTATCCAGAGTAGGTGGCAGAATTATGACTAGCAATGTTCAATCTCATTGCACACATACAACACACACACACACACAACCTAGTAGCTTTCATTCTTTGTTTCAAGTATTCTCCTTCTGCTTTTTAGCTCTCCAGATCCAAGACAAAACCCCATTGTAGTTTTCTTTTCAACATTTGATGCTATATAATACCTTCCATTCAAGTTCTCTATTCCTGTTGACAGCTAGCTGCTGGCACACCGTCTATTTACTTTGTGCCACTGTGTTCATGCCTCATTCTCTCGTCATCCATTTTATCTATATCTTCTTTCCAGTTCATTCTCTTGCTGGCCATTTTATGTGTCTTCTTTGTGGTTCATTCTCTTGTCCCCCATTTCATCTATCTTCTGTGTGGTTCATTCCTCTTGGGACTCTTGAACCCCCATTTCAACTATCTTCATTGCAGTTCATGCTCTTATGCTCCATTTTATCTATCTTCTTGGCAGTTCATTTTCTTTCCCTCCATTCTATCTATCTTCTTTGCACTTCATTCTCTTGACCTCCATTTCTTTACAATCATATTTCTTCTGCTCTGATGACATGTTAACAGCTTGCGATCATGATCCCATATTTTTTTTCAATGTTTTTTTTCCCAGTCCAACATTTCTAGGATTAGCATTATATAGTGTTTATAGTCTTAATTAGCGTTTACAGTTGATACCATTTTGTATGATTATTCTTGGGAGTAAAGAGTCTTCTATTGTTTAGAACTAATCAAACAACTGTTCAAGTTCAGAGGTACAGAAACAGTTTTTTGACTAGAGCTCTGGAAATTCCTAATTCCTTGTCCTCCTCCTCCTCTGGGTGTCATAAAATCTGCAGCTCAGACATATGATGATTTTTTTTGTTGCAGGATTTTTGGACATAGAGCCATGCTGGGGGAGGTGTCTGTTAGGAAATTTGGGGTGAGTCATAATACAAACCTTTCACATTTTAATGAAATTAGAATCCGTGACAGATTTCTAACAAAACAAAACTAAACACTCGTTTAAACTTCTTTCTTGTTTTGGCTTTTGAAAAACTTTTGTATATTTTTTTACAAGGAGTTGTTGGGAGAGATAAGAAGTATTCATTTAGCAAGAGTTGTCAAGAAAGGATTTATTAATCTTTTGTTTTAGGGGAGGAGAGAGGGGAGGGGGGGGGAGCAGCTCTATCTTTTGAAAAGCTTTTTAGAATAGAGAGTGAAGAAAAGAAGATTTGGTTTGAAAGTACCGATCGTATTGTTGGCAGACAATTAGGTAGAACTCTTCTTTGGTTTGAATTTGTGCTTGCATGTGTGTGTGTGTGTGTGTGAGAGAGAGAGAGAGAGAGAGAGAGAGAGAGTGAGTGTGCGTGTGTGTGTGTGGTGGTGGTGTTGCTGCAACATGTGATTTGATGTACTTATGTACATTTGATCAAATCTGTGCAACATTTCTGCCACAAAATCTTGACAATTTTGTGAAATCAAGGCAGGGTAGTTCAAGGTGGAAACTTCTTGTTGTTCTTTGAGCTTTGGGGGGTTAGGTGTTGCTTGATGGGTCACACCTAACCCCCCATTGTTGTCATTGTGGTGGTGACCAGTGTGGGGGGCGGGTATCAATTTGATTCTTCTGTTAATATCCATCCACAGGTTCCAGTTTCTTGGATATTTCAGAATCCGAGAGAACCGCCAGATCCACGGTTTTGGGAAGGTGGGGGGGTAAGAAAAATAAAATAATCAAAGCAGAAATCAAAGAACCACCAGGTCCAGTTATAAACCTCAAAAGAACTGAGCTGTTTCATGAAAGAACCGCCGAGGGTCTGTTGTTGTCTGTTCCTGTTTTCTTAACAAGAAAGAACTACACATATGAATCAGCTTGTATCTCATGCAAAAAAATTTGGTGCAATTTCTATAAGAACCTACTTCACACAAAATGAACTCTTTCATTCATGAAAAACTCTAGATGATTTGAATGAAATTGCCAACATGGACTCTTTCATTCGTGAAAAACTCTAGATGATTTGAATGAAATTGCCAACATGGACTCTTTCATTCATGAAAAACTCTAGATGAATTGAATGAAATTGCCAACATGGACTCTTTCATTCGTGAAAAACTCTAGATGATTTGAATGAAATTGCCAACATGGACTCTTTCATTCGTGAAAAACTCTAGATGATTTGAATGAAATTGCCAACATGGACTCTTTCATTCGTGAAAAACTCTAGATGATTTGAATGAAATTGCCAACATGGACTCCTTTCATTCATGAAAAACTCTAGATGATTTGAATGAAATTGCCAACATGAACCCTTTCATTCGTGAAAAACTCTAGATGATTTGAATGAAATTGCCAACATGAACCCTTTCATTCGTGAAAAACTCTAGATGATTTGAATGAAATTGCCAACATGAACTCTTTCATTCGTGAAAAACTCTAGATGATTTGTATGAAATTGCCAATGAGTTTATGGCACTAATCAACCACAAAGAAACTATATAGAAATCGAGTTTATGGCACTAATCAACCACAAAAAAAACTATATAGAAATCAATTTGATGCATCACCCTTTTGTTAGCAAGTGCATCACCCTTGAGAAATTCACGGCTTTGACAAGATATTAGTATTGAGATTTGGTGTAATGAACGAAGTTGCAATTATGCACATTATTGAATTTATGCCCCACCCCCACATGTGTATGAGATCTGGTGCAAGAAAGTGGCGCAACATTGTAAGATTTTGTTTCACAAGATCTTTGCTTAGCTTGCACTAAAATGTCATTTTGCGTGTTGTAATAATTCTCTTCAATCCCCTTCTAACCAATTGCAACTATGGCATTCCACTTTTGTTGAATTCCTTGGCACAACAATTAAAAAATTCCTTGACATTTCACCAAGAAAGAATCTGTGAAGGTGGTGTAACAACTTGATGAGATGTATTAATGTTAAAAAAATCTCCTTCCATAATAGCATGCATCTTTGTGACTACACAAACAAAGAAGTTCCATGTGCAATAAACCACTAGGAGCAATAACTAGAATCTCTTCATCTAGTAGTGTCAAAATATTAGGATTTTTCATTTGCTTCCCAAGTCCAATGGCAAATTCACACATCTCTGCCTCATCTCCATCAATCTTAGCCTTTTAACAACAAATGTGTTGAACTTTTTCCTACAACTTGTTTGTTTCAATTGATTTCAAATTCCATATCTCCAATATTAGTTGTCCAATTGCCTGCATCGCAAACTAAAGTGATTGGGGTGGATACATACTACCATCTTTTTTATTCACTTCAAGAATAAACAAGGACAACATCTACACAAATCTTTAGATATCCTCTTGCTTTGGCAAATCTTTCATAAACAAGCTAATATTGTAACCTTTTTTTGCATGCCAATCGCCAAATTTCTTTCAAGCCCCCTTATCAACATGATAGCTACTTTGATGTCCCCCTTCATCAATTGTCCATAGTTTTTTTTTATTGAAAAATGTTCATGTTTCCATTTCAAAACTTGTAGATTTCCAACAATATTTTGTTAAGTGGTAAATTAAAAAACAAACCTCCATGAACATCATCCCCTTCGTTCCTCAATTCCATTAGTGTAAACAACATCATGAATAAAAAAACACAAAAAAAATACTAAACATAAGGAACCATAACAAAACAAAAAGCGAAAGTGAAAAACATGTTTACTTTATTATTTTCACCAATGGAAAATAAGATTTTTTTTCAATTTCTAAAATAAAAAGTTGAAAAAATTCCCCTTAAAACTAGTGAAAAAATCAAATTTACATTAGAAATTTGATTTTTTTAAAATTCCCAATTTTGTGATAAAACAAATTGTCAAAAATACAAACATTTTAAAACTTTATATAAATACCACATTGCAAGCTTCCAATATCACAAAATTTCAATAGAATCTAAGTAAAAATCATAAAAATATGGGCTTGAAAGTGTAAAAATTGCACAAATAACAAATACATTACATATATATAAATGATATCTCTTTTCTACTACACATTAATTTAACATTTTATTTATATATAGATTTAAGCTAAATTTGTGTAACTATTGCAATATTACTTATATATGAGGCTTAGTAAATTTTTGATTTGATGTTGGAGAAATAATTCATTTATTTGAATATACCCATAGGTAAATTTATATGCATATGGCCATCATTCTCCTTTACTTCTTATATTTTTATTAATATCTTCAAAAACATTCATATTTACGTACAACAAACCCACAAAACCCTTCCTTGTGTAATGGATTGCTCACCTGTAAGCTTTACTTTAATTAAACAAAATCAAATACTTACACAACACTAATTTCCATGATGTGAAAACATGGCATGTTTTGTCCATGTATTAAAAAGGCACCTTATTAAATGTAATAAAGTGCTAGGTTTTACAAAAAAAAAAAAACCTATAAAACTACTTTTCATTTTCATTTCCTTGATACCTAACAAATATCATGGGATTTTTCAAAAAAAAACATGTGGTGATTTTTACATTATGTAAATCTTTCAATGACAAATTTTTATTGGAATTAAACATGCCCTTACTTCCACTTCATGGGCCTTTTTAAAAATAAAGCTCACCTCCTTGGGCTTTACCATACACAAAAACATTTATAGGTTTATTGAAATTTTAATACTTAGTGATAAATGTTTTTTTAGTGCTGAAATACTGTTAGATTTTCACATTGAATTTGGGCTTTCTACCCTTAAGTTGAAAAATGGGGGGTTACTTTTGGCAAAATTACCTAAAGGTGTGCACATACCTTTATTTTAGCAAAATAACTTAGTAAACCCTAAAACCAATTATGAGATGTGGCAAGCTTTCAAAAGCCCTAGTTGCCAATTGGCACACTTTTGTTTTCTAATATCACCATTACCTTTAACAATCATTGTTTCATTCGCTAAAACCACTTTGATGCTCAAGACGTTTATTGTTATTTCATGTCACCTTCAAAAGATGGCCTTTCACCATCACCACATTTGCATTTTCAATTGAGATCACCAATAGTATGTAGTTATGGTGCAAAAATTGTGTAATAACAAAAGCTTTGAAGCTAATTTTGATTTATTTGTCTTAAAGTGCATTCAAACCTAATCTTCAGTTAGTGTTAAGTGAAAAATTAGGTGACATCTTAGGTGGTACCCAATGTTAAACAAATGATTGTTTAATATTAAGTGAATGTTGGCTTAACATAAAATCTTTGTGTTAAAAGGTTTAGGTTCTAAATGACTAGTTTGGTGTTAAGGGACTTAGTACTAAAGTCCTTAAAACCAAGTGTGAATGCACCTCTAATGTGGTTGTGAAACTGAACAAGTTAATTTTCAGAAGATGCAAGTTTTGAAGTTCAATGTGATGAAGGTGAGAATCTCCATGCAAGGCTATGGACGTAAGATGATCTTGCAAGTTACAAATTTAACAAATTTGCAATGTCATTTTCATTTGTAAGTTGTTTTAATTTCTAACTTTTTCCCCATTTACCCAAAATTTTGTGGCATTCGTTATGAAATCATGTCTTGTAATTGTAAAATATAACGTGTTGTATCAACATTACTTGTAGTTTGCATGTTTTGTGTGTGTTGACCACTTACACCATGGTCGGTTGATTCTTCAATTCTAGTGCATGGTGCATAATGCACAATACTGTTTTTTATTACAAATTATTGCCACATTCTTTTATTGTTGTTAAGTTACTGTTGTAGCACACTATTATCTTTTGTTAGTATGCATAATTTTCTTGTTTCTAGTTGTTGCATAGTTCAATGATCAAGCCACCTTTGGTGCCTCTTCAAAACTTTAAATTTCATAGTTTTTTTCCTTAAGTGTAGTCAACAAATGGCAATGTAAGATCTTCTAACCACTACACCCCACCTTAGATTCTCTTTATGAACCCCCTTTTGAAGCTGACCTTTCAATTTTTACTCCAAAAAATTAGAAAAAATGGAAAAAATATGAACAACACAAAGATTTTCAAGATGTTTAGAGTGTTAAAATTTTCATAGTTAATCCATGGTGGATTTAGATGGGAAATTGCATCAAATGATGTGCAAATTTTATATTAAGATTGAGGGGAAGGAAAAGTTGTTGGCCCCCAAGTTGGATAGCCTTTGGAAACATGATGGAACAAAGAACACACTAGTTGCAATCCGAAATTTATAAAGCTGGGGAATTTCATATGAACAAAAGAGCCTTTCATGTCGAGAACAAATAGTTGTATGTAGTAACTTGGAAGGATACTATTGTTGTTCAAGTTTGCCATGTGGGTATTGGAGAAAAGGAAAAGAAAACTAATCCAATTTGTTGTTTTCCACATGTTTCTAAAGGAAAACCTATGATTAACTATGAAAATATGAATAACATGTTTTAATTCTTTAAAGTCAAAAACTTCCCAAGAATGCACTAATGAAGTCTAGTTAGTGGGGGGATGACATCTTGCATGCATGCAGTGGTCATCAATAAAACAAATGACCTAGTTCAAGTTATTAAATTCATTTCATTTTCATGTGATGAAGTTATTGCTTGTGATCAACAATCCTTGGTTCCATTCATGCATATATGGTCAAAGATTGGCAAGGAACCCCATTGTTATTGTCCTTGCAATAGGTGTGGTTGATGGAACCACTTTAAATAATCTAAAGTGAATTTTGGTGGATGCCATGGTGTTGTTTAGTAATTTGATTCCCCTAATGATTGCATCCAAATTGATAACATTCAAAATTGAATAGGTGTGACTATGAATTTGAAATATTGTAGTGCGTCATTTATGATTAATGTGCATGATATTAACCATTGCATGAATCTAGTGATTCAAATTCTTTTTCAATTGGGCATTGTGGGGAAGATTGAAGACGTGTTGAAAAGCTTGTATGCACATTTTTTTAAAATCCCAAAAAGAACTTAAAACCTTATTGAATTAGTTAACATCATAGAAACAAGGGGTCAACGCATTTTTAGGAACATCAAAACATGATGGATTTCAATGTTGTTCCTTGTTAAAAGATTGTTGAATGAATACAAAACCTTGTTTTTGAAAATGCATCAAGATTCTAAAGTAAACAATCAAATTATTAATAATTTGGAACTACTTTGTGATTTACAAGTCATGTTGAGATTTTTTTGTTTAATGTCAATGTTTGAAGGGTTGAATGAACTAATCAAATTCATCTAATTTTGATAGTGCCTTGTGTATGCTTTTGTTTTATTGTGAAATTGTGCCAAATAAATTTCTACTATTTTAAATTATATATATGGATCATGTGTTCCTTGGGTATTGGAACTTATTAGATGGAATGTCAAATGTGTTAAATGTGTTAATCAACTGCTAAATTAGGTCCCAATTAGTTAAAGACTATTAGTTTAATTATTTGGGTTTTATTTTGGACCAATTCAAGTGTGAACAAGGTTTTGGAATATTTTTGTTGATGAGATATAATCCCAAGTTGTATGATTTCAAATTATTGTTGGTGATTTGAAATTTTAGAAAAAACACAAATTTTATTATTGTAGTTTTTTGTGTTCTAAAAGGTGCTTTGGCACATTTTTTGTCAAGTTTTGTTTCGGGTTTTCTAGGCTTGGATTTTTATTTGTTGTAGGGTTTAGGGATTGTATCTTCTGTCTCACATTGTTTAGATATGGTGTACCATATATAATATTTTTATGTTATGTGTTGTATGTGTGGGGATAACGTGATTATAGGCATCGACACATGTGACGGTGCATGAATGGGCATAGCTTGATTTACACATAGGTTTGAAGAACTTGATTTTTTGAATTTTTGGCATTTCCCTCATGATGCATTATCATTGTTCAAAAGTAGTGTGTTTTGAAATATCAACTAGGCCTACTGAGGATCTTTAAAAACATTTATTGTGCAAGATGTGATGGATGTTTTACGTCTAATTTACCCACAATATTGGTTGAAATTTACATTTTGAGGAGACCTTCCTTCTACATTTGGCTATCTTGAAAAGGTTTTATTGTTAACCTAAAAAACTTGGATCCCAACAATAGTTGATGATCACATCTTGAACTTATAATGATGTTTTTCAAGATCACAATGAAGTCTAATGCCCAATGGCCCACGGACTAGCTCATGAAATTAAATCCTTTGTCCATGTTTCAAAAAAAGTTGTCCAATAATACCTTGTTTCTATTCATGTCAATGAGTTCATGAAAATGAAAAAATTGGTAGTGGTTCAAATCATATGGGATCCATGGAAAACAAAAGAATTATTTTTTCAACCTTGACTTTCATAAAGACAAGACTTTAAAATAGGTTGTGTGAGCATTGGATTTGGTGGTTTGATTGTTTGCACATTATTTATACATAGTTGACAATTTTTTTAATGATAATGTGATCACAACTTGGATTCATGAGAAAGAGAGGATGGATCTTTTGGTAAAATAGAAGTTGCAATTTTGTAAGTAATAATAGTTTTTGTAAGCATCATAGTTATACTTATGGTGCAATCCATGATAAACTTACACATCCATAATCCTTAATTTGCATTACATTATAATTTGCAAATTGTTAAACATGTTTGACTCATCTTTTCACTTTCAAACTTTACATTTTTTACTTTTATTTTGAAGTTTGATTGTGTATTAGTACTTATTAATGCTAATTTTAACACTAAATATGACTACTTTTTATGCTAGTTGTGTGGGCGAGGTTTCAGGTGGCAAGTGCAAGTTGAATAT
The DNA here is from genome assembly GCA_963921925.1 of Sphagnum tenellum. Lineage (NCBI taxonomy): Eukaryota > Viridiplantae > Streptophyta > Sphagnopsida > Sphagnales > Sphagnaceae > Sphagnum > Sphagnum tenellum. The sequence goes on from OY998153.1 coordinate 400,804, forward strand.
GCTAAAACAACCCTTAGTTTCCATGATGTCAATCACTTTGGCTCTAGGTAAATTTCTCTTGCCTTGCTCCCAAATGTGTTTTTTGCAAGTTTGCATCACTAGAATTGTCATTTGATGTGTGAATTGCAAGTGAAGGTCATGTGCTATGACTAAGTGTAGTTTCCTTAAGACAAGGGTTCAACTCCCTCATGTGACTTTTTCAACTTGTTTTACATTCATTTTTCAATGTTCATGTGGATTTAGTTTTCTACTCAAATATTAAGGACTTGTAAAAATTGCTTGTACGTGTAATCCAAGTTATAATTTTGAATTCAAACAACTATAGTCAAGATTTCAACTCTAAGTTTTGGCATATGGATTCTCCTCCAACCCCAAAAAGGCTGCACAAGAGTTCACCTCCAAGTTCTAGCATATGGATTCTCCTCCACTACCAAAAGGCTTCACAAGAGTTCATCTCCAAGTTTTGGCATATGGATTCTCCTCCACTCCCAAAAGGCTTCACAAGAGTTCATCTCCAAGTTTTGGCATATGGATTCTCCTACTACAGTCCCCCAAGGCTTCACAATTGTTCTTACTATTGCCTAAATTTAAACTATGTCAAATTTGAAATAGCCACTATTCACACACCTAATACAACTTGAAATAGCCAAAAACACTACTACCCGTTGAGGAGAAAGGATCACCATATGGACTTAGTGTTTTTTTTTTTTTTCCATGTCTATGCATGTGATTGTAGCCACTTTTGAGGTATTAATTTCTGCACCCAATAGCCACTCAAGCCACTTCCTTAAAGAATCCTTAATATTATTAGTCACATAAGATGACTAGAACCCAAAGGAAGGCAAAACTCAGAGCAGACTTAAATTCTGGCTCAAATTATATTTAGTTAAGCTAATAATTTTCGATGAACTAGCTCAAAGTACCCAAGTTTAAGGAGTTAAGTGAATGAACCACATCCAAATTTCGAAACACAAGTCTTACTTTATTCACCAAACTCCTTAATCAAGTCTTAAGGTGATTCTTCAATTTAGTTTTGGAAGGTTCTCAAACATGAAGTATAACAATAATTATATTAAAAATTTAAAGGAACAGTTTTTAACATACAACCATGGTTGCTCCCCACTAGCCTAATAGGTGAGGTTCTTTGACTCTGAAATGTTTTAAAAAAAAAATCAAAACTGATGCTTCTTTGATTATGAAAATTTTCAGAATTTTGAATTGAAGGTTAAATTTTTTTTAAAATTTCAAAAAAAAAAAAAAAAAAAAAAAACTGAAATTTAGTAACAAAATCAAATACCCTCACGCACACACACATATATATGATGAGAGAGACTTAGAGACATGCACAAAAAATGGGTGCGTAAAGACTTGCGCCAAATTTTTTTTAGTGCAATTGGAGGGTACCTTACTCAACAATAGATACCCATGCAAAAAGACAACATTTTGAGCATGAAGAAGCCATTGGGCAAGAGCAAAAACTAAAAGCAACAAATTAAGGTTTTAGGATGTAAGGTTGAGTGAAAAGGAAGGCCAAAGTCATATAAGTTACAACACTTAAAATAATGAAATAACAAATTGGTTTTTGTATGTGTAAGTGAATGAATGAATGATTTTTTTGTATGTGTGAATGGATATGAATAAAGGTTTTGTATGTGTGAAATGGATATGAATAAACGTTTGTGTGAATGGATGAAGGAAGGTTAATTTGTATGTGTGAATGGATGAAGGAAGGTTAATTTGTATGTGTGAATGGATGAAAGAAGGTTAATTTGTATGTGTGAATGGATGAATGAAGGTCAATTTGTGTGTGTGAATGGATGAATGAAGGTCAATTTGTATGTGTGAATGGATGAATGAGTGAATGAATGAATGAAATTTGCACAACAAAGTCATGAATGTCAATAATTGTTATACAGAAGGGCATATTAAGACTTATTAATAATAAATTGTCAGTAGAGAGAAGCAAGTCCAACTTGGGTAAACTAACTAGTAGTAGTAGTAGTAGAACTAACTGGGGTAAAAAAGTCAGTTGGTTAATGATTTATCAATTCTCCTTGTTAGCTAGTGGGCCCCTCCCTGAGCCAAAGGTCCAAGTTATTAGTAAACATTGTGTAAGGTCACCCATCCCAATACTATTTCAGTTGACTTTGGCTTAATAATGTCAGAGTTCTAATGGGATGGGGGAGTTCTTCCAATTTGTTGGATGGCTTTGCCATGGTTTGTTTGGGAGGGTTTTAATGCAATGCACAAATTAACACCTAGGTATTTTGATTAATAGACCCTAAACCCTAAACCCAATAACAAAACCTTGAGTTTCCTATGACCTTAGGTAATCCCCCCTAAATATCCCCTAATCAACCTCTTAAATAGTCTCTTATGTAACCCCATAAATGATCAATCCCTAGATATCCCTTAACTTGAGAAGTCCTTTAATAACCCCTTAAAGGAACACCTTATGTTATTTTAAAAAAGAGACCTTAGATAACCTTTAAGTAATCCCTTGGACAACCTTATGTAGCCCCCCCCTTTAAACTCTTGATAACCCTTCTTATCCTAGGTAAGTAATCCATGGGTAGTAGGTATGTAGGTTACACCCATAAGTAAATAGGTAGATCTTGGGTAGGTAGGTAGGTAGGTAGGTAGGTAGGCAAGTGGGCTATGAGTAGGTAGGTAGTTGATGGTATGTAAGTAGGCCTAACCCTAATTAACCCGACACTAGATAGGCTTTAAGGTAATGTAATGAGTTCATAGTGTAGTTAGAAATGTGACAATTGCACTTAGTTTTAGGACTTTGTTTGTCCTTAGTTTTGAGGACTAGTCCTCACTTTGCCGAACTTTATGGATAGTTGAAGAAGGTAAGGTGAGTGATATACACTTAGGATCAAAGTGAGATTCAAACTAAAGGATTAGCTTCTGTATAAACTTGAATATATATACCATAGTGCCTTGGGCCAATTTAACATTAATCATATTATTTTCAATAATGTTGAAATTTTCAAAAAAATATTTTTTCCAAATCAAATAATATATTGTGAAGGATAATAATAGTGAATATTTAGGCATATTTTGTATGTTGAAATGATATTTTAAAAGTTAATTAATTATTTGATGGACATGTGTTGAAATGGCCAAGGTACTAGGGTAGTTGAATCAAGTTAATAAGTTTTAGTTAAATTTGGGTGATTAAAAGAAAATTAATAATGAAACACCTTTTCCCCATCTTTCTCATATATCCCAATCACTTTTTAAAAAGTACTAGTGATTAGTGCTATATGAACTAATCACCGGTTCTATTAAGAATGGTTAGGTCTATTCCACAATTTGAGCTTACCAAATGCTTTTGGCAATGTTGAATTTTAATAATATGAATTCATATGAATTAAACCCTAAACCTCCAAAGTCCCAAACATTGTTTATAAGGGAAAAAAAATGAATTCATGTGAATTAAACCCTAAACCTCCAAAGTCCCAAACATTGTTTATAAGGGAACAATATGAACTCATGTGAATTAAACTCTAAACCTCCAAAGTCCCAAACATTGTTTATAAGGGAAAGAATATGAATTCATGTGAGTTAAACCCTAAACCTCCAAAGTCCCAAACATTGTTTATAAGGAAACAATATGAATTCATGTGAATTAAACCCTAAACCTCCAAAGTCCCAAACTTTGTTTGTAAGGAAACAATATGAATTCATATGAATTAAACCCTAAACCTCCAAAGTCCCAAACATTGTTTATAAGGAAACAATATGAATTCATATGAATTAAACCCTAAACCTCCAAAGTTGCAAACATTGTTTGTAAGGAAACAACAACAAAGGAGACCTTTTTGCAACAAACAAAGATAGAACTTAATATTGTTGTTTGTACATTGTGATTGGCAAAGCTTTAAAAAAAAAAAAAAAAAAAGGTTCTAATGATTTTATGACATTTTTTCATGACATTTTTCATGACTTTAATGGTGAAATTTCAGAAGCCACATGACATCCTCTCTTCTTACTTCTACTTTGTTGACTTAAGTGAGGTTAGTTTTCTCGGGTCTTTACTCCAAGTGCTTATTATAGCCTTCTTTTATTGAGCTCAAGTGAACAAGCACCCACCAAGCTCACCATGCGTGAGGGACAATAAGTGGGTAGGAAACATTTTTTCTTCGTTTTTTGTCCCGTAGTTTAACCATGGTGGTGGTGGTGGTTAGCTCACAACATTGCACTCTCCCCCTCCCCCCGCACCCAATTGAACTTCATGGACTTGTCATTTTGTGCCTTGCATGATTCATGTTGTGAACTCTACATTACATTTAATACATCCAATGCACGTTTCTAATGTTTTGAGTAAAACAAAAACTAATACATGTTATCCAAGCTCCTCTCAAACCCACACAACACAACCAACCATGCATCTCGTTATTACCACTAGCCTAGTTCACTTTGAGATGTGAGATAGAGAAGTTGTGTGAGCTCAACAAAGTTATTTTGCTCCAAGGAAAAAAAACAAAGAAAAAATCAAGTTTCCAATGAGAAGGGGAATTAGGGTTATGTTTTTTTGTTTGGAAAGATTAGTAGCATTCCCCCATGAAGGCATACGAGGAAATTGTAATGCCTTAAAAATGTCATCAAGTTTTCCAAGGAAAAGGGGAATTAGGGTTATGTTTTTTTTGGGAAAGATTAGTTAGTTGTATTCCCCATGAAGGCATACAAGCAAATTGCAATGCATTAAATAAGTCATCAAGTTTTCCAAGGAGAATGGGAATTAGGGTTATGTTTCCCCCCCCCCATGAAAAGCATATAAAGGAAGTTACAATGCCTTCAAAGAAAACCTTTTTACAAAGTTGTTGAGTCATGTCTTGTAAGACAAATCCTTATTCATGTTCAATTATTGTGAGATCGAATACTTATTCATGAAAGGTTAGGCATCCTTTAAATTTTTATTTTTTAAAAATTAAAAATTAAATTTAAAAATAAAAAATGAATAAAAAAATAAAAATACAATGATCAACACGGTTCTCAAAATATACACATTTGATTGAGTTTTGGGTTTTGATGGAAACTTCAAAGTTAATGAAGTATATGATAAAAGCATCCTTCTAACCACACTTCCTCATCATTTATTTGCTCAAATAATTACTCAAAATAAATAAAAATTGACACTAAAATGATCAAATTTGACACACAAAAATCTTATCTAAGGTTATAACTTGAGATTCAAAGAATTAAAAAAATTACACACACACACACACACACACACATTTATATAATACCACATAAAATTACTTTTCCTTTTAAAAACCTATAAAATTTTTTTATGAAGGAAACTAAAGAAGGTTTAAGAATGTGTTCTGAAAGTATTATATTTTCAACCAAAAAAAATAAAAATAATTTAATTATGCTGCAGCAGAGACATGTGTTGTTGTTTAAGCTACCAGGGTTACTTTAACCCTGGTCTGGGTTAAAAAGAGCACTAATTACTTTTTAACTCCACGCTTTTTACACTTGGGTAAAAAAGCTAAGTAAGTAAGTAAGTAGTAAAAAAGTTAAGTAAGTAAGTTAAGTAAGTAGGCCGAATTACTTTTTACACGCTCTTTTTTACTACGTCTTCTTCCTCCCGTCGCTGCAGCGGCGCTGCAGCGGCTGCCGCGCTGCGCACGCTCTCGTCGTTGTCGCTTGTCTGCTGCTGCTGCTAGCTGGTGTTGTCCTGGGGATTGACAAAACCGCCAGCGACAGACAATTACATTGCTGTCGTAATGCAACATCAGTGCCGTAATCAGTCGGTAAAGCTTCAGTGGTTGTGAAGGAAGAGCGGGAGAGTTTAAGTTCTCTTCTGGCAAAAAAAAGAGAGTGTTTTCCTTTCGTTTGCTGGTGGTGCTCGCCATTCATTCACTGTGTCACGGAACTTCTTTCTCTCACATCTTCTCCAGTACTTCTTCTTCTTCTTCTTCTTCTTCTTCTTGCTCCTCCTCCTCCTTCTCCCTTCTTCCACTTCTTTCTCATCGACAAGTGATTTCGAGTCTTCTCTTTCTGCTGGCATTTGGAGAAGTAAGTACTGGGTTTAGTCTTATTTTCTTGTTCTTGTTCTCCTTCCTTTACTGGAGAATGGGTTTTGAGGTTCTAGTTCTAATGGTAATGCAGGCAGACTGCTTTGCTTCTCTACACGGGAATACTAGTATGAACTGTTGGGTGGGGATGTATTGAGTTTTCTTCTTCTTCAATGTTCTTGTCGTCGGACTTGAAGGTAATCAATCGGGCTTTGTTTGAATGGTTGTTGGGTGTTATCAAATGTGAGTTGGAGATGAGTGATTTGACAGTATAGGAGCTCTTGGGCAATAGTTTAGTAGATTAGAAGAACACCCAACTGCAGATTTAGTTTCTATGAAAGAAAGAGAAGAAAAGAAAAAAAGTTCTTGACCCATTAACAGAAAGAATGTTTTTCTTTTTCAGAAGACATTGCAAGGTTTTCATTATTGAATCAGGAAGGAAGGAAGTCAGACTCTTTTGATATCAGAGGTTTTCTTCTTCTGACAAAAGGAAGGAAGCAATCTGCTGGTCTGTGTGCTTTGCTAGGCTACGATATGCTATGTTCCCCCTTGTTTGTCATTTGGATGGAATGAATTTGGCCATGAATTCATGGTTTCGAGAGCAGCGGCAGTAGCAGCAGCATCTTCTTCATGCACGTCCAGGCTCCGCCATATCGTGCAACTTTTTCGCATGAAGTTGCTTTCTCAACCCTCTGTGAAAAAGGATTGTTTTTGTTAAAGAAGAGTTGCGTTGCCCCATTCATGTGAGAAACATTTGATTGATTGTGCAGGTACTGGATTGCGAATTGGCGATGAGGATGACTTCCTACAACGATGATGAGGAAGATGATGATGCAGAAGATCTTGAAGATGATGCAGAAGAGGAACGAACTTGTTTGGCAGAGGCAATAGACTCACTCTTGGATGTGAAACCAGAGCTAACCCCTGCATGGGCTGAATCAGTACGACAAATTCTTCGATCGACTGATATGTCTTCCTCTGCCTCTAGCGGTAGCAGCAGTGGCAGTAGTGGCTCAGCAGATCCTGCTTCCCACACACCAGCACGGTGGCACCATGACAAGCATCATGACAAAGTTGTTGCAGGCCTTGAAGGTTGGTGTCTCTCTCATTCTTGTTTTTCTTGTCCCTTCTCTGCAACCATTTGAAGGTTTCTCATTCTTTTTTTCTCTTGTGCCCTTTCTCAACCAACACCGTTTGGTGGTTGAGAAAATTATTCCAGTTTAGTTTTCAAAGAGGCACAAGGGACAACAACCAACAAAGAATTGCTACATCTATGGTTCTGATGGAAATTGGATCAAGAGTTTCTTCTTTCAGCTTGAAGTATTGATGAGATGGTTTTTTGCTGTTTTCCATGCAGGTGAACTACTTGTGTTGAAAACAGCTCTCAGAGTGTCAAATTCCCATCGTTGCCAAATTCTAAACCGAGTGTTGGACCTCAAAGGTATGAGAGATCAACTATTGTTGTTGCTGCTGGCATTTGTTCCCCTGTAACCGGCCAACCTTGTTTCACTTTGAAGGAATCTCAGAGAAGTAGGCAAATGGGCTGCTGCTGACAACCAGCACAGAAGTTCACAACATGTATTGCTTTGGAGCTTTAGAACTTGGAAGGTTGTTTCTTGTCTCTTTGTGGAAGCTCACAACTCAAGATGGTTGCCTCCACTGCCAGGCAACATTCGGGTGTTTTGTCGGGTGCGTCCATTACTATCAAATGAGAGGAATGCTCGAGTGGGTCACCTCACCACTACCCCAGGAACAGACACCATCAAAGTTGTGAGCTGCCGGAAAGATTTCCAGTTTGACAAAGTCTTTCTGCCGAGTTCTGTGCAAGGTGAGTTTACAATTTTATGCTCACAAGAAGAAGCCAATATAAATCTCAGGCCCTAGTTAAGCCAATTTGCGAAGTGGCTATTAGCAAACAAACAGTTCACTGTGACTGAACAAAAAGACAAACAAACAAACAAACAAATGCCTCATTTCTGGTGAACTGGGTGCCTGACCTCAAGTTTTCAATTGCACTTTCAAAGGGCAGATGACATCTTCTTGGAGGTGGAGCCAATTATCCGATCTGCTTTAGACGGCCACAACGTCTGCATTTTTGCATATGGTCAGACTGGCACCGGTAAAACTTTTACTATGGTATTTCTTCTTCCTGCCCCTCAGAGACATTGTCTTTGTGTCAAGACATTTTGCATGCTTTTTGTGCTATTTTTTTCCATGTGAATATCTTAAATTACACATACTCAAATAGGGTGTAAGATCACACTTGCCATGTTAGTGTTGTGATGGTGTGTCACTTATGCTCGTTGTGAGTGACAGATTAAAGATCTGTGTGATGCATGCAGGAAGGCAATAAGGATCAACCGGGTGTTGTTCCACGCACCCTACAGCGACTATTTGAAGAAGCTTGTTTTGACAATACTGTGTCATATGCCTTCTCATTAAGCATGCTGGAAGTTTACAAAGGAAGACTCCGTGATTTGCTTGTATGCCATAGTAGTACCCAGTGCACTGACTATTCTGTGTTCAAATGGTTAGTAGATTTTTCTCCCTTGTAGATATGGTGCTAGATGTTTCAGTATCATACTTACTCAAAGCTATTTTAGACTCAATGAAGTTTTTTTCTGGGAGAAATTGAGCTTACAGATTTGGGCACTGCTTGATTCTCTTGCAGTCTTTCAATACAGATGGCTTCGGATGGCTGCATAGATGTGGATAACTTGACTGAAATGCCCATTTTGGATGCCAAAGAGGCTGGCAATTTATATCAGCAAGGAAGTCAAAGCAGATCCACTTCCTGCACTAATGCCAATGAGACTTCTAGCAGATCTCACTGGTAATTTGCCACAATTCCACTTTTGCACATCCTGAAGTCTGCGCTGCAGTCCTTGAGTAATGCAAGGTCTCAATTTGGCTCTTCTCTACATTTCCAAAATGCACTAGAGAAGAATGTCTAAAACATGGGTTTTAGTTTTTCTGCAGTTTGTTGCGGATCACAATAACATGCACATATGTGCTAGAGAATCACAAGTTTGCAACAACGAGCAAGCTCTGGCTGGTGGACCTTGGTGGCAGTGAACGCTTGTCGAAGACAAATGCAGGAGGGATCACCCTTGAGGAAGGGAAAGCAATCAATGTGTCATTGTCTGCCTTGGGTGATGTCATTAGTGCTCTCCAGAGAAAGCAACCACATGTGCCATATCGGTATGGATGTGCACCTTTGATATAAACTTTATCATAGGATTCAGCATCAGTTTGGAGGGTAGGTCACAGTCTCAAGAACATTCATCAAGATTGTGTGAAACCTCACCTGACAGTGTTCCAGTTGCACATCTGACCTGATGGGTTTTCACTGCCTTCATCTTGGGTTGCAGAAACAGCAAACTTACCCAACTATTGCGTGATTCTCTTGGTATGTAAGTAAGCTTTGTCACACTGTTTTTAGCTTGGTGTCTTTTGTTTCTCTTGGATACATCACAAATTGGACTTGAATGCTATCCACTCTTGAAATGGTATATGAGTCCATGGACACCTTTGCACCTCAAGGGGAGTGAAAATGTTTCACAATGAGTCCATGGGCAAAGCTTTGCAGCTTCAGGGAGTGAGAACATGTCTCTCATCTTGCACTCTGTCAGTGAAATTGTAGATGATTTTGGCATTTCATGCTGGCATTTTGCTGTTCAGGTGCCCAATCAAAAACCTTGATGCTGGTGCATGTGAGTCCCAAGGTGAAGGACATCAGGGAGACAGTATGCTCGCTGAGTTTTGCCTCGCGGGCACGAGGGACACATCTTGGTTGTGAAATTTCTCAGGTATGTCAAATGTTGAAGGAACTGTTTGCTCTCTTATGAGCTGCTGCTGCTGCACAGGGTGTCTCCCCTGTAAACTTGCCATAATAACTTCTTGTTGAGAGAAGCCATGGTTTTCAAAGAAACTGCTGGAGTTTTGTAAGAAAGCAAGCATGAATGAGATCTCATAGTTTACCGTATTTTCCTCATGCAAATGGTGCAGAAAAGAAAGAGAGAAAAAGCAACAGTGATTGCAGAGCTTTACAGGCTGATGAACATTCATGATGATGAATGCCAGAGCTTACGAGCAAGTATCAAGACCATCGAGGCACTTATGGAAGAAAGGAAAGTGTTGCTCTCACAAACCATACAAGGAAATTCAGATCAGCCTGTTGGTAGCAAAAATCTGCCAGTTCAGGCCAGTTTCTTCACTCCATCTTCCAAAACATGTCCCCAAACTTTGGTAGATTCCCTCAAAGCTTCCATCCCCAGGTTCATGAGTCCAACGGCAAGCAGCCGCCATAAACAACGACACTTTGAACAACAACAGATTGTGGGTTTAAAGAATCATTCAGGTTACACTCTGCTGAAAACAGGTCCATTGTTGAAGCGAGCAAGGAATTCCAAAAATGGAAATTGGAAATCGCCCAAAACCATTCTCAAACCAGCAAACAATCCACACACTGCAATCTCACTACAGGATCCAGAAATTCGGAAAAAAAAGTCTTCTTGGACACCCTCAATCATCATTGAGGAAATGATCAAGGAACCAGCTGCTGCCCTTGAGGCTTCAAAGCTGGCAGATAGCTTATCAGGAGGTCAGGATCCACACTTTGAGGGTGAGATCAGTATTGAGAAAGATGTAGTAGACACAGATAGACTAAGTACCAACAATTGGAACAAAAGGCAAAGACACAAAAGGATGGAGAAGATGGAGAAGTCCTCCAGGTACCTATCATCATATCCATCAGGGAGGATGTGCAGAGTTCAAAGAAAGGTGGCAGTGGGATGCAGAAGAAAGGTGGCAGTAAAGTGCAGTTTGACTGTAACAAAGAGGTTTCTGTATTGACGGTTGTTGGGTAGGTGGAAATCTTGTCTCTTTCAAATTTCAGAATATTTCTGAAACAAATGCATTCCAAGCCAGTTTGCAAGTCATGGTTGAATCCTGTACAAATGATAAAAAGCATTGCAGCTAAGACTTCTGTAGTAGCAAAACAAATGTAGAATGTAGTATCAATTTATTGGAGGACATTAGTTTGCAGCAAGCTGTTTGTTATTCTTTTAAGTTTCAAGTATGGCTCATTGTCATCTTCCAGTCACAGCAAGTGGGTTGACAGATCCACTCTTGATGCATCTGACTTTGAAAATCCGTTGAAAATCCACCAATAGATCCCAAAAGATCTGAGCAACAAAGAAAGAGCTTATTAGATCATGTCAAATTCAACTCTTCCCTTGCTAATAGAGGTCTACTTCACCAATACCAAATTTGGGAATAGCAAAACTTGATACTTCAAAAAACATCAATGCACAGTCAAAAATGGAAAAGACCAAAAATGGTCCTCCAAGTCACTGCCATTACAAGTCCTTTGCATTCTTCTCACATTTATCAATCTGCAAACATGCAACAGTATGGCCAATTGTATGTCCAATACTTCACACTTGAGTGCATAACATTTAGGTCCAATACTTCCACATATTTTTCCTGCATAGTACTCTTGACAAATATGCCAACAAAAAGCTCCCCTGGTGGAGTGTTTCCTTCCTTGGAGTTAAGGGGGTGGAAACTACCAAATATACATCCTAAAACCACCTTCCCAGGTTCATAAAGATTTTACAATTGTTCTCTCTTTTAGGTTTCCTATCTCCCTCCCAGGGAGATATGTCAGTCATCTCCTGTGTTAGAGATAACAAAGCTGGGGAAAGATATCATTGTTAGAAAGAGGAACAGAAAATAGTCATACTATCTTCACGTAAAAGGGGAGGTCAAACCCAGGAACCTCCTACCATTCTCAAACCTCCCACCATTCTTGGTTGCTCCCCTTGGCTCTCTTCCCTCAAACTGAGGAAGTTCTCAGGTTCAAACCTCCCACAGTTCTTGGTCATCTTGGCTGCTGCTTGGCTCTCTTCCATCAACCCGCACGAGGCTCTCAGGTTTGAACCTCTCTTACCACAAAACAACTAGCTTTTAGCCCATAGTGGAAGTTGTAGTTCTCAAATGAGCTTGCCCCCAAGCACCTTGATCATGATGCTGTGTGTCCATGTCCCCTGTGATGAAACCATCAGTGAACCATCAACAAAGTAACAATGAACCATCCCATGGAATATCTTGAGATAATAGATACCATGTGTTTTCACCATGTCCAATTGTCAAAGGGCTTGTTTCTTGATTTGAGAAATAAGGCCCCCCTTTTCTGCTTTGGTGGAATTCTAGTGAACTCCAACATTGTCAAAGGCCAACGACTTAACCCTCATCATTGTATGTACAAGAAACTTTGTTACTGGTCTGTATGTCCAGGGTACTAATGCTGGTGCTTGTATCTGAGTATTGGAAATGCCGAGAAACTCCAAACAAACCCACACACATGTACATGAATCAGCTGAATTTCCCAGCTTCTTCAAAGCTTTCCACCTCAAGTGTCCACTGATAATTACTGTGGGCTACTGTAGATCATTCACTTCCTGAAGTGCCAAGTACTAGGAATGGCAGGATCTCTCATTTGTAGATTTGGAAGGTTAGTGAATATGGACAAGGGAGCTTCAAAGCCTCAAATCATCAGGTACTTTCTGTCACAAAAAGAAGAGATGAATTTCATTAATTGAAGATTTCCAATCCATGAGCAAAAACATGACACAAAACAGATCACAATTTTACAATAGACATGATGAACCCCTTTAAGACCCTTTGATTAAGAACCCTAAAACCCCTTCAAAAACTCCCAATTATCCTATATCTGTGACCCAAAGAAAAATCACACTTACCATTTAACACATCAGATATCCCATTCCAGTTTTGGCAACAATTGTATTTGTGGACCACAGGCTTGCAGATTTCATGCTGTTGGCGCTTCTTCTGCAGTGAAGTAGTCACATTGGAAACTGGAAGGAGGGGTGACTGGTCACCATGATATTCAATCAACGGGTTGCCATCAATGTCCTTGAGTGCTAAATACTCGACACAAAATGGACCTTGAGAGCGGCGAGGATCTGATGGAGCTAATCGAGTACGACTTGTTCTCAAAGTGACATGCCACTCAGCAATAAGCATAATGTGGTCATCCACGGTGAATTCCCGTGAGCTTCTTGCATTGTACCACCAAAGGCCCTTTTTCCACAGAAAAGCTCCATTTGATGTTACCTCAACCTTGTTAAGACCGAAGTTCTTTGGAGTTGGCCATATCTTACACCTCATTGCAATTTTCAAATTGTCGACCATGGCTTTGACAATGATGGTATTCTCTTTTATCTCATAAGATGAATGCCTGCAATTGCAAAAAAACGAGCATACTCAGACACATGCAAAAAAAGCCCCTCCAGCATAGCTCACAAAAGCAATTTCAGCTCTCTTACAGAGCCATCCACTCAACTAAGCTGACAAAACGTGATTCACAAGAGAACTAGACCACTTACAAACAAATTCCCAATGGTTTTAATGTTTGAACAGCATCTTGGAAAGAAAATTGATCTCACTGAGTATGAGAAAGTCTTACCCCCTTCTAAAACTTGTCAGTGACAATGCAGCACTGTGACTGTGCAAACTGGGACCATTAGTCAGTGAGTACTGTCGTCCTCCACTACTGAGTCGATCATCCTCCACTACTGGAGGGCCCTGAAAATACAGCAAGTCCAAAGATTCTGAATTTCAGGAACATGTGCACACAAGCATGTCAGGCAGGCACACACGAATGTCAGGAATGGACACAAGCATTCCTGACATGCATTAAAGAAGTGCAAACACTTAAATGGTTCCAGAGCTTGCATCTGACCATAATTGGTATCTTTTCAAACATATTCGAGTACTCAGTGAATGAAGAAGCCTTTGAAACTTCTCATGTCATTCCCAATTCACAAGCTCTCTCAGACAAGCACTCTCTGCTGCTATTTGCAAAAGTTTATGACAGGCTTGGTCTTTCTGAATAAAGCTTTTTCTTGAAGGAAAGAAAAAAAACCCTAATAACAAAGGTGCAAGAAGAATTCCACAACGTCCATTCAATGCTTGTTGCAGTGATGCTTGTGAGTTCTCTCATCTTCACAGCTTAGTCTAACCCTGAAGGATAAAGAGGTGATGCTTCAATCCTTCCTAAACTGAACCAGAAGAAGCAATTCTTCTCAGATTGGTTTTCAAGCTTTTCTTGAAGGAAAGGATACAAAGCCTAATAACCAAGGGTCCAAGAATTCTACAAGCTTCAGTGCTTGTCACAATGATGCTCATGAGCTCATAGCATCTTCACAGCTCAGTCTCACCTGAAGGAAGAGCCACAATTTGATGCTTCCTAACTGAACCAGAAGAAACATTCTTCTGAGATTGGTTTTGCAGTTTTTCTTGAAAGAATACAAAACCTAATAACAAAGGTCCAAAATTCCACAACTTCCAATCCTTGTGGTGGTGATGCTTGCAACCTTGCATCTTCACAGCTTGGTCTAACAGCCCTGAAGGATGAGGCACTCACTTCAATCCTTCTTAACTGCACCAGGAGGGAAAATTCTTCTCAGGTCAGCTTTAAAGCTTTTTCTTGAAGGAAAGAATACAAAACCTAATAATGAAGAATCCAAGAATACCACAATCTTCATTCAATGATTGTCGAGACAATCCTCGCTCATCTTCTTCACACCTCAGTCTAATAACCTGAAGGCTGCAGAACAGTTATTCATGCTTCAATAAATAACGCTTCCCAATTGAACAAGGAGAAGAAATAAGTCTCTTCTCAGATTTGGGTTTTGAAGCTTTTTTCTTAAGGAGAAGAATACAACAAACCCCAATAACAAAGGTCCAAGAAGAATTCCACAACTTGTTTCCAATGCTGTTGCTTGTTGTTGCGGTGATGATGCTGATGGAGCTCTTCACATCTTCACAACTCAGTCTAAAACCCTGAAGACGCTGAAGACTCATGGCTGAACTCATATTCAATCTGATGTTGCTCATGGAGCTCTTCACATTTTCACAGCTCAGTCTAAAACCCTGAAGGTGGCTGAAGACTCATGGCTGAACTCATGTTCAATCTGATGATGCTCACGGAGCTCTTCACATCTTCACAGCTTGGTCTAAAACCCTGAAGGAGGCTGAAGACTTATGGCTGAACTCATGTTTTTCTGATGTTATGATGCACAAAATCCATTGGAAATTCACAAAGAAAAGCAAGCCAGGATGACAGAAAGCTTGGATCCCTTGCAGATTGCTCTTCTATGAGAAACAGATGCTGCTGCCGCAGCAGCAGGAGCATTGTTCTTTGAAGGAGAGGAGAGAGAGAGTAGTACCCTACCTCAAAGCTGAAGTCAGAGCTGGAGATATCTTTGGATTCAGAGTTGTAGAGGGCAATGAGAACCTCCTTCATACTAGGTCTTCTCTCGGGACTGTCATCCAAGCAAGCTCTAGCCACCTTCACCACATTCTGCAGCTGCTCCAGTGAGTACTCAGCAGGTAGGATCCCTCTGTCGACCATCCTGGGCAGCAGCACAGGCAGAAGAGACTGATCACTGGTCAGAAACTCCTTACACCAAGTGACCAAGCTCAGTTTCTTCTGAATGGCTCGTCTTCCGGTGATGAGCTCCAGCAACAAAACCCCATAGCTGTAGACATCGTTCTTGTCCACCGCTTGCCCAGTTCTCAAGTAGTGGGGATCGACATAGCCGGCCGTTCCACGCAGTCTGTGAGAGGCAGTAGGGTCATGCCCTAGAATGAGAACTTTACTGAGACCGAAGTCCGCGATCTTCGCTTGCATGTCGTCGTCGAAGAGAATATTACTGGACTTGATGTCTCTGTGCACCAGAGTAGGATGTGCGTGGCGATGGAGATACTCCAGTCCTTGCGCAACCTCGATGGCTACACGGATCCTCGCTTTCCAGTCCAGGAATGTGGCCACTGCTGCTCCTGAATCACATTCGTGTAGGTGTTGGTCTAGTGATCCGTTAGACATCAACTCGTAGATCAGAAAAAGCTCCTGTCCTTCTACGCAGTAACCAAGCAAGGCGACCAAGTTCCCATGGTGTAAGCGCGAGATCGTTCTGAGCTCCACCCAAAACTCCTTTTCCAGCGTTGCCTGCTGCTGCTGCATGGGCATCTCCGAAGTCTCCAGAAAACCCGCATTAGGTCTTTGCAGCTTCTTCACAGCTGCAGGGATTTCAAGCTCACCAGGAAGCATGGCAGGAAGCATGGCAGCATAAACTATTCCTTGTCCTCCGCGACCCAGTTCCTTTTCGAAGCTGTTCGTCATGCTCACAATCTCCTTGAGCGTGTACTGCTTCACAAGGTTCCCTACTTGCAAGCCGCTTGCCATCGGACTCAAGCTCACCATCACCCGGGCGGCGGGACTGAACACCGGATTGTTCTTGACCTCGGAGGAGGAGCTTTGCGGCAGCTGATCCTCGATTTGCATCAGCATCTTCGACTGCAAATCCTCCTTCTCCTCCGTCTTCTTCTGACGTCGCGCTCTCCACCACAACCCAGTCGAGACTCCAAACATGAAAATGAAAGCCAAGCTCATCAAGCAACACACGACAGTAACTGCAGCTACTACATTTTGCAAAAGAGCTGCAGCTACGAGTTCCACCGCCATGAGCAGATGCTGCAGCTCACTCCTAGCTTCCATAGTAGCAAAAACTAACAAGATGACAAGAACCCAAGAGTTGGATACTAGCCATCTCCAACATCTCCTCACCACCTCTTCCACCAACTCCTCTAGCTGCTCCTTCTTATTCTTATTCTTATTCTTATTATTGTTCTTCTCCCCATCCCTAACCATCTGCACTGGCCCCACCAACACAAGCTCTCGACCACCACCATCACACCCACCTCCAGACTGCTGCTGCTGCTGCTGCTGCTCACCACTACTGGTACCACCACCAAACTGCCGCATCGCCATCACCTTGGCTGCACCCAACAACACATCAAAGCCTTTCTTCACGATCGTTTCCACCTTCCACTTCTGTCGCCACTCTTGTCTTCTCTTGTCTTCTCTTGTCTTTCCCTTCTTCTTCTTCTTCGTCTCCTTCGTCTTCTTCTTCGCTGAGAGTGAGATGCGCGTGTGTGCGACGAGCCTGCACGACGACTAATTCCTTGTCAGTCCCCGGGTTCGAACTTTGAACCTTCGTGCTCTTCTTCTTCTTCTTGTGTTTTCTTCTAATTTGAAAGAGAATTCTTGAAAATGGGGCGGTGGGAGTGAGGGTAGCCAAAAAAAAAAACCATTCTGGCTAAATTTAGCCAATTGGCTATTTTCTTTTTTTCAAAATGGCTAAAACTCTGTATGTGTGTGTGAGTGTTTTTTTGGGGGGTTGGGGGAGGATTTTCTTTTTTTTTCTAGTAGCCAAATTTCAACAAAATTTTTGGGGATTTTTCTATTTTGGTTCTAGCATACATAGTAAAAAAACTGTGAAGGATATTTGAATTTCTTTTTACTTTCATATCCTCTTTATAGCCAATTTTACTTTCATATCCTATTTATAGCCAAATTTGGCTCCACTTATGTCTTATGGATGATCTATTGATCACCACTTCGGTTACATCATAATAATGGGGAAAATAAGGGAAAATAAATAAATAAATAAATATTTAAATAATAATAAAGCCCTAGTCATAGGGGGTTGTATTGGGCATTGGGTACCTTGGGAATATCACAAGAAAAATAAAATAGAAAGGGTGGTGGACCTTATTATTAGTTACTTATTATTTTATAACAGAGAAACGTGTGAGTAATAAAGGGATTGGGGGGGTTATATTTAAAATCCTCAACCCATCCTGACACCCCCCAATTGTTAAAAATTGTTAATGGTATCCTTGGGGATGTTAGGTGTTGTAGAAATGTTGCAATGCATTAAGAGATCCGAACATGACAAACAAGGTGCGTGTCACACAATTGCCTTGCCATGAAAATTTCATTTATTTTTAAGCACATATATAATGAAAGGCACATATTTATTTATTTATTTATTTATTTAAAACACATTTCAATTTTTATTTTTTTATGTTAATGGTCAAAAATTGCAAGTCTTTTTTTGAATATATATGAAAGTCATGTTGAACTAAGGAAAAAAGCAACCTACAAAATAAAAGCCAAAGCCCCTTGAAAGCTAAAAGTATTCTATAATGAATCTCAACACCACATCCCTCTCTACATAGGCAAGGCCAACGAAAGCCTTACATCAGGGATATTACATATAGTAAAGCAAGAGTGTGAGGCCGACCAAATGAAGCTTCCTTTAAGTCCGTGCTTTTGGTCGGCTTCCCCTCAATCCATGTGAAGCCAACCAAATGAAACTTCTCCTAAATCCGTCCATCCCTCCATTTTAGTAAAGAAAGAATGAAGTTTCCCCTGAATCCGTGTGGACAGTGGCTACGGACAGTAGTTAAAAGGAAAAAAAAGGTAGTCTTGGTACGTAGTTCTGAGACCGGAAGGATTGGGGGGGGGGGGGGGGCTCGACGGGTTTAAGAACCGGAGTGGGAATGTGAAGGATTGGAAGGATCGGGCTAAGGGGGGTTGACGGGGTAAAGAACCGGAGTTAAATTGTATTTCATATCCATGTTGGTTGGTGGATAGGGGAAAAGAATGAGATAATTATAAATACAGTTTTTTTATTCAGAAAGGTGAGAAATAGTTATTAAGAAAGTTCATAAGAAAACGAAGCAGTTTTTTTATAAAAAAATTTAAGTAATTAAGCTTGAAAATGAGGTAATTATTGTAACTGTCACTGGAATGGTCCATGAACGACCATACAAAGGACTCCAAAATTCCCCCCACATACCAGTTCCAATTCTGATTACTAAATTTGAATTACTAATCAGTGGAATTAGATGAGGTGCCACCCAAGGTTTTTTTTTTTTTTTTTTTTTTAATTTTTTAAATTTTATTTAGCGATGAGCCAATTTGATTGGCCCATCACTCAGAAAGACTGAAACTATGGAGACTCCGTGAAATAAAAGGTTCTATTTTGAAGTATTTCCTCCCCTTTGGCCCACCTAATATAGGTGAAAGGAGGATAACATTTGCCAAATCATATGGGATAAAAGTGAGGTGCCGTGGAGGACATGATGGGGAACATGTTGGGAATTGAGTAACATACTGAGAACCTGATGAAAACCGATTGAGAAATTGAAGGGAACATAGTGGGAACACATTGAGAACCAAGGAAAATGAAAAAAATCCCTCCCTGTCCCTCCCCGCCCCCCAAAAAAACTTTAAAAGAAAAAAAGCAAGGCACCCGGAGTGGGAAATGTGAAGGACCGGAAGGACGGGGTGGGGGGGCTCGACGGGTTAAAAAACCGGGGTGGACAATAACACACCTGTGCATTATGCACGGGGCTCACACTAGTTACATATAGTAAAGGACGTCGGGACGAAATGAAGCTTTTCATCCATCCATCCTGCCATCCATCCATTTACATTAAATGGTGACTGTCCTAGGCGGACAGTAGAGTTTTTTCTACAATCCTGCCTAAATCTAGGCGAGCTACACGCACTCACTGTCTAAATCTGGCAAATTCTTCCTTTTTTTTTCTTTTTTTAAAAAAAATATGGCGAATGTTCTGAAAGTTCTTTTTAAAAATTCCTTCCTAGAGGTCGCATTGGATTTTTTTTGGTCACCAGTTGACGAAATTTCGCCAAAAAAAAAAAAAAAAACGCTGCTATATTAAAGCTGGGGATCCTCGCGATTGTACCTAGCTAAGGAATTTGAAACAAAAAAACCCTATTATACAGGGTTTGCATTCTTTCAATTTTTGTGATTAGTTATCCCACAAAGAGGATTTAGCCAAATTAGGCTATAGAGCATATAAATGACAGTGAATAAAACACTTCAGAATATTTATGCTTTATGTGTATTTGGCGAATTTAAATAATTTAATTCTAAATTTGGCGATTAGGGCCATTCCTTTTCACAAAAATGTTAGAATGTGTAGAAAAAATAAACTTGAGGGTTGAAACAATGAAAATAAATTCCCCCAAAAAGAACCTAGCAATGAATGTGGTATATAGAGAGGTATTGGAAATGTAGTTTGTAATTGCAATTTTGTAATATGTACCGTCAAATACACACACACCTGTGCATCAGGCATGGGGTTCAAACTAGTAATAATATATTATAGGAGAAGAGCCTGAGTAAAGGCCCTTCAAGTGATTCATTTTGAGGTTTCAAACTAGAATGCGTTTGATGTAGAATGGACGGCTTTCATTTAGGGTTAGGGTCCATCAAAATATGATAACCCTTTGTCCAAATTTTTAAACCACATTCACAAAAAATGTTCCACACAATACCCCACTTGACTTTTTCAAATGGTTTTATGGATTCATATGTGTGCAACTTGTTCAATTGCAAGCCTTTATGAATGTGTTGTTAGGTCTTTGATTTTGAAAAGAACCTTACAAATTCAGTTTTTTTTTTAATTTTTAATTTTGGGTTTCTTTGATAGATTCTTCAAAACAACTATGATATTGGTTTTTTCGGACTTTAAAAACCTTAAGTTATAGAGACTTCTATAAAAATAAAAACAGTTTGACTGGGTTCAATTTGATTTATATTGCCCCCAACTAAAAACTAATAACTTATCTAAATAGGCGATCACAAAGTGGGGTATTATTGTAGGAAAAAAATTGGGGTAAATAATTTCATTTTATTTTTTAATTTTGTTGTTTGTCTTTTGGAAGGGGCAAGATCAATGAGTAAGCAATTAGTTCAATAAATATGAAATTGATGCGCTAATAGTCATCTAGATATTAGTTCATTGGTAGCTCACTAAGTTAGAATTTTAAAGCATGTCCATTGAACTATTTTGGACTAAACTGGAATGAGGTGATAATCTTTCACATTTTAGACCATAAAAAAGATTACACGCATCTTTAAGCTTCAAGTAAAAAATTGAGCTTTTCTAACCAATTTCCAAATGTAAATATTTTTACACCAAGTAATTTAAGTTTTTTTGTTTGTTGTATTCCTTAAACAAAACTTAATGGGCATCATTCACAAGGGGAAAAAAATGAATTTTTAAAAATATTTTTGACTTTCAACTTTTAGTACTATCATGTTAAGTGCAATCAAATGTGTTAGATATGATTTTTCTATGTGTCCATTACATTTTAAAACCACAATAGATGCTTGAATCCCAAGCGTGCCTTAAATTTGAAAGGCCATGTGTTTTTCACCTATAGAAAACTATTCCAAAAAACCATTTTTCACATTAAAAAATAAACCTAACAAATGCCTTTCATAATTTGAAAACTTTTCAAAAGTTGGTTCTACATGGATACAAAGAAATATGACCTTGCTGGAGACATGTATTAACCCTTAAACCTAAGGGGCTTAGTTAAAGTGCCGTATCACCTATGTCAAACCAAATATTGTTTGGGTTATTAGGTGGGGAACTTCGCCCCCCCCCACCTTCCCCTCCCCTTATTATTATCTATTATCTATTTTTTTAACATGAACATATGTAAGTCACCATAAAATTAATTGTAATTTTTTTTGTATCAAATGCTGAAATATATTTATTAAAATTTCAATTTTAGTATTGGATCAAAGAGGAACACATTTTTCAAAGGAATACGAGATAAAGACAAATGAAGAATGGATGGTCTATTTTCTTGAGGTTTGATTATATAAGTTCACAATGTACATAGGGCAATTCTGATGCATAGACTTCTCAACATAAAATCAAACCAAGGCTAAAAATCTCAATTATAAAATATCAAATTAGTTACAAAGAACTAATAAAAAAGCATTGAATGAACACAATGTCATTTAATAGTCAAAACATAGTGTGGATGGATTTTTTGAAAGATGCACCAAAAGAATTATGTTAAATCTCATCATCAAAAAAATTGCAAATTGAATAAAAATATTCATCTATGCATACACAATAATTTTTGCACATCTTATTCATGATTACAAAGTGCACTTTACTTATAGCAACACATAAACTAAAAGTTTTAAGAACAAACTCATGTTTATCAATGTCATTGATGCAAAAGGCCTTCATAGCAACATTGAATAACACGAGTTTTAGATTTTAAACAAACCTGATATATTCCTACACAAGACAAATTAATACGTCAACTTCTATTCTTAGGCAACATTACAACCTAAAAAAAACCTTCAACATGAATTCAAGATTTAAGAAAATGTTTAAACAATTTCATTTCAAATCCAACATACCCATTCAACAAAGTACATTCTTCAAAGCAAGTTCATTCACATTTTCCACATCATCAACCCGTAGAAGAAGAAGAAATGATGTGAATAAGCTTCATAATTGAATAGGTGATGAACCAAAGATATTTCAAATATTGTGTAGAATATCAAATAAGGAGGTCATAGTTTCAAAGTTTGCTACAAAATTAAGAAGAAAAGGGAAAACATATAAACCCAAATAGAGCAAAGCAACAAGTTGATTTATAAATTATAAGTAGTTACAAATTCATCCAAAGAAACCACATGTCATAATTTAATCGTGCTACATGTTATGATTACTTACATGCCTTAATGTAACTATTATGCATAATACATATACTAAGAAGTTTAGTCCAAGTTTTCTTTTTGTCAATCATAGTGACAATATATATAATTAAATCTGTGTCCCCCCAATTAGTATTAGTTGTGTTGTATTTGAATTCGAAAAATACCTTATGACTCATTAAACAATTTAACAACACCATATTAGATGGTCCCCATTTACTTTCCTAGTCAAAGCATTATGCTTATTTCTCAAATCAAGGGGTTGCCTTAAAATGCCCCATCTAATTTCAAACCCCTTAATTTTCTAAACTTTCCTTAACCACCACATATTGTTATTTGTGGCATTGCAAACTAAGGTGAGTTTATCTAGCTTTAAATTCTTAACACCCTTTTACTTTAAATTAACTTGGTTGTTAATAGAATCCTACACAAACTCAATACCATATTCATTTCCTAAACCTAACAAATAAACGTGTATTACTAGATCATAAAGTTTTAGAAATAAACCTCTGAATTATTGAAATACATTGGTATCTTCACACCTGTTAATATATCCTTTTAAAAAAAAAGATTTACCAATGTGGATTTATAAATCTTATTCGTTTCATATTCCAATATGGCATATTATAATCTCAAACCCATTATCACATGAAAATTGTCCTTCAATTTCATTCAACATATTTGAAACTACATTTTGCATCTACATAACTACAACATTGTTTATGTCATCATCAACTAGGTTACCACCAATATGTTTTACACCTAGTGGTGGAAGGGGTTCGTGGGCACAATCTCATGACACCTCACAATTACCATCCTCACCCACTATGGTTTTTGTAGGTGGACCATAAGCTAAATGCTTAGGATCAACCTTTTTAACCTCTCATGGCTCATTAAAATATGAACACTTACCTTCTACCACACGAATGTTGTTCATTTTCAACATTGTTAACATATTTTGACCAACCTTGAACCTTACTATCAATGCCAAAATTACATCTTCATTTGAATTTATTAGATTGTAATATCCAACTAAATTAACAATATATTGACCTTTTTGTAAATGACACAAATTAACCCACACATTTTCCATTTTATTATAGATTTGTCCAAATTGAAGCCCATTTTCGCCACATTCAACAGTAGCAATGGGGTTGAGGCTATTTGCACAAGTCACAAATTTAAATTAAAAGTCATAAGCATTCTCCATTCTTACCATTCCTTTTATTTTGGAAAAGAACAGTTCACAAAAATTTAATCCAATCAAATGCAAAAGGATTACAAGTTTAGGGTATCAATTTTTGAAATATTTAATCAACAAAACAATGTGGTGCAAGCACAATCATGAAGCACACCTACCCCCTTAGACCATCCCTTTTTTTTCAAGAATATTATTGATTTTTCAAATTTTTTGTTTAAAAAAATATTTTATATGTTTTTTAATATTATTATGTTAAGGCTTAAAATTAAAAAATTCAATAAAAATTAGCTATGAATTCTTTTACATGTAAATACAATGGTTTTGATTGTTTCAAAAATAAAAATTTGTATTTTTTATTCATTAAATTTATTTTAAAAAATTAATTATGTATTTCAATATTTTGAAAATAAAATTGTATAAAAAAACTCCATTTATAATTTTTTAAAACCTAGAATGTTAGAAATACAAAATTAAAATGTGGTTTCAATTGCTTTGGTACATGTTTACAAAACTACATTAAACAAAATGATAAGAAATTTGGATATCCAAAAGCATTGATGGCTCACAAAAGAATCCATGACATTCTTTTTTCAAGGGTTATCCATGGAGCTAAATGGTCTTCATGCTTCAACCATAATGTCCAAAGGTGAAAAAAAATGACACTTTGGAAACCATAACAAATTTCTTTTGCAAATCCAAAATCAAGGACAAAAAGATTTTAATGTAATTCGCACATATCCTCAAGTTTAATTTAGTACCCAATGTCCTTTTTTTATGAATACTTCTACTAGTTGTGTTCTAATTGACAAATCCTTTAAAATAAAGCCCAATTCTATATGTCAGTTTTTACATGTCCTTCAACTTCAAACCATGTTGGTCAAAAGTT
Organism: Sphagnum tenellum; assembly: GCA_963921925.1. Taxonomy (NCBI): domain Eukaryota; kingdom Viridiplantae; phylum Streptophyta; class Sphagnopsida; order Sphagnales; family Sphagnaceae; genus Sphagnum; species Sphagnum tenellum. The sequence continues at coordinate 425,362 of OY998153.1, forward strand.
TTATTATACATTTGACCAATATGTTTGAAAAAACTTGAATCTTTATCCCTAATTACAAAAAAATTAGTAAATTATCCAAAAGATTAATAAGTTTTTTACCATTTTTACCATGCTCATGAAAACCCCATGCATCATGCATTTCATTCAATTTAGCTAACATCAACCATCCTAACCACTTTATTTTCAATTACAAACCTTTTTTTATTATATAATCTACTAACATTAACTAATATCAACATCTATCACCATCATTAACATGCCCAACAATATTAGGCTACACAATGGCTTGAAATTTTGACCTCCATAGAACATTTATAGCATTCCGTTACTGTCAAACCCAATTGGTGTCAAAACAATTACATGTACAACATACCACAAAGACCAATCTCATCAACTTATCATACAAAGGATCAATAATTGAAAACTCTAGCAAAACTTGCAATTGTGTTATCTATTACAAATACTTTCAAAAGTTTGTTGTAACTAGACTCTCCAATTCCAATAATAAGAAGAAAATCATTCACACAACAATGATCCAATTTTACAACATAAAAGCCAATTAGATTGTTACCTTTTGAATCCCATACAATTCATTTAGAGGTGGATATGAACCATCACCATAAGCAATTAAGATGTAATGTTGTCATGAATGACTTTCTAGGTCCATCCAATGCCAAAACCTTTCCTTCTTCATAGCCTCCTTTGGCATTCACTTGCATTACAACTTGTTGCCATTGCCTATTATTGTGCAAGCAACAAAGGTGAGAGCTTCACTTGTATAGAGTTAAGATTTTATGTGGTAGTAGGGTTAATTGGATGAATGTTGTTAGGATGTTGTAATAATAATAGCTAGGATGGTGCAATGGAAGAATTGCATAAAAATTGAAACACGTAGGTAGCTTGAAAATGCACATCTTGAAGGTATAAATTTTAATTTTTTTGTTATTTTATGTTGTTTTGGAATCTTCATTTTTAACATTGAGTTCTTAAAATCTTGGACTCAAGAATTGAACATGATAGATACTAAAATATGTCAAACAAGCCTTTGAACTTCATTGGAATGGTTATTATTTTTCTTATATTACATGTTGCAACCCCACTTTGGGCTAAGTGTGAGGATGAAACTCACACTCCCAAAAGTGGGGACTTGGAATCCTCTGGGACTCTCAAAAATTCAGAGCTCGATTGTAAGGGTCAAAACACTTGCATCGATGTGTTCTTTATATCAATGGAAAGGTCTTGAAGTGTAGATGTCCAAAATGGCCTCGCATGAGCTATTTGGACATATGCAACCCAAGTTATGGGCAAAAGAAAAGCTGGGAGTCAAACTGGCAGTTTTACTCCCAACCACTAAAAGTTGGGAATCGACCTATTTCCAACGTTTGCAGAAAGAGTGCAATAGGGCATTGGAAAGCTCTCGAGGAGAGCTACAACTTTGGTTTAGACCTCACGCCAATCAGAGGTCGGAACTAGGATTTATGAATGTCCAAAATCCCACGAGTCCAACCCAGGACAGTTTCAGTACTCCTCTTTGGCAGTCCCGGGAAAATGTGCCATTCAGATGTGGCTCCCGCGGGGAGCTGCAGAGAATACTATATGAGGGAAGGTGGTGGCTTCCCCCGAGTCCAAGTCGTGGTGAGTCAAGTGAGTCCATGGTCACCCGTGGCTTGTCCCAACACCAAATGGATGCAGAATGAGTTCTAACCAACTTAGGGTTGGTTTTGAATGCAGGATCGTGTAATAACATAATTGTCCTTTGTCCTAGTCTAATCCCGGGACTTCTAGCACGCCCCTCTACCCCTCTTTAGTGCTGGAAGTCGGGAGCGGCTCCTGAATTCCAACTTTCCGCAATTCAACACACTTGGACCCTCAAGTGGGTCCAACAAGGAACTTAGGAGTGTGTCAGTTGCAAACTGTAAACATTCAAAATGTCTTACAGATTTTGTCTTACAAGTTTCACAAATCATGATTATTTCGTTCCAATTTGTCGCAACCCTAGCCTTGAGTTTATGACCAAAGCAAGGGTTTACAAGGTTGCAAGTCAAGAGGGAAGCCGAGAGTCACACAACATACTCCCGGGAGTGTGAGAAGGTGTGATGGAATGAACCCTCACACCCCCAAGGGGTTCCACTTTGGGAGTTGAAGTCCCAATGGAGTCCCGAATTTTTAGAAGACAATTGTAGGGGTTAAACCTCAATGGCTTGAGGGTGTTCGTTATATCCTTGAGAAGCTATTGGAACGTAAATGTCTAAAATGGGCTTGCATTGCCCATTTGGACATATCAAACACAAGTTATGGTCAAAAGAAGGGTCGGGAGTCAAATTGGCAATTTGATTCCTAACCATTAAAAGTCAAGAGTCGATCCGATTTCGTGCGTGCATATGATGTGTGACATATCATTGGAAAGCTCTCAATGATGGCTACAACTTTACCTTAGACTTCATCTCAATCAAAGATCTTCACACAAAGTTATGACGCCCCAAAGTTGCAGAAGTCCCAACCTTAACAATTTCGAGACTTTCACTTGGGAGTCCCGAGACAAAAAGTCATTTAGATGTGGGTCCCATGGGCAGCCACAGAATATACTATAAGGGGGAAAGTGATGGTTTCCCCCAAATTTAGGCTGTGATTAGTCTTGTGAATTTGAGTTGCTCATGGCTCGTCTTAGCACCAAAGATGCTTTAACTATGCACCAACCACTTAATATTAGTTTTGTGTAGGCCTATGTGAATCAATAAAGTTTGTCAATTTTTACTAATCCTATCCCAAAGCTTCAATGTGCCCCTCTACCCCTCCAAAATGTTACGAGTCAAGGAGCGTGCCTCGACTCCTTGTGCTTCCGTTGTTTTCTATTTAGGATTCACATTTGAATCCCTACGGGAGTTGGGAGCACGTCATAACTCATGTTGCAACCTTGAATAATGCATAACCTACAAGCATTATGTGTAACTTAGTTTAAATAAAAAAATTATTTATCACTTTCAAATCCTTCATTAGGTCTTAGATCCATGACCATTGTAATTGGAACAATTGAACATTCAAACACCTTTTAAACAAACAATTCTTTTATGAATGAAAACCTTCAATAACATACTTCTTATGTTCATCACCATTTCATGAAGTGACTAAAACCTTTAGGGTTTTTCTATTTTTGCAACATTTGCTAATCCCCAAATGAACAAGCTAACAACAACAACACTAGTTTTTTTTTTAAAAACAATTTGGCAAAAAAAATAAAAATAAATTATATAACCTCCCTTTTTATAAGTTTGTCATTCCAAATATTTTGGGGTTGAATTTGGCTAACAACAACATTATTATTATTTTTTTAAAAATGTCAAATAAACATATTAAATTTTTCTTTTCCCTTTTTAAAATTTGGTTATTCCAAATTTTTTGGGGTTGAATTTTGGCTAATGACAACACTAGTTTTTAAAAAAAATTCAATTTGGCAAAAACAACATATTTTAATTTTTTTCTCCTTTTTTAGAAGTGGGTTACTACAATTTTTTTGGGGTTGAATGTTGACTAACAATAACACTAATGTTTTTTAAAAAATTCAATTTGGCAAAAACAACATATTTAACTTTTTCTTTCCTCCCTTTTTAGAAGTTGGTTACTACAAATTTTGTTGGGGTTGAATTTTGGTGAAATTTCTAATAAAATTAGAAATTGAACTAACCAATGTGGTTAGGTAGGGAACTAGAACCGAGTTTGGAGAGAGAATAAAGGTAACTAGTGGGTGCCCGTGACCTTCGGCCACTCTGCAGTTTTATCAGTTTTATTTTTTCTTATCTTTTACTCTTTATTTGGCCCCTGCCCTGCCCCCTGCCCTGCCATGACGTGTGAAACGGGATCCCAATGTCAAAACCCGTCATATTGTGTGAAACGGACCCGGATGTGCAAAGTGCAAACCGGCCATGTCATATCAAAAAAGACCTAGAGATCAAAACTCGGCCGTGTTGTGTGAAACCGCACCCCGATATCAAAACGGGCCCATGTTGTGTAAAACGGGTTTCAGTGATAAAAACGTCACTGTGTTGTGTGACAACGGACAGGGGCCATTTTGGAGGACCATGAGCGGAATTATAATATAGATAGTCTTTGTTAATTTTGGTACTCCCAAGCCCCAGCCACTCCCACTCTCCCAGGCCCCTGTCCACAAAGTTACTGAGTGGAGGACCATTCAGTAAGGACTGAGCGGAATTATAATATAGATAGAATACGTGTGATTATGGATGAAAATGTGCGGTTTTTCATCCATTTACGTGGGGTTTAAGTAGTGATTATGGAGGCTCGGAAAGGATTTTGATCCAAGACCGTTTTTCTTGCCTACCTCTGAGGCGCTGCCCATTCCCCCCTCCACGCATACGGTTCTCTCTCGCTCTCTCTCGTCGCTCACACAGCCGCTGCCCTCACAACACAAACGCACGCAACAAGATCGTCTTCTCCTCCTCCTCCTCCTCCTCCCTCGCTCACGTTCGTTGTCTCTTCAACCAAGCAAACTCGGAATTAATAATAGCCAAAAGCCACGACGAATTGAGAGTCATGAATGACGCGCATGCGTGCGACCAAAAATAAAATTCTTCGGGAAAAGAAAAAAAACACTATTCTGTGATATGATTGTTTCTCTAAGTTGTAATGTATTCGCAAGAAAAGAACATCGCAAAAATGCAAAAGATGTATCTACTAATACGATCTTGGACAAAGAGGAGAGGAGAGTTTGAGAGTTTGAGAGAAGAAGATATGGAAACTGGACGATATTATCGTGTTCAAGAAATCGGGGAGAAAGAGAGCAAGCGACAAGAAGAGGAGGCCCTCAAGACTTGCATATAGATGTTCAACGTAATGACCATGGTGTTGATAGCATTTCTTGTTTGATGATCTAGATTGTTTTTATTTGGTTTCGGATAGACCTGTTGTTGTTTTTTGTGCTTCGTTAAAGCGAAGATGGCGCAGTACGTGCATCCCAAGCGCATGCCTTCCAATGAAGATCGGATCTACAAGGCCAGGCAATACGAAATGAAATTACAAGATTGCATACAGAATGTGAAAGAATATAAGCAGGCAATGTGTGCAGCTTCATTTGCTGCTGCGTCTGGACCTAAGAATGAACATCGATCATTGTCAGACAAGTTGGAGGCAATCCGAATGTGTAGAGAGAAGAAGCTTCAATGTAGGCGAGCTAGGTTGCAAGCATTATTGGACGGCGAGGAAGAGCTTCTACAAGACGAGCTCAAGACAACCACAATGGGACTCGCTGAGAGAAGGCAATGGTTGGAAGCTCGTGCCAGGGCGTTGAAGCAAAAGAGATTACAAGAGAACGACAAGTTCGCGGCAGAGCAACTGAATCGAGCATGGAGAGACAACGCTGATGACATTCGCATACACGATTCAAAGCTTTCCGTGATTCGTGCCGTCGAAGGTCGTAAAAGGCAACTTGAAGAAGCCGTTGCAAGGAAGATACTGGAGGAAGAAGAAGGAAGGAAGATGGAGGAAACGATGGCACGCGAATGGCACTTGAAAGAACAAGCGTTACTAAGGGAGATCGAGATGAAAGAAGCCAAGAAGATTGAAGCCATTGATATCCTTGATGAACAATTGTACATGATGAACGCTCTTCGGAAAGAGGAGAAGGACGCAGTGAGAGCAGAAATGGCGGCAATGAATGCAAAATGGAAACAAGAAGAAGAGGAGCTCAAGCTTCTACAACATCAGCAGAGATGTTATCAGGTAATATATTACCTTCCTTGTTTTCCTTGTGCTCGTGTCCTCCATGTAGTAGTAGTGTCTTTAGAAACCAGCGTCCAAATGCGCCACAAGGATGATGATAACAACAAGAAGTGTGTGTACCTCCGGTGATGGCAGTTGGAGAAAGCAAAGGCTGTCGACGAGTTCAACAAGAATCAGAAAGGTCATAGAAACGCAGAAACGGCAAGAGACAAAAAGTTCGAGGCCGATTGCATGGCGATGACAGCCGCAAGAGAAGCGGCGGAGATTTTGCAAGAAAAGGAATTAAAGGACAGCCAGAGGCGGGAGGCGAAGCAGTATGCAGCTCATTTACAAGCCATCGTGGGAAGGCTTGCCGCAGATGAATCGATTAGGAATGCGGCCTACAAAGCTGAAGAAGATGCCGAATGGGCGAAAAAAGAGGCCGGTTGGAAACGTGAAGAGGACCAGCGGAAGCGTTTGTGGGATCGCGTACATGAGGAGAGGCAACAACAATTGTTCGAAAAAGGTGAACCGTTGTTCTTGTTGTGCACAATCTTTCTTCACCTTCCAACCATGTTGGCTTGCACAATGAAGGATCCTTTCAAGCAATCGAAGCTCCTGTTGCCACAAGGATTGTTAAGTATTCTCTGGTTGTTTGCAGAGAAAATTCGATATACGATTGAGGAGAATAAGAGGAATGAACTCGAACATAATGAAAGGATGGCAGCCATGCAAGAAGCTGAAAACAAAATGGCCATTGCTGCACACAAGAAGGTGAAATCTCACTTTCCTTCCTCAAAAGAAAGCTCGGTGGCAAGAGGGAGAGAGAGAGAGAGGAGGATTCATGAGAAGCACTTTGCAAAACTTTTGTGGCATCTATTTGATGGCTCTGCTCTTCAGGGGCAGAGCCATTGTGATGCACCCAGAAACAGGCCAAAGTTTGGTACCCCTACATTCTAAGGTCATGTGGGTTCTACTATAGAAACATCAAGGTTGGGGGAGGCAGGTTATGTCATTTTCTTAACCACATTATATGACATAATCTTCTGATGGTCAGTCGTACACTCATAATAATGATCAGAATGTGTCTGTTGAACATGAATTTTTTTTAAAACATTTAATCTGCCACCCCAGACCTTAATGTCATGGAATGGTCTCACCCTTGCCCATTATGTTGGGTGCATCACCTGGCTTTCCCTGATGTGCTCACCTAGTGCCTTCCCCAACATAATAGGCAGGGGCTTCACCATTCCATATTTCATCCTTGGCACAGCTGAAGGATCCACTCAGGCTTCACCATGCTAACCAGCATATGTTTCTGATTTAGTATGTTGAATATTTATCATCCTTATGGATGCCATTTGAAGGGCAGAGCCATAATGTGACAAGTCACTTCTTGTGATTTCTCTCTTTCTATACCCATCCCATCTTCTGCTGAGGGGGATTACCTACCATGTGGAATCAATCTCTCTCTCTCTCTCTCTCTCTCTCTCTCAACATGTTTTTCAAAATGAGCACAATTATTAAGCAAGTAGACTATTATGTGGAATATTAAAGTTTTGGGTGTTCCCTCAAATATCACCAAACCTCACCCCATGAACATGGTTTGTTGTCATGTGTGTGCATTTGGAAAACAGACCAAACAAGGACTGTTGGAGGACATTGAGGAACAAATACGCAACAAGCAAGCAGCTGCTATCACAGTCAAAGAACAAAAACGTGTTGAGTTTGAGGGTAAGCAATTCCTTACCACAATCAACCTTATTAGCATTTACCATTGTTCTACTGTCCTCTACTATCAAGAGATTAGAGCTTTTCAAAAGGTTCTCAAATGAAGCACAAGCTGTATTGAACAGCAATAATAATACAGGTGTTGAATGTCTCCTCCTCCTTCCCCTTCATATGATGTCCCTATTACACAACTATCTATTCTCTGGGCAACAAAGTTGAATCCTCCTCACAAAGAATACAGACCTCTACAGCTGTTGGTAACATGCCTCATTGAACACATACCTGACGCAAATTGCTAAAACTTTGTTCTGTTTGCAGATATTGTGGATCAGGAGAAAAAGTATGCGGACAAGGTGAAAGCGAACATCATATCAATGCCCTTCCCTGAACCCAATTTCAAGCATAAACTTGTGAAGTGGTATGAAGATTAAGGGTTCTTGCACAGTTATGTCAACCAGAAAAAAATACTCCAAATTTATATATTCATATAAACAGGATTTTGGTTGAACTGACTTTTGTAATCTCTAGTTAAACCGACAGCATTCAGGTTGAAGCATTAGAACTCAGGTGCTAAAGATTGACACACACAAAATTAGATTGATGTCACCTTCTCAAAATGGTTTGCACATACATATCTATCAATGTTGATGATTTTGACTACTACAAGCAAACATTTTTGTGCACCTAACATCCATTTGTCACTAAACTTGATGGCTTTTGCACAGCTTGTTATACTAGGATTGTCAGTGGTCCAATTCTCCATGACAAAACATGTAAGTACCAATTTCAGGTTCCCATATGAAGGGTCTCTTCTTGTGTCCTTTATCATGTATAGATACATAAAACATCAAAGTAGATAACATGGCAGGTAGGATAAATGGTCACCTTACAATTGGTAGTGGATTCAATTTGCTGCTACAAGATCATGCTCGATGTTGAAAAACAATCCAACTACAACTAGGTTATCGGATACTTTAATCATCATGCGTGTTGCAATGCATAAGGTTTCTCAGTCTGACTCCTCCAAGCTTTTTAACCTGGAAGAAGAGGAGGAGGTTACAATACTCAATTGTGCAAAGTTTGCATCATCAATCTTTTTTCACCATGTGTTTGCCAACACTAATACTTCGCATGTTTCAAATGTCTTACTGTGTGCACTCAAATGATGGTATAGATTTTGTGGATACATGCGGTGTTTTCATTGCAAGTAATGAATAGTACCATCTCTTTTCCATCTCCACATGTACACACCACGTGCAGCATCTCCACACCCGTACACCAAGTGAATGCTATGCTTTTGAAAATTTCTCAGGTTGTGCCGCTCTTGCTTGTTTTGTATTCCCTGAAAAGATTCTACAAGCTTGTTTTGTATTCCCTGAAAAGATTCTACAAGCGCACTCTCTGTGATATGCCATTGGAGCTAACTCTGTTTGAGCTTTGCAATGTGTCATGAAATGGACTCTTGACTCAAAAAGACACTGGCTTTTTGTGGAAGAGTTTGCTTCAATAATGGTCACTGCCGTCAATGATCATCGATTGCCACACATGAGAATTGTCATTGGATTTTGGTGAAAAGTTTTTTTTGTTGGTGTTTGCTGGAACAGGGATTCTCAATTCTCGCTTGCTGTGATCATGTGCATCATGCATGGACAAAAAAAAGATATGAGGGTTAGCTGTTTTGCTTGTGCATGTAGAAATCTGCCCATATAGAGGAGGGCATATCTTGATACCAAAAAGAAAGCATAGATCTACATCACCTTCAGCACTGAGAATCGACCATTAAAGCTCCGGGGGAAAAATGGCCACAAACAAATCCCAGGTGAAGTGCTACAAACCCTCCAACCTCTGTGTCTGGGTATCTATGTCTCTCTCTCACAGCAAAACGGATCAAAACAGTCGCAAAATCAGGTCTCAGATTTGCACCAGTGGTCAAGTCTATGTCTCCCCAGCATCATCAGGCACAACAGCAACGAACCAAGACTCTCACATCAGGGTACTTCTTGCTTCCTGCAGAAGTTTGCACTACAGGAATCAATTGCACATGTTTGTTGCATGCGTTTTTTCTTTTCTTTTCTTTTGGTTGCATGATGGTTTGGTGTGTAGCACCGATTCAATTACGTTGCAAAGGGAGGATGTCTCCAGAAGTCAGATCTGCTGCTATGCTTGTACAAAGCGATGTTCGTCATGCGGGATAGTGAGAGAGAGGGAAGAGCATTTGTAGTACCTTGAGGAACGGTGTCGGGGGCCAGGCCAGCCAGTAGGCATCATGAAAGCCAACAGCTCGCCTACGTGATGGTCACGGCACCTGCAAGCGCTCACGGATTCAGATCTTTCATTAGGTCACGATATTGATGCTGCTGCTACTGCTGTGTTCCAACCAGGTCGATCAGGTTTAGGCTCTCGTCGTCGTCGTCGTCTTCGTAAGAAGGTCTTGTTCCTGATGCGGAGAGAAGACGATCTTCTTGGCTGGCAACTTCATGGTGGTAACAGTGAACAAGAAGATTGCGGGAGAAGGGGAAGGAGATCTTCCTGGAGATGGCGGAAGGCGATCGTCACCGAATAACGGATCTTGTAGAATCGGCCACCATGTCGCCGGCCAAGAACCTGGACTTAGGTGTGCTTCACGACTTCAAAGCCATAGTCCGAGCATCAGACGCTAATGTCCGCATCGCTTTCGACCTCCTCTTCGACAAACTCAAGAAGAACAACTCCCAGGTTCTCCTTCTCCTTCGCCAGTTTGTTTCCAAAACCATCTCTCTCTCTCTCTCTCTCTCTCTCTCTCTCTCTCTCAGCAGAGATTTCCTCAAACATGTCTCTCTTTCTCTCTCCCTGTGTTCTGTAGACCACTGCAAGAGCTTCTTGACTCAAAGCTCTGCTTCTTTCTGGTTTTTCCTCTCTGGTGTTTGTTTCTTTGCTCCGAGATTTCTTCCCACAGCCGGGGAGAAGAAATTTTGCTCAAGTTGAGAAGGAAATCTTGCCGGGCTTTGCATGCTGTGTGGTGGCAGGTGCGGTACCTCACGCTGTTGCTGATAGATGAGCTCTTCAGACGCTCGAAGCTCTTTCGATCACTTCTGGTTCCCAAATTCGAGATGTTCATGCTTCTTACCATAGGTTACAGAGCTGATTACACTCTTCCAAAGCCATCTGATCGAGCCACTCTGCTGCGAGCCACCAGCATGGAGTATGTTGAGAAATGGAATGAGATGTTTGGGGTGCATTACAAGCCAGTGCACCTCGGATATGAGTATTTGAAGAAGACTCTTAGGCTTCAGTTTCCAAATGTGAGGGAAGCTGCTGCAGTGGCTGAACGGCAGCGACAAGAGAAGGAGGAGAGAACACAGGTATTTAATGCTTTCAGATCCAGCCAAGGATTAAGGTTTAGGGTTTATGGACTATCTGTGTTGGAGCCTGAACCCTTTTTGCTTGTATGCAGATACTTCTTCAGAAGAAGTATGAGAGTTTGATACAAGAGTTCCCTGATTGGAAGGCTGAAATACAGTCGACAATGGATCAGATGATGGAGTGCTTCAAGATACTTGTCCCAGAAGCTGTGCACTACCAAGGAGCTGCTAAGGAAGGAGATTTGAAGAACATAGGGGAACAAGAAGAGGAGGATGAGTATGAAGAGTATGGGAATTCAAGTCTCCGACGCCAACTCCATCAACAAGCTGCGGAAGAGAATGATTTGCCAGAAAAACCGGTATAGAAGTAAAACCACTAGCAAGATTTCTGATGTCTGGTTCCAGCCATGACCCTCACAAGCTCTCTCCCAGAGGAAACGCCTTCTTGTAGAAATTAGGAGTTGCATGTCTCAATAGTTTGCAGTGACGGCTTCTTGATGAATTTTTCAATGTCAATTCTTGATGTAGATTTGTTGATGCAGCGGGAGACAGGCGAAAATGCTACCATTTTTGGAACACTGAGGGACTTGTACAAGCTTTTGATGATGCGGCATCTACCCAGCACACAAGAGTGGCTATCAATTCTCATGAGGGTTGATCCCCCCCAGGAGAAACAACAGCTTGATGTCTTCCTGAAGGAGGTCATAGACCTGCGAAGTCAGTTGCTGGCAATCCGCAAGCACTGTGAGGACCTGGGTATCGAACTCTTGGAAGTGGGACAGACAAGCAAGGCTTTGACTACTGTGGAAGATGAGGGTGAAGATGACATTATCTGGGAGGAAGGAGGTAGTGGGTTCAGTTTTGCTGAAGCAAAGAGTGTTTCTCAGTCTGTTAAGACTGATGAAGGTGAGTCTTCCATAAAGACACTGGTAGGAAGATTTGCAAGAAGCTTGTGAGATGTTGTGCCATGATTGTCATTGAAATACTTTGTGTCCTGTCTGGTATGGTTGCATTTGAACTGTTTCTGCTGTGACTCCTCTTGGTTTTACTGTTGATTTGCAGAAGTAACCAAGAAAGCAGCAAGAGATGTAGCTGGTGCCAGTACAAGCAACTCGTCTATGATTGAGCAGAAGCTTACATCCCACAAGATTGATGAGGGAACAGGTCTGAGACATGAACTATTGAAAGAGGCTCCATTGCTCTCATGGGGTGCCTTCTTGGACACTTGGGGTGGTAGTAGTGACATGCCGGCAAATCAGCGTGGCTTGCAGCTGGAGAATCACTGGGGTAAGGTGGATACGGAAGCAATCATTCCTGCTGAAAAAATTGCAGAGTTGAATGTTCGCTCTAGTTACTACAAGCCTGTGAAGACAGAGATTCAGCCATGCCTGGCACCATTGCGGAATGGAGGCCTCTGCCAAAGAAGGGATTTACATCGGTGTCCTCTTCATGGACCTATAGTACCTCGTGATAAGAATGGAGTTCCTGTTGGAGACAAATGCAAAAATGAGCAAGAATCAGAAGAACACCACATTGGTCAGACTAAGAACGTGTTGCTGGATGGTAATAATGGTGCAAGCTCTAGTGCACCAAGAACAAGCAAAGATGGGGATGATCTTGATCTTTCACTGGCATCACAAGCAGACATAGCCACCCAAGCTATTGCAAATGTCAGAGAGAGAGATAAAGTTGACATCAAGAGGAAAAGGGAAGAGCAAGCCAAGGCCAAACTGACACAGTCTCGCAGAGATCGAGAGCACAATGAGGCAGTGCTGCGGTCAGCTGCCATTTCACACAGCAGGCAAGGATTTGGTGAAGCAATCGGTGAGAATTTGGATGATCCATTCATGGAAGATGAAGGTGGCTCTCGAGGGAAGAGGAGGAGGGCTAGGGGTGGGTTAGCTGCACTCCTGAAGAGAAAGCCCACAGCAAAAGACAGACTTGCACAGAGACTTCTAAGTGGTCGAGTGAGAGATGCCACTATAAACCAACTCACAAGAGATGAGGATGCCAACTATAGGGAGGCTTTTCCTAATCAGTGGTAAAACAATTGAGAAGAACATATCCATGTCTTGAGATGTCCCACGAGATTTCCCCACTGCTGCTAAGCTTCTGGTGAAGACAGTTAGTTTTCTGTGGAACTAATGCTGGTTACATTGAAGATTTCTGTTCAGCAAGAAGTTTTGAAGCTGTTCAAGATTATGTGAGCACTCCATGCTTCATCCTCTTTTTCTCTCTTGCCAATCAGCAACAATTTTGGATGCCACTATACATTTGCAATTGATGTAAATCCAATTACCTCTTGTAGGGTGCATACATAGATTCACTGTTTTTGCTGTGTTCTTTTCTCTGTCACCAAAATGTCTTCAAGCTTCAGAGGGTTGCTATTTTTCGGGTGTACTTAACCCTAAAAATGAGATCACTGGGTACTTGATTGTTGCAATAGTGAGGATGTGCAGGTTGTCTCTTGAGCTATGATTGATCCCATTGTGAATGGGTGACATAAGTAATCAGTTCAGCATGGAAGTCTCCAGAACCAAGAAAGCAAAGGTATGCCACTGTATAGGTTTCCTTCTTGATTTTTTTTGTTTTTCTTTCTTGGGTTCCCTGTCATGACAATGAAGGAGATTATTTGATTGCCACCTTGAGCAGCCACCTAGTATCATTGTCAATTTGCGTTAGTATGGTTCTCTTCAACATTGATCTTCTTGCCTTTGCCATCAAAATTTATGGTTTACAGGTGTTTGATTGGGTGATATCTTGTTTGAGTGTGAGCATGAGCAAAGTCAAGGATTGATATTCATAACCATGTTCATAACACAAATTAGTTCAATGGAATTGAAAGTGGATTGTGATAGTAGTGCCTTTTGGTCCTCTTGAGATAGGACCTTACTTTCAGAAGACGGTCTCTTAGGTAGAATGCAGTTGTTCAAGGTTTTCCATTTCTCTGTAATAAGTTTCCATTGATTTTTCAACTCACATTTTTTGTATGATGACATGTCTCAAATCATGCAAATCAATTGCCTGTCATAGAGCTTGTCCTAAAAGTTGCCCACAATCTGGTGCATGTGAAATCCTTAAAGCTTGTTTTATTGACTGTGTCTTGGGTATTTTGAGGCATGCAGGGGGTGTCAAGTTCTCAAGCAAAGTCAATGGTGCAGCACAATGAACAGGTTGGCAGTGAGCAGCCGCAATACTATCAAAAGCACAAGTCTTTCAACAACATAATATGATGGCCTACTTCAAAGCTTTGTGCTTGTATGCTTCTCTTCTACAATTGAAACTTGGACGTAAATTGGAGCTATATATCATTTTCAGCAGACCATATTTCCTTATTGCATCATCATTATGGGATATGTTCTGCATCAGATTTGGGAAGAATTCAAGCCACATCAAAGAAGAATTCATTCCAAAGAATTCTGGTTACACATCATGGTGCAACCTCTAGAAAGAGGTGTTCAAGTATTGGGGGAGTGCAAGCCAAGAACCAAGGGCCTTTGATTTTTTCATTCACTCCAAAGAATCTCCCAAGTTTATGGACAACTTATAAGCACTAGTTCAAAGCTCAGCTAGAATTGTACAAACTTGTAAGTGAATTATGGGGTTAAGGGTTCAGGGTTTCATGTTATGGCAAAACTCCCATCAGTTTGTAAGTTTCACAAAAATATAATTACAATTCTAATATTCTCAAAGCATATTGAAAGTTTGAAAAAAATAGATATGAAACATAGATACCTGTCAAACCATGTTTCATATCATGACCTATTTCACACCATATTGAGTTGTGACAAAAATAGAGCCTACCGAAAACAGGGAAGCTAACCCTGCCCATAAAACATCCAGTGGAAGCACTTGGTTCTTTATGGCAGGTTCAAGCATCCAAACTTCAAACTAAGAACTTCTCTTTGTGGATCTAGAACTTCTCATCTAGAAGCTTGTAGTTCTATGGAACACACCCATCCATCATTGCACGTATAGTATGTCAGATGTCACTCACACATAGTGTTAAGTTTAAGCCAATATTTTGTGTGCAAATCTTACACCAATATATGTAGTTTCTTCCCTATCGGCAGAGCCAATAGAAATCCCATATAGGGCAATATGGAAACAGAGCATCAGGGACTAACAGGTGTTAACCATGAAGCATCCATCAAAGCCCATATCCATATGACAATTGATAGAGAAAGAATAGAGAGAATGAAGAAAGACTATCACCATTCAACATAAATGCACAAGTAATGTGCTAGAACCCCATCTGTTAGTATGAGGAGGAGGTTGCAAAGGCCGCAATTGTCCACAAAAATGTCAGGGTTTGTGCACCCCTGAGTAGTAATATCAGAGAAGCATATGTTAAAAAAATTTAATTCCTTGTTAAAACCTCCTTGCAATTTGCATTTCTTTTGCAAGGACTACGTGCAAAATACATGCAACATTCAACTACTAGCTCACTATACCAACTCTGGAAAACAACTCAAGGCACCAATTTGAACAATCTCATTTGGCCACAATTTTTTTTTCTTCACGCCTAGACACAAGCCAGAGAGGCTATTACATCATTTAAAGTGCCAGTTTACTTGAGTGAACTCCTCAAAACAATTCAAGGCTCCCATTCTAATAATGTCCTTGGCCACATGGGCTCTTTTTCACCCCTCGGCACAAGCCTGTTTCAAAAACCCTGTACATTTGTGTATATTTTCTACACTAATACTATAACTCTGGTCTCTGTATAACAGAGAGCGTTTAAAAAAGCAAAGACAATAAGCTATAGAGAAAGGAAAGGATTTTTCACCTTCCTATAAAAGGCTATATCAATATTCAAATTTGAGGAAGACACAAAAACGATCAATTGTCAAATTTAAAGACATGAACACTTCACTGACACAGTAGCAGGCAAAGAAGAACCTTTGCTGCCTGTGAAGGAAAAACCAAAACCAATTTTAGATTACTTTACAGCAAGACTGAAAGGAAAACGAACAAGGTGGGTTGATTTTTTATTTATTTATAATTCAAAATTTGTAACCAAATCCTGATCTAAAGTGCACCAAATAAGCAGTTCTTAAAAATGTACACAATATACAGGTTGGATCCTTTGTAAGATTTGTGATTCGCACCATGTGTTATACACCCAGATGTATTATACACAACTATGTCACCCAATGTGAAGCAAAGCGAGTTGCTTTGGAAAGGATTTCTCATCTTGATACGCATCCTGATTAGTTTCTTGAAGAGAAGGCAAAGTAAGTGACATAACAGCAGATTATGCCACAGTTGATGTCTTCCAACCTGATGTAATCCCTTGGAAAAAGCGCTCAGAAGACTTCAAAAAGTTGCTCAAAGGAGAGGTGACTTGCTCAGTGCTTGGAGATTTTGAAGATTTTGAAGTGGAAGAAGATGTCTCTTTGACACCAAGAATTGGGTAGTTGCGTGTGATTGTCTCCACAGTCTTCTTGTCTACAGGTTTGCCTGATGGATCAGCAACGTAGAATACATCCATGGCCTTGTCACCATGGGTGGAAACATCAGCGCTGGTCACTGATAAACCATTCTCCCGAAAGATCCGTGTAACATCTGACAACAGTCCCACTCTGTCACCTGTGCAGAGCTCTAACCTCAGGCCCTGCAAAACAATGCACACACAAACAGAAATTTTGTGTGAGATCACATTGGATGCAACAAAAACTCCTCATTCAAAGTGATGGTTTCGCAAAGAATCCTCAAGCTTTGTACCTTTGAGGATCTGCGCTCAATTGCCGCCTCCAAGCACTTCTTGACTTTCTCTTCTGCATCTGGACTTAGAACTTGACCATCCATCTGGCGAATATGAAATTCCTGGAAAATGACCCAGAATGCTAGATCAAAAACTGGGGTCTTTTAGAATTGTTGTTACTGCTGTTTTCCCTCATAATAATTCCTTCACTTTGAAGTACTTGTAGTGCATAATTAAGATGTATTCAGGGAACCTAAACCCAACAAAGAAACCCACAAAGATAAAACACAACAAGCTGAATATATTAGCTTTGCAGGTGCTGACTTGCAAAACTAATTTGTCTCATGGGTCTGAGCTTCAAAATTGTGAGTTGGTTTTTTCCTTTGAAAGTGATATAACTTCATACTTTTGTTGAGATTTGCATTCACCTTCGAAGAGGAAAAAGGGGGAGCAGGGAAGATTTCTCTACCTGGACTGCCCATGGACCACTGGCAGGTTCCAGGGTTGCAGTTGCATGGAAGACCACATATTGCATATCAGTTAAAGTGCAAACAGTGTCAAAAAGAAGCTTTGGACGGTCTATACACCGGACATTTATAACAGAGTAGCCTCGTTCACGGGAAGTCTGAACTGTGATTGTCGGCTTGTCTTTTGCAGCTACGGGCTTGGACCTTTCAAGCTGCTCACTATCTTCATAATCTTTGTCAGCAAGCATCAGCTGATGTAAACGTCTTTCAGTATGTGTGGCACCTTCAGCCACATTAGTTCGTGCAACTCTTGTCTCATCATTGTCACCTTGCATTACAAGGTGAAGCTTCTCTTTGATGGCCACCAGCTTCTTCACATTGTGTATGGGGCCTGATGTGTCTTCATCTGTTATGTAAACCATGCACGCAACTCTTCTGTTGTGTGTCCAAAATTCTGAAGCATGAACCCTGCAATTCATTTCTGTGAGGACTGCAAAAATCTCAGAGAGAAGCCCAGGCCTCTCTGTCCCTGTAAGCTCTATTACAGTGTGCTCAGCAATAGAGCCAGCTCCCATAAACTTCCCGGCAGCACACCTTGAAAGCTCAGCTGACACTTTGCTCTTCCTTGTTACCAAAGCCTGCAACCGAAAGAAAAAAAAAAGGAAAGTTCAAACAAGAGTATAACCAGTCTGGGAAACAGTAAAAAACACTCAATGATTAGATATGGAAACACACCTTGTTCTGCATGAACTTGACTCGCTGAAAAGCTAGAGAAATGCTTGGAACTTCAAAAACAGATTCAGTTAACTAAAGAAGAAGTTGACCTTATGGATGTTGTCCAGGACATCTGCTTCCCAAATCTTGTTCCCTTGTTGGTCTGTGACATGAAACACTGGACCCCAAAGGATGGGACATGTCAGATGGGAAAAGCACATGCCACAAAGTTAAAGCATTCAAGAACCGAACAAAGTTTGATATTATTTCCAAAATGCAGCAAGAGATTTTCATTCTCACCATCCATGAACCATCCACCATCAGATGCAATATATGCCTTTGAGATACTCAAATCGAGATCTGTCAGCTCTTGAACAACCTCAAGCAGAATCCCATGCTTGTTTGCACTGTTCACCTGTGTGGGCAGAATCAATCGGTCAATCAGAACTCAGATAACCTTGCATTGTTCAACTGTTTTTCTATCAGAGGAATTCAGCAGTACAAAAAGCCACTCCATTGAAATCTTCTGTTGCAAAACATCTTCTTGTACAAAGTTAGTACCTTCACAAGAGTTGCATCAGCATGAGAGTCATTGTCAATCACTACCCTGCACAGGCAAGAAACGTTTGATGCATTTCACCAAAATTCTGATATGAGTGTCACATGCAATGTTTATCATACATGCAACATCTACTCAAAAACAAATTTTGCAAAGAAGACACAGAGATCAAAATACAGAGAAGGACATTGAGTCTCCAACAATGCAAGACATAAATTCACATATACATACCGAGGTGGGTTGATTCGTAAGCTCAATGATTCATAATCAGGGTCAAAGTAAGGCCAGCTTGCAGCACGCATTGGTGGAAAAGCAGACATATTTTTCAAACACCTACAAAACAAAGCCTTTCAGTGATTTCATAAGTTACACAGCCAAATTCTCGTTTCTTCAGGTGTGTGCTGACATTCAACTTGATGTATGAGAATTGAATCAAAAGGATGTCTAGCAAATTGCCATAGTATTATTACGAGAATATAAACCTCTGTCATCAAGACAAATATCAACCAGATTACAGAGAACAGAAACTCCATGAAAACCCTTTTGAATGTAACAACTGTGTTGTCAGATTTCTGGCCAAACGCAACAACCAACATGATAAAGAAATGAGCCATAACCTTGTGCGTGTTTTTTTTCACTCACAAAAGTATCAGGCCTTCATCACTTTCATCATGAATGTGGCAGCAACTCGCGACCATTATTTTTCTATCATCAAAAGATGCATGAAGGTATTCCACAATTCCGATGGTGATTTCTTCAGTGGCCTGGCAAGGTTAAGAATTAAAACATAAGAGTGATCCAAATGATGCACATATGATGTGGAATGATCCATCATCATCCTTTCTTTTTGAAGTGGACCATGAGACAGACAAGGTGCAAGGGAAGAAATATCTCTCATAGACTTGAGAAATCTCCAAGGGAAGAAAGAAAGCACAAAAGAAATTTCATTGCAGCCGTCATGACATGATAACTGCACCTCTGAAGAATTGAGGCAGGACACAAAACCATGATCTGTCTGTCATATCAAAAGACACATATTCAACCACTACCAAAGAGATCATCTCTTGATAGAAAGAAAAACAAAAATCTTTCTATCAAGAAAAGGACAGCCAAGGAGGAGTGCCAAAACAAAATACACTAGCTCAGAGTCCAGAGTCCAGACCACCACCCAACAACCTAACCAGTGAGCATCCTTCAAGAAAACAAGGTACCCATGAAACCCCTTTTGTGTGTGTGTGTGTGTGTCTCTCTCTCTCTCATGTCAGAACTCAAACCAGAAACAAAGCAGGAAACATGAACTGAAAGGCATTGTGAAAGAGAATACCTTAGTTAGAGGTACCTTCTCTGTTCACAGATTCGTGCCCAAAGACCCTCCGACTGCGTCAAAAGACGCCCTTCCTTCTTTCCTTCCTTCCTCTTCTTCTTCTTCTCCACCCACAGCAGCAAAACCAACCAAAAGAATTTTGCTACTTGCAAGCACCCATTTACCAACGAGTGCCAAAAAAAATCTCTTCTCAAAAACTTCTATGACAGATCACAGAGAAAAAACAGCAACCAACCACCAAGAATGAACACTAGTTTTTGCCAGAAATGAAATTCTTCTTCCTCCGCCTTTGCAACACCTCCTCTTCCTCCAACAACTTCGGTTGCTGTGTGTCTGCGTCTCTTCAACAACAAAAGCAATCGAACACGGCGGAAACACAAGCACCCACCGCGGCAAAATTATTGAAAAGGGCAACAAACAACAATAACAACAACAAAGAGGGGGAGGAACAGGATCAGTAGCTCTTCTGACTCTGAAAATCCTCCCGGATTCCCGGAGGCGGCGAATTCTCAAGATTCCTCCAGATTTCTTGGCTCCTTCCTCCTGGGGAGGAGACAAACCGCGATTTCGTGCCAAGAATGATGGGACAATTCTACCGTCCAGAATCGGCAGGGGAGACCGACCATTCTAGCATTATGCAAAAGACGCGGTTGAAATTTTCAGCAGAATGTGTATGTAGCAGCTACCTATCTTACTTTACTGCAGTCTAGTTTCTAAAATAAAATATCCCTCTTTTCTTAGATTTTTTTTCAATTGGAAAAAATATTTTTATAAAAGAAAATGAGAAATATTATATTATAGTTGTTGGAAATTGACACACAGATCAATCAGAGAAGATATGTAAGTAAAAATAGAGATTTACAACGAGCTCTCCACCCAAGTTTAGATTCTTCACATAGGCTAAGTTGTTACAAACTTTTATGGTTCACCCTTGACTCTTGAGCTCAGTCTCCTCTCTTATGAACCTCACATGTCAGGGGTTATTTAAAACTAACTTTTAACTCAAGTATCTCATGATTCCAAAAGTTAAGTGCATGAAACACAAATATTCAAGATAAAAATACTTATAGAACATTGTCATCCAACAGTAATACAACAAGGAATTTTAAAATAAAAATAATAAGAATAAATTGAAAAAATTCCCCAAAAAATGGGGAAAAAAGGTTGAATTTACCACCAAAAAAATATTAAATCCTTTTTTTTAGGTCAAAAAAACTACAAATTTTGTTTAATAAAGAAACACCTGGGTGGTAGTTCATTGCCAGATTTGACACTAACCATATTATTTTGTAGAAATGTTGCAATTTTCAAAACAAAAAATCACAGAGCAAAAATCAGATCCAGTTCAGGGGTTCAATGCTCTACCACCTATTCAGGAGTCCAAGGATATAACCCATGGATCAACTTCAACACATCATCATGTAGGAGTTCAAGGATGATCGATTGATCAACTTCAACCCGTTATTTAGGAGTCCACGAATAATTCATCCACCAACTTTTAACCCATTATCAGGAGTCCAACAATAATTCATCCATCAACTTTTAACCCATTATCAGGAGTCCAATGATAATCCATCCATCACCTTCAAACACATTATTAGTACAGGGGCAAGTGGATTGTATGTAGGAGCGACACTTTAGACCAGTAGGTGTGAAATATCTTTTGGAGCGAAAAAACAAAAAGTGTAACATGTAATGGTCCTCCAGCCAAGTTGTAGGTTGCCACTAGCTGGGTCTGAACAAGGCATATTATCTGATTGTGCAACATGGTTTAAGCACTTGCCCAGCACTTGACGATCGTTGCACCAATGGCAAGTTCAACGATTCAGTGTTAATACATGATTCCATGTCTAAAAACAGAAGATTGTGGAGTTTTCCTGCACTTCATAGAGCAAGAGAGATCATTTAAATCTGTATGCCAGTACCAACAATTTGTTATCAATCACCAATCAATATGAAACAATTCTATTGTAAAGGTGCTTCTAAAAAGTCACAAATTGCTAATCATATTTAGTGTACATTAGAAGTTTTTGCATCATCATAATGATCTTGGCAGATGTGCATAGTGTATTTTCAAGGTGTTTCTAAAAGTCACAAACAATTTCCTCATGGGCCTGGAGCAAAAGGTTTCCTGGAAGGAAATAGGAATTCTTTTCATAAGCTAATATGGGCTGTAGTTAATATGAAGGAAAAGTTTGGGTAAATGCATCTGGGTCCTTAGCCATTATGCACGAAAAGACACTAATAGTAGTGCCTTCCCTTATACATATTACACATTTCATCTGAAATTTAATATGAAGTGGTGTTTATTCCTTCAAAGTGAAGATGCTTTTAAGATCTATAAATTGTGCACAAGAGAACAATGACCTCCAAAATGGGTCATAACTTATAAGAGAAAATGACTGTTTTTGTTTGGTCAAGATGATGATTGATAACATTTAAATAAATTCTCATTTCTTTATTGTTCAAGTATTCATTTTTATTGGTGAGGATGGGAAACTAATCAACACTTTAATGGGAAGAAGCAATGGTTATATTGTCCATGGGACCAGCCTGCCAAAGTTGCGGGAAGTTGGCATAAGCATAACATTTAATGCAACATGCACAAATTTGTCACATGAGTTCTCATTATTTTGCTTGAAATACAAGCAAGAGGGATGATATATATCTTTCAGTGTGCTGCAGTTACTTGAACTTTAAAATAATTGTGATGCTTTTCTTTGGATTTTTAAAGACCCATGTTTTTGTGAGTTATTTGAAATTTTTATAAGACCCACCAGTTCCAGTTTTGTATATATTCCAAGTCAATGTTTCCGGTTCTTCCCAGAACCACCGTCTCCAGCTCTTTTGGGGGAAAATCAAAATCAAAGAACCACAGGTTGCATTTACTTTAAAAGAGACCCTAAAGAACCTGGGGGTTTTTTTTTAATGATAGAACTGGTCCAAAACCAGACAGTTTTATGGCCAAGCTTAGAAAAATATTCAAGGACTTTCCAAAAACTGAAATACTTTCATAGAAACGTATAATTAGCTGAATAATGTTAAGCCATTACCCATTTTTCACTCACACAAACAGGGTATTCAGTTGTGAGTACCCAGACCAACTTTATCAATCCTCTTTATATGAACCAGATGGAAGTTAGAACTAGCTATATGAGGTAATGACATACCCTTTCAAGTTAACCCATGGATAAACATATTGGATACCTTTGCAAAAACCAACCCAGATAATCCACAAAACACTGACAAGTTCACATTCAACACCACTGCTATTTTTAGTTTAAGTTGTCTTTATTTCCATCATGGCCATGGATTGATTGGAGGATTGATTGGAGTATTCTTTACAATGGAAGCATTGACTATAGGGATGAAAGCGTCGACTAGAGAGATAACGCGAGAGAGGCAAATATCCTAATAATTAATTAGGCATTAAGCGAGGCTCATGAGCACCATGATCAGGATCATCCCAAATATGAGAAAAGGATCCCAGAACCTGGAGAATAATAGTAGCATTGAACAGTGTCCAATGTGGGCTATTATTGAGCACTTACACATTCGACACTGTTCAAGAACTCCCGATACAATGACCAGTGGTCCAGAGCAAACCAACAGCCACCAATGCACCATCCATTGGTAGCCTGTTATGACACAATTGTGTATGGATGAATCCAAACTGAGTTGATGTCAGCTTTCACTGTCATAACCTATTGTGTAAAGGGAAGATCCTGTATGTAGGTAGGTAGGTAGGTAGGTAGGAGAAAAGGTGAATACATGTAGATGGTTAGTACATAGGTAAGGGCAGGTGGGTTTGTTAGTAGGTAGGTAGTAAAAATTGCAGCTGAGATAACCACCATAGTTATCTGGAACCTGATGAAAAAGTGTTCCCTGTCCACCCATCATCCATCCCTTGTGGTGGGCTGGTAAATGTTGGTTCACTCTGGCCTGTGTTTTCAAACCATCAATTTCACAGGGCAGAGCTCTGTGCATTTGGAGTGTTTTACAGTTTCATAAGCAGCATGTCCATGCGAAGGGTATGTTGCGGACTTTACCAAAGAATGCTGGAATGCTGATATTGGAGGGAAGACAACGCCTAAGAACTGAATATGTATATGTATATATTTTACAATGGCATATCTAAAAATACAAATTGATAATTACAGCAGAAGAATATGCAAAAAGCTGCACATGTGAAACTCAACCCAACATAAGAAGAGCAAAAGAGAGACAATCCATTGCAGCCTAGTAGAACTCAATTACAACAGAATTTCAACTCAAGAATCTCTCACCTGCAAGTTGCACCAAACCTCCACTCCCAATCCTGTGCATTGACAATTTTGGACCTTGTTGTGAATACTGGTTCCTGCAAGAGGCCATGATCAAAATCTACACACATGAATCCAGGAATCACAACGACAATGTGTTTGTTGCATTTTGCTAGAGTCATTCAATGGGATGCATCTCAGCTTGAGTGCCAAATGTTCTCGCAATGGTACAATGTTCAGAAGACATTTTGCAGAGTTAAGAGTACAAAAGGAGATTTCCATGCTTATGTTGCAAGAGCAAGAGGTCAAGCACATTACCTGTTAAAATCATCTCTGATGGGAGTTTCAACATGACTTTCAGATTCTTGCAGATCATTGTTCATCACCATTCTATCCCCCAGCAGATGGAGGTTGTTCATGGTGGTGCTATATTTAGGGCTTTTGCTCATCCCCAGTTGAGATGGTACTGGAAACATCAGGTTCCCTTGGGCAAGCTGCTTGAGCCTTGTATTTGCCAGCTTCCCTGCTAACTCTCCATCACCTACCTGTGTCACTCAATATTACACCCCGCCCATTAGTCATCCTCTCCTTTTCCTTCTCATCCATGAAGCATGTGAAGAGAGTTTACAGAAGACTTGCATCTTATCAACTCTCATAAAAATGACACCCTCCTGAACAAACAAGGGGTAGTAGGGCAGATGGGCTACTTTGTTACTAGCAACCAAGGCAATATCACGTGCAGTGACAGTATGTGTGACATAGTCATGCACTTGAGAGTGACGCTGCACTTTAACTTCTTCCTCAAGTGCAACCTTCTCCTCCTTTAACTTGTTCATCTCCACCAACAGTTGGTTTACTGTGTTCATCAGATCCATCTTCTCTGCTGCAATTCGCCCCCCTCTTGGCTGCCTAACCAAAAACTGCACCACAAGACACTGTTTCAGCAACACAATTTTTCAACTTTCATTTTCATGTGAAGGCCAAGGGTGGCAATCTGAACAACCTTGAAAAGTTGAGAAGAGCAATTCTTTAGTTATACACTCAAATATTTTCTGATCTTTTGAACTACATAGCACAGGCAGAAGTCATTTAGAGACCACAGGAATTATTACTCAAAGCAGAATTTACAGAGTGCCCTAAGAGGTGTTATACCTTCTGGTTGAGTTTCAATGTCTCAAGTTCAGTCTTCATCCTCTCATTCTCCTGCATCATTTTCCAATGACTGATTAGTCTCGGGTAGACAATAAGCTAAGCCTTCAAGATCAAAAGTGAGAATGCCATGAAAATGGGCAGAAATTTTGAGGACTGTTGAATCAGCACCTTGCGCAAATTGAAGAGTTGTGACACCAGTTGTGAGCGGGCAGAGGTTTCATCCTTTAGGCTGGCTTCCAGCATGGTCCGTGAGCTCTGCAGTGACATGAGATTGGTTCGCAATGTTGCACACTCTTTCTGGACCTCTATGAATTGAGTCTGGTTTGCCACCTCCTCTGCCTCATATTTCTTCAATTTTTCCTTCAATTGCTTGACTTCTGCATTGAACAAATCCTGTTGCCAACCAATGCCCACATTTGTGATCCTGTTTGGTCATGAAGTGAAAACCATGCAAACAGTCAATGAACAAGAATTAAAAGACGTTATTGATGGAATAACGGCATGATATAAAATAAGGCTTGTAGTACATAGGCAATAACGTGTGTTGCAAGATTAAGGGATGGTGCTTTTAAAGCCTCTCATTTATACCAATGTACTTACAAATAATGTTCAGAATTAATTAATTCTGAAAAAGGCCAACTAAAAAAAAGAAAATTCTTCACCAAAATTTTAGGGAATTGAATTCAACACCTTCCCCATATAATAATGATAAAAAAATTTAAGATATTCCAGTAACATGATTAACAATTAAGAAACTTAGCATACTTATTACTTATTATCAATTGGAGTATTCAGATTAGGGCTATTGGACCACTTTTTTCAAAAAAATTAATTATTTTGACAAAGACTTGTCGATTATTCTTTGCACTTAAAGAAGCTTGGAGCTGGACACATACCTGCAATAGGTGCAGTTCTTGCCGCAGCATGGTTTTCTCATATGCTATGTCATCATTTGCAGTGCTAGGAGGATTGGGATGCTGTTGGGCAATGCTTGTCAGCTCTGCTTGCTTCTGTCGAGTTACCTGCAGTTCTGCTCTCAGTTCCTCATTTTCTTGCTTCAGCTGTTCCAGACACAACAATGTAACTGAAATTAGTAGCAACCTTCTACTCTGATAGGCATAAAATACACCACTTCTGATACAAGAATAGGCCTGCATAAAGTCCAAGCCAACACACCTCGTCTTCTGATGAACAAGACCTGAAATAAGGAGTGGATTCTACAACAGTTGAGAAGATAAAGCTTCTCTGACCTTGCCACGAATAAGCACAAGTGTGTCATTCTTGGCATCCACAATCACTCGCAGTAATTGAAGTCCAGTTTGCAGTCTTGCTAACTGCCATCATCAGTATCACACATAAGTACAGTCACAATGTCCTTACATTCACCTATTGAAACTAAGCTTCTACTGAGCTACTGGATCCATCTTGAACTTCCATTGCCAAATTGATAGCAACTCAAAATCCTTGCTGTAATGTTGTATGTAGTCTGTACCTCATTCATCATAACCTGATTGGGGCCTAGCTCAGCAGACACTGTATGGGTCGGCTTGAGATTGTCAGGAACCAGGGGTTTGAAGGTTGGTAGGACATGTCTCTGGAATCTTTCAACAGCATCTGCAAGAGCAGTGAGTGTCCCAGAGGTTTTCATGCAAGTGTCATCTTGGCCTTGCAAGCGAGATGCCATGGAACTTTGAGCCACCTCTGCATTGTACTTGAGTTCCTCCAGTTTGACCAATGCTTGCTGGCTGTCAGCCACCACTTTCTCTTTCTCAGCAACAGCTTGATGAAGCTGGCATGATGTTGAGTGCAACAAGCTCTTCATTTGCTCCACCTCATCTTTCAACTGCTGGGTTGCTGCCTTTACAAGCGATGCGACCTCCACATCTCGAAATGCACGCAGTCTTTGAAGCTCAAGTCGCTGTTGTACCAAAGATGCTATGGCTATAAGTGGGAGAAAATTTTCTACCTGGATCCCTCCAAAAATGTGACTAGAGAGAGAAAAAAAGAAGAGATCAAAGGAGCTTACTTGATTCTTCTCCCGGGCAATAATGTCACTGAGCTGAAACCGAAGGAGATCATTCTCATTGCCCAATGTTCGTGCAATAACATCAGCCCCCTCCCCACTTTTGTTACTCCGCCTTGGAAACTGGAACACAAGGTGCAGCCAGTGGGGTGGGCTTTAGGAACTAGCTACAAAATGCTTATGAATATATAAGCTTACTGGACCAAGTAAAAAACTTCAAAAGTTGTTGCAGAACACTTGAGCTGAACCCAATATCCCCTCTTCAAGCTATGTGCGAGCACACTATTGACACACAAAAACTCTCAATGCGCTTGCAGGTCTGAATCAAAACAAAAAAGAAAAAGCATTGTAAAATCAGTAAAACACAACCACTTTTGAGAGGTATTCGTGTTTGTTCACACACTAGGTCCTAAATGGTTAGAGGCTATGGAAGCAGTTGCTTTTGCTTTACCTCATTTGTGTTTGGATCAACAGCACTCCAAGCTCCTGCTACAACCAGTCAGATGGTCAGCCCCCTGCAATCAGCAATTTCAAATAAAAGAAGAAAAGAAATGCAGTGATGATTCACTTGGGTTGTGATGTCTCTGTGGAGCTACTCCCCCTCCTATGAACCATACGAGTTTAGAGGTACAAAAGTCAAGGAAAGCTTTCTGAATTGGGAGCTATGAGGGAGATTGACAAAACCCTGAATGCTACATACTGCACCAGAGAAGAAAACCTCAAAGTCGTCTCGTGTCAGATAGCGGAGCCCTACCCTTACTTGGTACTTCCTCTGAGACTTTGTTTGCTAGCTCTCATTTTGTTTGTTTGCAGCAGGGAAGGAAGCGGCAAGAGAGAGAGAAAATACTGGACGGTGAAGCTCGTCGAGGTGGTGAAGACATGGGGGTTCTGTCCGTCTGCGAGCGTACCTCCGGCCATGAGAGTTTCAGAGATCGGGTGGTCGAGTGAGAACCACCTTGTGGAACTCTTCCTCCTCTTTCTCCATTCTCTGGTTCCTCTGATGTAGCTATTGTTCCCGGTCTGGGAAAGCCTCCTCCTAACGCCACCTTTCAGCAATTCTCGAGAGGAACCACTTCGCCAACCGTAAACATTGCAATTCCTCCAGAGAGCAATGCTCACCGCTGACAAGATTTAAGAGGATCCATAGCTGGTGGCTCCTCCAGACACACACTTCCCCCAGACGTTGGCCAACCTTCCGAGGTCGCCAAACTGTCAAGCTCTCTTCCAGATGCTACGATCTTCTTTGTTTTTTCCAAATCTTCCAGAGCGAGACAAAGCTCCCAGTCGTTATTGCTCTTACAATAATATACCTGGTCAGATTGCCTCTTAATTCCCGCTGCAGTTTCTCAATTGCAATGCAGACTTCATGAGCATATCACGTGCTCCGAATCTTCTTAAAATTCTCTCAGGATTCGCTCGTCTTTTGCCTCTACTGTTCGCTCTTGTAAATGACTTCTTCTGCCCCTCTGTCCACACAACGCAAAGCAGTCGCACTTCAAACAACAGAGAAATCGAAACTTCTGCGGAGATATCAGACTGCGTAAAGCTTGCGGGAATGACTGTTGGAAAGTCCGACGCAGTTGCGCTTCAAACAATAGGGAAATCAAGACTTCTGCGCCGCATCGCACTGCGTAAAGCTTGCGGGAAGGACTGATGGAAATCCATTTTGACGCAGTCAGTCGCGGTTCAAACAACAGGGAAATCGACACTTCTACGCCACATCGCACTGCGCAAAGCTTGGTGGAACGCCTGCTTGAGATTCCGACCTCGAAAACCAAACTCTCTTGTGCACAATTCTGTTCCAAACCCTCTCGAAATCGCATCAAGGTTCGCCAAGGAGCGATTGAAGGCAAAAGCCTCGTCCACTTTAGCTCGATCTTTTGTTTCTTTCGAGCTTTTGGTTTCCGATTCGTCGTGCCCCCTCCTCCTCGTTAGAATCACAGACCTCAAGAAGGCGCCAAAAAAATCTCCAAATCTTCTCGAAAACGGATCACAAGAACCTACTTATTACAATGTAGCTAGCTCTCTCTCTCTCTCTCTCTCTCTCTCTCTCGGTGTCAAGTCCAGGTTGCTTGCTACTCTGGAGTCCCGACTGGAAAACAGAAACATCCAACAGCACAAAGACTGTAAAGAAAAGAAATTCTTCTTCTTCAACAAGAGGAAAAAGCACGCAGAAACTCACTAATCAACTACAAATTTCTGTTGCGAGTCGTGGTGCTGAACCTCCTCATGCGTGAGGGCCTTCGGGAGGGGGAAGAAAAATAACAGTAGACTTCCTCCTCCTCCTCCTGTGCATAATTCTGGACCAAATCGCGCCCAACTTTCGCCAAAAGACATCAAATTTTTTTTCCTGTCGATTCACAACTGGAATGAGAAAAAAGTCACGTGATCGTAACGAAGAAGAGCGACGTTCTGCGACAACGGCAATCGAGGTATTCGAAGCTCGCGGGGGCCAAACACCGCAATGTTCGATCCCTTCAGGATTTCGTCGCGCAACCTTTTTGAAGCGAAACCGTTACGCCTCTTTAGGTCCCAATCGACGTGAGGAGTCCACATCCCTATTCGACCGAGGTCTCAGGATCTCAACTCGGCATCTCAAACATTGTCTTTCTCGGATTTCGTGTGAACTTGGCCATTGTGGGAAATGGTAGTAGGTAATATTACCTACTTTCCCCCCAACCCCCCTCCCTCCCCAAACTCTTCTATTTGGAAAGAAAAATTTCTTAAACTATCACATGCATCCCTCGCAGACCCTAAACCTTCATCTAGCACCCCTATAACTGCTTATGTGGACATACATTACGTTTTGATGAAACCTTGTCAAACTTTATAGAAAGAAAGCACCCAAGACTAAAGAGAGAACAAGAAACAAAACTAAACCCTAAACCTTAAACCCTAAACCAAAGTCCATGCAAACAAAAGAGCGCCAAAGAGATGAGCCACATAGATGCAATGTGTCGCAACCCTATTTTGGCCAAGTGTGCGGGTGAAGCCCAACATTTGGAAAAAGTGGGATTTGGAGCCCTTCGGGACTCCTGAGTGTTTAGAGCTCGAAAGTAGGACCCAAAACACCTCGCATTAGGGTGTTCTTAGTGTCATTGAAAAGTTCTTGAAACGTAGATATCGAAAATGGCCTCGCATTGGCCATTTAGATATCTGTCGCCCAAGTTATGGGCAAAAGAAGGGCCGGGAGTCAAACTGGCAGTTTGACTCCCGACCACTAAAAGTCTGGAATCGACCTCTTCCCAAAGTCCGAATTGGGAGTGCGATACGTCGTTGGAAAGATCTTGACAAGGGCTACAACTTTGATTTAAACCTCGTTGCGATCCAACTCTGCAGTCGGGAGTTATGGCTGTTCAAAGTTCCGGGAGTCCCGCCGGGACGATTTCGAGACAACTTCGGGACTCCATTTCGGGAGTCCCGGGAATTTGTGTCATTTGAGTGTAGTCCCCACAACGTGGCGCAGAGTATAATATAGGGAGTATGGTGGTGGCATACTCCCGAGTCCGGGCCGTGGTGAGTCTTGTGGTCCGAAGTGCCCGTGGCTTGTCCCAACCCAAAAGGGTGTCCCGGAATGTGAACTAACCACGTGGGTGGTTTGTTTTGTGCAGATTCTAGCTTGATCAACTAAGTCACTCTTCCTAGTCTAATCCCGGGGCTCCCAACTTGACCCTCTACCCCTTTCTAGAGTTGGAAGCCGGGAGCGTGCTACCAAGTCTCAATTCCGCAACTTGACTTTGTGAGACCCTCAAGTGGGTGTCACCCCCGTGACTTGGGAGCGCGTCACAATGGTACCACTAACTACCAAAACCTCCACCAATCACATGAAACATATCAATTAAAGGAAGGGGAGATACACCTAATAAAGGAAGGCTTTTGGTGCCTTTTGTTGTCCATGCCATGTTAGCACATTGATGAAAAAAGTCGTTGGGCCTACTAGTGAAGACACCCAAAAGTGTTGTAACCCCACTTTGAAGGAAGTGTGAGAATGAGATTCACATTCCCAAAAGTGGGAACTTGGAGTCTTCCAAGACTCTTGCAACTTCAGAGCTCGATTGCAAAGGTCAAAACACCTTTCCTTAAGATGTTTTTTATATCGTTGGAAAGGCCTTGAAGTTTAGATGTCGAAAATGGTCTTGCATCAGCCATTTGGACATATGAAGCACAAGTTATGGTCGAAAAAAAGGTCTGGAGTCAAACTGGCAGTTTGACTCCCGACCACAAAAAGTCAAGAATCGACCTGATTTCGGTGGGTGAAGATGGAATGCAACACACCGTTGGAAAGCTCTTGAGGAGAGCTACAATTTTGTGTCAGACCTCATCCCAATCCGAGGTTTGAGCCCAGAGCTATGAGCTCTCAAAGTCCCAAAACTCCAAACTGAGATAATTTCGGGACTCCTCCTTGGGAATCCCAAGAATAAAAGTGAATTGGATGCGAATGCGGTGAAACAACGCAGAGAATACTATATGAGGGAAGGTGGTGGCTTCCTCTGAGTCTGGGCCGTGGTGAGTCAAGTGAGTCCATGTTGCCAGTGGCTTGTCCCAACACCAAGAGTGTTTCCGAAGGTGAACTAACCAACTTGTGGGCGGTTTTGATGCAAGATCGAATAACTAAGTAGTTGTCCCTCTTCCTATTCTAATCTCGGAGCTTTCAACACACCCCTCTCACCCCCTTTAGTGCTAGAAGCTGGGAGCGGCACCAAGTTCCAACTAC
Organism: Sphagnum tenellum; assembly: GCA_963921925.1. Lineage (NCBI taxonomy): Eukaryota > Viridiplantae > Streptophyta > Sphagnopsida > Sphagnales > Sphagnaceae > Sphagnum > Sphagnum tenellum. Next base: position 457,068 of record OY998153.1, read on the forward strand.
CTCCACTCTTTCACATAGTTGGCCCCTTTTTGGGCCTAACCAAAAACTTCGGGGCGCATCACCCAAAAACTTTTACGGCAAAAGGAAAAAACACATTTGTTGAGTAACAATTGTGATAAAGTCTTTTTTTCACCTAAACAACCACTAGCCACTGTTGTAACCACCCCTTAAACAAAAATTGCATGTGATACCAAGTTTGTTCGAATGAGTTCAAGAATGGCAACATCGATCAATGTGTGAATGTCATCTGCTAATAAAACAATGTCGACTTGTCAATGAAACAATTAACATGGGTTTGCTCCCACAAAACATAACACCATGCATCTCTCGAAATGCATGCAAACACATTTCGAATAACATCATGTGATGCAATCCTCCCCCCACCATGGGCACGTCGAAAGAGGTGCTTCACCATGGGGTCTAATGGCTAACCACATACGCAATGGGTCAAACCAAAAGTCAAATGATGGGGGAGGATTAAGCTAATTTAAAACATAAAGGAAAAAACATTTAAAGGAAAACAAAAACATGGGATGCAAAGGTAAACAAATAGGTAAGCTCCCATATTGGGCCTTGCATAGGACCTCAAGCATGTTCGATGCGAATAAAAAAATATGTCACAGATTATGTTGGAAAAAGAATGGTTATCTAGCCTCTCTAAAATGGTATCGTGAAGCCAATATGTTCCCCTCATTATAAGCTACTCAAAGGGAGGGAAGACCATGCTACTACAACCGGACAACGTCAAATGTGCTTGGAAGCGGAACGAACTCAAATTGGTTGCTTCAATTGCCTTCAAAAAAGAAAGTATGAATCCAACAAAATTTTAAAAACAATGATTACTATTATTAACACCTAACCCCCTCAAGTAAACCATTGCACCAATGGTTTCAATAGAAATGAAACCAATCCCACCATTAGAAATGGGGAATAAAACCTACCAACACACCAAAGGGGCTTGTGGACACTCAAGAAAACCTAGGCTTAAAAGCCTTTCAAAAACTTACATGAATGTTGAATTAAATGTTACAAGTTGGCATCAAAAGCTCAGGAGGGGCAAGAACACACGAAGCAAATAACAAGGTTTTTATGTGAAACACCAAAAAAAGATCTCAAAAATAACATGAAGGTCTCATAACTCCAAACATGTCATAACCCTAGCTTTCGGTTCGCGACCAAGGTAAGGGCTTACAAAGGTGTGGGCCAAATGTGAAGGCCAAGAGTCACAATTCATGCTCCTGGGAGTGCGAGAAAATGTGAAAAATTGAACCTTCACACTCCCAAATGAATTCCCACTTTGCAAGTTGGAGTCCCAATGGATTTCCAAATTTTCGAAGAACAATTATAAGGGTCAAAACCCATTGGATTGAAGAATTACTTATATCATTGGAAAGCTTTTGGGACTTAAATGTCTAAAATGGGCTCGCATGATCCATTTGGACACTTAAAACACAAGTTATGGCAAACAAAAGGCCGAAAGCCACTAAAAATCTGAAACCACCCCAATTTTTTTACGTGCAGGTGGCGTGCAACATACCATTAGAAAGCTTTTGACAAGAGATATAACTTTGTTTTAGACCTCATCTCAATCAAAGTCTACACACAAAATTATGGGCCCCCAAAATTGCAGAAAGTGATGGCTTCCTCCAAATTCGAACTATGGTGAATCTTGTGAGTCTTGTGAGTCCATGTTTGCACGTGGCTCATCCATGCACCATTGTCGTAACCCCACTTTGGGCTAAGTGTGAAAATGAAATTCACACTCCCAAAAGTGGGGACTTGGAGTCCTCCGGGACTCTTGAAAACTCAAAGCTTGATTGCAAGGGTCAAAACACCTCGCATCGAGGTGTTCTTTATATCAATGGAAAGGTCTTGAAGTGAAGATGTCCAAAATGGCCTCGCATGAGCCATTTGGACATTTGCAGCCCAAGTTCAAGGAAAAAGAAGGGCCGGAAGTCAAATTGGCTGTCGCAACCCCACTTTGGGCTAAGTGTGAGGATGAAACTCACACTCCCAAAAGTGACTTGGAGTCCTCCAGGACTCTCAAAAACTCTGAGCTTAATTGTAGGGGTCAAAACACCTTGCATTTGGGTGTTTTTTATATCAATGGAAAGAACTTGAAGTGTAGATGTCCAAAATGGCCTCGCATGAGCCATTTGGATATCTACAGCCCAAGTTATGAACAAAAGAAAGGTCGTGAGTCAAGCTGGCAGTTTCACTCCCGACCATTAAAAGTCAAGAATTGACCTCTTCCCGACGTCTATAGAAAGAGCACGACATGGCATAGTAAAGCTCTCAAGGAGAGCTACAACTTTGGTTGAGACCTCAATCCAATTGGAGGTCGGAGCCAGGAAATATGAATTCCCAAAGTCTTGGGAGTAGAACCCGGGACAATTTCGAGACTCCTCCTTGGGAGTCGCGAGAAAAAGTGCCATTTGGATGTGGCTCCCGTGAAGCAATGCAGATAATATTATATGGAAGAAGGTGGTGGCTTCCCCTGAGTCCAGGCCGTGGTGAGTGAAGTGAGTCCAAGGTCGCCCGTGGATTGTCCCAACACCAAATGGATGCAAAATGAATTCTAACCAACTTGGGGTTGGTTTTGGATGCACGACTGTGTAACAACATAATTGTCCCTCTTCTTAGTCTAATCCCGGAATTTTTATCACGCCCTTTTTACCCCTTTTAGTGTTGGAAGTCGAGAGCAACCCTTAAGTTCCAACTTTTCGCAATTCAACATACTTAGACCCTCAAGTGGAACTTAGGAGCGCGTCAACCATAGTGCTTAAACTACGCACTAACCAACTTGTTGTTTGGTTTATGCAGGTTTGTGTGAATGATTGAATTGCTTGTTAATCTTCCTAGTCCCATCGCGGAACTCCAACACACCCTTTTACCCTCGAAATGCTGCAAGCCAAAGGAGCGTGTCCCGATTCCTTTTCTTTTCACTTTATCTTTAACCTCGTAGTTGAGTCCATCAAAGAGCTTAGGGTGCGTCAAAACACATATCCACATGGTGAATATTCTCATGCAAAGCATTTTACAAAAAGGAAAGAAAACAACATGGAACCAATTGGAGCCAAACAAAACCTTAAAATTGTTATGCCATTTATAAGGTAATGAAAACCAAGAAAGGGGGGGAAACCAAGGGGAAACCAAAAAGGGACCAAGCATCGGACTTCCGAAGCTAAACAAATAGACCCACATCAACTAATTAAGAAGCAAAATGGTCAAAAGCGAACGGAATAAAGGAAACAAGGCCAAGGATGTGAGTGTTGTGTACCAATGAAAGGAAAATACATAAAGGAAAAACAACATAAGAAGCTTACAAAGCACAAAAATGAACCAAAGCAAATAAAGGCCTGACGATTGAATCACCTTGACACGTGCTCACAAATGAAAGGAACTTTCCCCAAGGGAATGATGGTTAAGGAACAAAGGTAAGTTTTGGCCATAAAAAGAACGAACAAAATGGAAAATAAAAAACAACTAGCCTCCTACCACATGAAGCTTCTAAAAGATGGCCTAACATGAAATGGAATTTAAAACGTTTGCCACATCCACTTACAACACCACTCGATCAAAATGGACATTCAATGTAACTCAAATACCATGCACCATTGCCTCACACCCACCCATAACAATCACACCAAACTAATGAGGCAACAAATGAGAAAATACACATCTAAAAACTGAAAACATAAGGTTTTATTGAAAAGTTGGTAAAAATTCTCACCCACTAACATGATCTAATGCCACCTAAAGGGTTTGGCTAAAGCCAAGAACCTAGTAGCACCAAGGACACAAAGTAATGGACCCTTGGAAGCAACCCATGGCAACATGGGAATTTAAGTGGTGGAGCTTAAATAACCTACTGGTAAAGTCTTTGAAGTCAAAAACATCCTGAAAATGGTCAAAAATCATGTTTAAAAACCCTTTTGTGAAAAGATGGGACATGCACAACAAAAATAACAAAAAAATCAAAGGATAATTTTAAATCCTCATTTGGCTAAAAGTCCATCAAACAATTAGGTCAAACAAAGGTGAAACGAAAGGAAGGAAAACTTGCAAAATTGACATGGTTTCTTAAACAATTAGGGCCATAAAGGCAACATCACAAATTTATAAGCTTCATGGGTTCGTTCCAAATCCATGGGAATGTTATTTCATGCGTTTTTTTTATCATTTAAACAAAATATCATGCATTATTTAAACACAAAGATATGTGCACAACTTTCACTTGTAACCAACATGAATAGACATACAACATCCATGTTTGAACAATACGAACATACATATAACATTCATATATAAACAATGCACATGACATTGTTTATAAACAATGACGTGTGCATAGAAAGCATGCCACATATCATTGGAAAACTTCAATGAAGGCTACAACTTTTCTTTCGATCTCACTTCAGTCGAAAGTTTGCATAAGAAGTTATAGGCATCCAAAGTGACTAGACTCCCAATTTAGGAGTCATGTGAAAAATGTCATTTGGATGTATCCCTTATGGCATGTCACAAAGAACAATATAAAGGGGAAGGTGTTGGCTTCCCCCAAATCCAGGTCATAGTGAGTCTTATGAATATGTGTATACCCATGCTTTGTTTATGCACTAAAAACGTTCCAACTATGCACTAATCAACTTGTTATTTGGTTTATGCAAATTGATATGAATAATTGACACATTTATCTCTCCTCTTAATCCTCATTTCAAAGCTCCAATACACCCCTCTTACCCCAAAAATGTTGTGAACTAAAGAATGTATTTCAACTTTTTTTTCTTCCATTATTTTCACTTTGGGACTAGCATTTGAATACTTCAAAGTATTTGGAAATGTGACAAATAGACATATAACATCATTGTTTGAACAATACGAATAAACATATAACATTCATTTACAAACAATGCACATGACATCGATGTTCAAACAATTCAAGTAAATGAATGACATTTGTGTCTATTCCATATGAACCTATGAAAAAAAATTCTATTATTACCAAATCTTCATCCATGAAGTTTGTGATGAAAGGCCTTTGCTACACAAACATACTCTCTAGCACGTCCTAAAACCAAATTTCACCCAAACCACTAGGGGGGGGGCACATTAAAAAAGGAATTCGAAGGGAACATGGGCGCTGAAGGGCTTCAATCCAAAGGTATTGTTACGACTAATGCTTACCTTTGAAAAAAATGCTCCACTTGAAACTTTTCCCAATCTCTCAATTAAAAATCACTAAAACTAAGCTCTAATATTTCAATGTCTAATTGCACCACCCTAAATGGGGCAACAAGACACCTAAAGGAAAAACAAAAACAAATGTCTGACGACAATGTCAAAAAGGTCTCGAGCAAGGCCATCCAAGGCAAACAAAAAACAACTTGCACTTCCCATCCCAAAGTGAATGGGATCTCTAAATACAAAAGTGACCAAAAAAAACTCAAATGGAAGGCACTAAAGGGTCTACCTTTAACACCCAAGCCCAAGTTACAGAAAGGGGAAAAGAGGCAAGAAAGGAAGTCCAAGGGTAAGAAGAACCTCTAGAAGTTCTTCTAGAAAAAAAAGCCTGAAAAGCTTGACTATGCCACTAGAATGACAAAACATACTACATTTTGAAAAAAGGACACCACATTAAAAACACAAGACATCAAATTGATGCCCACACTTGCAAACAAGGGAAGAAATGAGCCTAGCCTGACAACCAACCAAAACGGTTGCACCAAAAAGGTGGGGAGAAGGAGAAACAAAGGACGAAACTGGTGCAGGAGGAGGGGGGAAGGAAATGACCAACAAACACAGGGCAAACTGCCTCCAACAAGGGGCGACGCACCCATGAAGAAAAAGAAAAAAAGCCCCCACATGAAGCAAGATAAAATTTCCCATAGTAATGGGGTTGAAAAATTACCTAGTTCAAAAAAATTTAAATGCATATCCATGTGAACAACAAAACATTCCGGGTTCTTTTAAATGGTTCCCCATTTTCCTTCACAAAAGCTTGTTCTTTGAAAAACGAAATTGGAAATTTTCAACAATTATGCAAACAAGATAATTAGTGTCAAAGATGGCAAGGTAATAGAACATATAAATATAAACCCAAAACTATATCTTATATTATTAACTTGGACATATGAAGATTTGATGAATTAAATCATTTTTACCATCAAATCGATTGGTGGAACAAAATTAGAAAGGAGTTCCGATACGGCCAGCTCAAATTGTAAAACAAAAGAAAAATGGCCATCACAAATCACAAAAATATTCAGAAACAATTTGGATTGCATAATGGCTTTCCCCATCAAGACTCAAACCAGCAATAGTTAAAATAGGAACTATAGTTCCCAAGAAATGAACTCAGCTCACAAGACCTCCTGATGAACATTCTTGAAAATGTATTAAAAATACCACATTCCATAGTCTCCGCCTTACTGGGGGCCCATAAATTTGTTGTTTACTTGGGAGTGGTTTAGTTAGTAGTCTTTTGCTCTTAAAACAACAAGAACCTACACAATCAAACACCAAACTTTCTTGAGAACAAAAGGCTAGTTGTATTTTGACCAACGAGCTTGACTGTGGGGTATCCAAATACATCCAAGGTTGCAAACCGTTTTGCAATGCATGAGCAATCCCTAGTGAACAACACCACAAAAATGACAATCTCCACCCACCCACATCAGAAAGGCTGCACTATCTGTGATGTGAGGCTGCACTCCATCAGACAAAAACAGTCACACTTGAAAAACAGTGGATTAGACCATTGCAGCAACCTTAAACCTCACACAAAATTTGCCACATGAAATATTCCATGCTCATCAACATTCACTCTGTTGCATATAAAAGGCAGCACATGAAGTGACAACAGGAACCCATCTGTTTCACACTTGCCATACACATGCAAAAATGCCCTATACCAAGCCAACTCTATCATCACAGAGGATGCAAGCCTCTGGGGCGCCCACAGCTTGGTTCCTCCATTAAAAACTTGGTTTTCCTTCACCCTTTGTTTTAACATAAAAATAATCATCACCTAGACAATGTTCTGTGACTTGTTCAGGATCACACCCTCATACTTGACCTGGAACCACTTCATGGCATCTTCCTTGGTGACACGATGCTGAATACCAACGCGAGACTTAGCCCTGCGTCTTCTCCCCACTCTGTAACCTGGACGCTCAAGCACAACATAAAAGTCCATTCCATAGATACCTGTGGAAGGGTCATACCTGCCATTTAAAAACACAATCATTCAATATCAGCACCTGCCCTATTCAGTCATACACACAGAGAAGATAATATATCAGTGTGGTTGCAGAGCAAAAATCCAGAATGTCACATAAGATAACTGAACAGATATTGAAACCTACAACTGGGAAAACCCACATAAATACAGTGAGAATGAGTGTGGCACTAGACCCCCTTGCAAAGTATCAGGCTGTCACATTCAGATGAATGGCAGTGACTAGCAGACACTACTCCCTACCGAAATCAGTTCCAAAACAGTTGGTGTACATGTGTATATCACAGTCAGCTCAAAATGCAGGGCAACAAATCATACATCTGCATCAGAAGTTTCCATTACATTTCCAGGAAGGAATAGGTATTCTTAGTCATGATGTCAGCTAGAACTCAGGAGGCATGGCTAATCAAAATGTCAACAGTATCCTGGTTCAACCAGCAGAAAGGTTGTGAGTGTGTATTAAAGATTGCCCATGTACAAGCAAGCATCGAAGCCACAGGCATAGAGAGGGCTACAGAGAGGGTAGTGGCTGGGGCCTCCTATATCCCAAGCAGAAATCCACATAACTATAAAGCAGAGAGGCAAGAAGGAACTCACTTGATTCCCAGATCAATGTGCTCTTGGATACCAAATCCAAAGCATCCGGTTTCACTGAAGTTTCGGCGAAGCAGCTCATATTCCTTCACCTTCAATCCACTCTCCAGGAGCTGTGTGGCTTTCTCTCCACGCACTGTTACGTAGCATGCAATCTTCTCATTGCGCCGAATACCAAAAGAACGCACAGTGTACCTTGCTGCAAACCACATGACCTCTTCTGAGTATCCAGAACACCTTCAGTCTAAATTCTTGCTGTGAACCTATCAAATTGCAATAATCTAATTAAAAAGACGAAATATGCACAAAAAGAGCATACTCTGACAACAATCTCACCCTTGGAAAAGACAGGAGTCTGACCACTGAGCTGCTCCAACACCTGCAACAGATCAATTACAAAGAGATGAGACAAACAAAATATCAGAACCTCCACAAAAGTGAACATAGTGCAAAATTGCTACAACATCATCTCCAGATGTAGTTCAGAGAAGAAACACCAACCCCTCCTTAGAAAGAATCAAATGACATAAAGAGTAGAAACCATAACGATGTAAGATCACCTTTGATGCCCTGGTAAGGCGATCTCCACTCTCACCCACGGAGATGTTCAACACCAGCTTCTGCACCTTGATTTCGCGCATACAATTCTGCTGTTTCTTTTCGGAGGCCTGCAATTACAAGCAAGTAGTCAGTCAAAACTCTCTCATTCTGTAGAAAGAAACACCATACACTCGATTCACAAACACTGTTTCCAAAAAACTTGAAAAGAAAATCTTCCAACTTAAGCACCATGGTTAAGTTCCGCCACAGCAACAAAAACTAGAGTAGCACACAGAGCGAGAACGGCACGTTAAGACTCCAAAACCCCTTCCGCACACTAAACCCTAATAACGGAACGGCCGCAGGCAAGCAATATTATCAACATAATAAGGGAAGGAAAGAGAATGCGATAGAGAAGACAGTAGTGATATATCAAGAAAGATTACGGGCAGAGAAACAATCCAAAGAAAGGGAAGAGCGATCAAGAAAACCAAATCAAACTCTTGTCATCACAAGCGCAAAAGGTCAAGATTTTCTCACGCAAGAAGAAAGTAGCGGGGGATTTTTTTAAAATACCATTCCAGAAAAGCAAGAAATGAGTTCTGCAGCTAAAAACGAGCGAATACACAACGGGAAGAGGCAAGGAGAGCGCGCGCGTACCATGGTGAAGAGCTTGGGGCAGCAGGTTTAGCGATGGCGGCGCTCCAGAACAAGAGAGAGTACCGTCGGCGAGCGCCTCGCGTTTTGGAACCCTTCAGAAATGTCCCGTTCACACAGGGACATCTCTTTTTGCCCTAATTTTTTTTCAACTACATAGCAGCAGGTCAGGGGTGCCTATGTACCTACTACCCTAGTACCTAGCAAATAGGTAAGTAAAAAAGTTACTCTGTTCACACGGCCAGCTTCAGAGTTCTTCCATCATGATACGTAATACACGTCTAAAATGACAAGTTTGCATTCACATCTTTCCACCCAACATTCCACCCAAGTTCCGCAAAAAATTAGATCAATTCCACCAGAGTGGAATGCATACAATTTTGCAATGGAAGTGCTAGTGAACTATAATGCTTAAGAAAGACCCCATTAGCATTCCACCATGCACCACCACATGTCCATTAAACTCCACTAATGTTCACTCATGGGTGGACTAGAGAGATGCCCATTAAGGTTCCACCATGCACCACCCCATGTCCATTAAACTTCATTAGTGTCCACCCCAGGATGACCATGACCAAATATAATATTTCTACTAAATTTTTTATTTATATTTGAAATTTTATGCATTTATTTAGCTACCTATGGACTTTAGTGGAGATTTTATTTTAACTAATAGATGCTCTTCCAATGGAGTTTTAGTGGAGATTTTATTTTAACTAATAGATGCTCTTCCAATGGAGTTTTAGTGGATATTTTTAGTGGAATTTAATGGAACTGTAATCTAATGAATAGTTGTAGTGGATGTGAACTTTGGTGAGCTTTAATGAATCTTTTATGTGGAGTTTAGTGTAGATCAAATGGATATTTAGAATGGATGTGGACTTTCATGGAATTTTACTGGATTTCTTTGGTGGATTTTAGTGAATCTAATGGATAATTATAATGTACATGTGGATTTTAATGGATATTACACTATTACAAAAGTAAGGTGCATTTCATTAACTTGATATATAAAACAACATAAAAATAAATTTATTTATTATAGTAAATTGTAATATTGAATTATCAATTAATAGTGAAACACAATGTTTATATAATAACTTTATAATAATTTTATAATGAAATATATAATAAGCTAACTATGATACTTTAAAATAAAATAATTTATAATAACTTATAATAATTTATAATAATGTGGGGTATACGTTAAAATAACTAAAGTAGCTTAAAATAATATAATTTTTAATTAAATTATTCAACTAACCTTAGGTTATACCTTAGGTTATTATAAATTATTTTATCTTAAGTATAATACCTTTAAATAATTTAAAATAGCCTATAATAAAATAATTACCAATAGCTTATGATATTATAACATACTAGTGGATACCCATGACCTTCGGACACTGTGAAGTCACCCGGTTTCTTTAAACCTGGTTTATGTTTTAGTTTTTTTACAAACTTTTATTTTTTTTATTTTATTTTTCATTATTATTTTATATAATAAAAATAAAGTGTTTCTTTTTCATTTTTGTATTTTTGTTTATTTGGATGCAAGTTTGAAATTTGGAGAAAGAAGACACACCTCATTCTTTTTCTTTTTTCATTATTATAATCATTTTTTTTAAAACTCTTTATTTGGTTTCTTCTTTTTTGTAATTTTTTTTCTTTTACAATTATTTTACTGTATTTTCGCCTGCTCTCTCCCCTTCTCTTTCGCCACTGCGAGGTTGCGGAGATTATGCATGATGTGTCGCACAAAGATTCGGCCAAAAGAAAGAAGATCCCTCCCTGCCCTTGGGATTCGAAAGGAGTGGGACAGAATAGTGATAAATAGGCATACCTTTTATGCAATTTGTTTCCAGGAGCCTCTTCGACCGTTCGTTCACAGATTCAGCTAAATTACTGACTGCGTCCGGACTTCTTTTTTGGTTGTTGTTGAGGTAATAATGACTGAGCTAGATTTCATGCTCTCTTCCATTTGCAAGCTTTGAAAAATCTACTTTAGAGGTGTTCATTCAGGTTTTTACACCCCAAAAGAAGAAGAACTTGCAGTTTTCATTGCATAGGATCTACATTGCAAAGCTTCCAATTGCTTTCTTGAAAGACTTTTGGGTAGGTAATTTCTCTCCTTCTCCTCATACCCTCGTTTTTTTTTGTAGATTACTGTTTTTTCTCTTAAATTTTGATGCTGAAGAGAGATGTGGATTGTGGTTGTGGATGGATGCAGAAATAAAATAGATTGAGAACAAAATCTTTGGCAAAAGAAACACCTCCCACATGGCTCCAAGGACTCCAAGGCCTATTGTGACAGTTGATGTGAAGAAGAAGACTTGGGAGCAACCAACACCATTACACAACAGATGGCACCCAGAGATACCACCTGTGGGAGAGGTGAAGGAAGGGGAATTGTTCCGTGTGGAAACTGTGGACTGGACTGGTGGTCAGATTCTTGATGATAGTGCTGAGGATATGAAACACATTGAGCTTACCACAGTAATGTGACAAAATTTCTCACCAAACTCCCATCCATCCCAACAGCACATATCACATCCAGCTATCTCCATTTTGTGTCAATCATTGAATTGGTTTGCCTTGGTGTTGTTGTTCCAGATATGCTGGTTCTTGGATGCAACTCTAGTAGACCTGCAAACAGTACAAAACATTCAAAGAGTGTATCTATGTACCAAATGACCATATGACTATGTTTTGATGCAAAATAGTTTAAAGAGTTTCACAAAATCAATCATTTGCTGGAACTTTGGCAGGTGCATAATCTGAGTGGACCAATCCGAGTGACTGATACATCATGACTACCTGCAATGCCTGGAGACCTTTTCATGGTTGAAATTTGCAACCTTGGTCCTCTTCCGGGTGATGAGTGGGGATTTACAGGGATATTTGACAGAGAGAATGGTGGTGGTTTCTTGACTGATCATTTTCCAGCTGCCAGCAAAGCCATTTGGCATTTTGATGGAATCTTTGCTTCATCCCGCCATAGACATGTCTAGAATTTGGATACTGCAAGATTGAGATGTTGCTACCTCAGGAAAATAGCTGAAAGGATTCGAGACATCATCTTCCTCCATTGGCAAGATGTTGTAAGCTCGGCGCTTCCTGATCTTCTTTGCATCTTCCTTTAGTATCACCTTCCCCTGCTAAGACAATAATTTCCAAAATTTCCACTTGAGACCCATGTTGTTGCTAAGGCACAAAAGACACACCCCACATACCCACACATCCATAATCCTGCAACTGTTATAGAGGACTCCACAGTGCAAAACCATAAATGCTAAATCTTGTATGCCAAATTCACATAATGAAAAGCAACATGCTTTATCATAGTCTCCTCCTCAATCTTCATCATGAATCTGCTAGATGGCAACTGAGAGCTATAGTCATAGATCAACTTACAGAAGCCAAATCAAGCTTAGCAAGCTCAACAGGATCAGCCTCACTCAAAAGAGAATCAATGACAACCTGAAGGATGTTGGCGATCTCATATGTTATCCTCAGTCTCTTTGATCTCCACTCTTGTCTGCAACATCAGAACACTTATCTATGAAAATGTAGATACCAACAATACATTGTGTTCACTTGATCTGTGGATCCAGAAAAAAATGCCATGCACCAACAACAACAATAAACTGTAGTCTGAGGCTGAAGAGATGAACAGGAGGAGAAACCACAAACAGACTGAAAGAAGAAGAGTAAGACAAAGAAGAATCATCATACGATTCAGGCCCACCACTAGAAAAAGTATTCTCTTGCTGCTACTTCCTCTCCTCGTCCTCAAGATTTGCAATATCAAGCCTCTCCCGGTACTTCTCGTAGTAGTCAAAGATGACTTGAATGTCATCTGTTCGGTCAAGCTTTTGTCCTTCTCTTTGCATGCACTTTTTCTGCCAAAGAAAATATAGAAAAACAATTGCATCTGAATCAGAAGAACTGGAACTGCAAACCTAGACATCATCTCATCACTTTGCTGTAACAAAAGATTGCATTATTAGAACAGCAACAAATGCAGGTCCAGCTAACTCTTTGAAATCTTGCTAAACTATTTTGAAGAATTTTTTTTGAGTACTTCCAGATATTCTATCATTAATATGGAACGCACCAGAAAGATGCTGATGCTGATGCTGACGATGATTCACATCAGGTTCACATCTCCATTTTTTAATCTAATTTCTCAGGATACAGATCAAAGTTCTCTTTCACTTCAGTGGACAAATTCTGAAAAGAAAAAAAACCGGAGAGAAGATATCTCCCCTCTTCGGCAGCTTCGAACTCGTACCTGTTGCTGGCCACACAAAAACAATTGGATAAATTGCGGCCACCGCCATGAGTCGTCGTCGTCCTCCCGTTCCATCATCTTTTTCATCCAGGGATGAGGAACTTGGATGATGGGATGGACGGATGGAAAGGACGACCCTCTGCGGACAAAACCAAGTCTATTATATAAGTAGATAATATTCAACAATAACTTATAATAGAATAGTCACCAATAGTCATATTATAATATAAAATAATCAACAATAATTTATTATACAATAACCATTAATAATCTTAATATTAACATATAATAATCAATAATAACTTATAATATAATAGTCACTAATAAAATAACCACCAATAGCCATTAATAAAATAATTGTTAATAGTCACCAACAAAATAACCATCAATAGTTATTAATGAAATAACCACTAATGATTTACAATAAAATAACTAGCAATAACCATTAATATAATAATCATTAGTAACCACCAGTAGCCATTAATATAATAACCATTAGTAACCATTAATATAATAATCATTAGTAACCACCGGTAGCCATTAATATAATAACCATTAGTAACCACCAATAGCCACTAATATAATAAGCAATAATAACCATTAATAACCAATAATGTCCATTGATAAAATATGCATGAATGACCATTGATAAATAGCCACCAATATCCATTAATAATTTATGGTAATTTAGCCTAGAATAAGCACCAATAGCCACCAATAACCATATACTAAAATTATTTAGAATTGCGCAAAAAATTTAAATTAAAATAATTTACAATATAAAAAAATTATTTGAAGGTGAAAAACCCTAAAATAGCCTAGAATTGTCAATAATAACATAAAATGAAATAATCTTTAATGGCCAAAAGTAACCAACAATAACTTCACATAGTCAAAAATAGATTAAGATGAAATGGTTTAGAATAGCCAAAAAACATTTATAATAACCAAAAATAGCCTAAGGTGAAATAGGTTAAAATAACCAAAAGTAACATGAAATAACCAAAAGTCACTTAAAATAACTAAAAATAACCATAAATAATTGTAAATAATGTAGGGTGAAATAATTTAGATTAATGAAAAGTTACCTTATAATAACTAAAAATATTCTAACATTGTGGTATTATTATATTAACAAAAATCTTATCCATTTAACAATTTATTTTTTTCAAAAGAAAAAAAGTAATATTGACATAGTATTGAATAATGATATTCCAAAAAAATTGTTTAAATGATTTTACACTTTTCAAAAGGAAAATAATGTAATTATGTAAATATTGAATTTAAATAAAAAAATAAAATCGAATCATTTCATTTGAACAAAATCTTAATAAGGTATGAATTTTTAAAGTTTATGTTTTTGTAATATAAAATGAAATATTTGATAAATAAAATGCAATGTAACATATTATCCTAACAAGTGGGGTGGCTTGATGATAGGGGTGTTTACCTCCAATTTAAAGGTCAATGGATCAAACCTCAAAAAATGGTGTGTGCATGGTCAACAATGGTACCGAATATTTTTTTATTTAGTTCATTAAAATAGGTGCTTAGGTTGATTATGTGGCCTAGGTACTAAAGTTAAGTTTTAAATCTTACCTAAGTAGTGACAGGTGTCAATAATTCATAGGTTGAAAATCATGAAATTATCAATAATATTATATATTAAATAATTTAAATTTAATTGATTTCCATATAACCTAATTAATTAACTAACGAATTTGTATTTCACTTTAGAGTAACATTGTTTCACTTAAAATTAATAAACCAATTCATAGTTCATAACAACTGGTCCCTGTTCACTAGGGGGTTGATTATTTTCACCATGGTAAAAATGTCCAAATTCAATCAAAAATTAATGAAACCCATAATGAACTAGGATACATTTTGATGTACTATTAATAATTTTCACTTGTAGAGTATATGGACTTATTTAATGAATTGTAATGAAGATTTGGTGAACATCAGTGGATCTCTTTTTAGTACATAAAATATTTACTTTCCTATATATTAATGAGGGACTAATTCCATCAATAATAAAGAACAATGTCGTATAATAATTGGGACATTATGATTATGATGCAATGACTTTTGAAGTATCACTTTTGTGGTTCATTCGCCAAGGTGCCCCAACATGGACACGTCATGCCCCTCTTGCATGATTTTCGTGCATAGCTTGCCTTTTAACACATAGATTCAATATTACTTCCATTTGAACAATCCTTCTTTAAAGGTGATGCCTTTCACCTTTCTTTGTTCATGCAACTTTTTAAAATGGTGTTAAGAGAGTGGGTCTTGAACGTAGGTTCCTTTATTAGCCTTTCTAGGTTGTTTTCTCCTTGGAAGATGGCCCTTAATGCTTGAGTCTTGGTCAAGGGTCTTTGCACTTGGAATTCATTTTTCCTATTTAATGCATTAGGGACTAAATTGTCTCGTCCTTGTTTGTGCATAAACGCCACATCTATTAATTCCAAGGTATCATGCCATTTTAGTTGTTTTGTTGAGGCCCTTGGTTGGGTTTCAAAGTATTTCAAAAAAATGTTATTCGTAAAGACCTTGGTCATCCCCCAATAATGTTGCCATGTTTATAGGCTACACACAACATTGTACAACTCCTTATCATGAGTTGGCCATCACAATTGTGTTCCATAAAGCTTATTATTTAAAAAAGCAATTGGGTGTCAATTTTGCATTAGCACCCCATTGATAACGAAATCACTTGCATAAGTGTGGACTTCGAACAATTTTGTGAAATCAAAAAACTTCAACACATGGGTGGACAAAAACTTTTCTTTCAAGTCCTCAAATGCCCTCTATTGTTCCACCTTACAATCAAAAGACAATTCCTTTTTAATGAGATCCGAAAAGTGGCTTTGCCAAATGCGAAAAGCCCTTGATGAACTTTCAATATAAATTAACCAAAGTTAGGAAAGATTATATTCCTTCAATTGTGACCAGCATTTTCTAGTCTCTTATGGCTTGCAACTTCTTAGTGTTGGGCCTCACCCCTTTCCTTGACAAAATATGCCTATCGCTACACCAAAACTTGACATTTATGATTATAACAAATATGAATGACTATTTTCCAGTCATGCAATCATATATGCCATGTTTTCTACTTAGTCATATTCTTGTAACCATGGATATGACTAAATGACCAATAGTTTTCATGGATATGATTACATATTTAAAAATGTTCTTCATGAACACCATATAATTATTTAATAATATATAATTTGAAATATTACAAACTTATGAATTAAAGGGGAAAATAATTAGAAGGTAAATTTACACACCTAATAAGCATATTATAAGTTTGTAGATGATTAAACACATAATTAATGTGAAAATAAACAATCAATAACTTATAATTTTAAAAAAATTGCATTAATTATTTAATGTGAATTTTTAGATAGTGGCTAAAAATATTTTTTGGGGAATTTTTTTCATGTAAAAGAATTCCAAAAAATGGAAAATAAATTTCCAAAGTTTTTGAAACCATATAATTAAATAAAAATTTGATGCTTATAATATAATCAAAAAATAATAATTGAAACTCTTGTTCAAAGGTTCATTTAAATGAATATCTTATTTGTATTCACTAGTAGGATTTTTCAAAAAAACAACTATGTTTACAACTAGATTTATAGTCATTTAAGATTAAATGATTATGGTCATTAAAGTTGTGTCGCATGACTTGCTTTAGCAATTCAACATGACATGGTGTCAAGTTGTGTCCAAAACAACTATGTGTAATGTCCACATGCATTTACAATTCAAATAAAATTATATAGTCATTTTATAATCATTTAGGACACATGTATCATGTTATAGTTATTTACAACACCATGTAGTCATATTGGAATCATTGAGGACCAAGTTTAAAATGTTATTGAAGGGAATTGATCCTTCATTTCCATGGCTACAAACCAACTCCTCAACCATCTAACCAATACTTTAACATGCAGATATCATGTCATCGCATATATATAAACATGTATGTTTCAAGTCTTTTGCATAGTCATATCATTATTTAATTATGTAAGTTCATAATAAATTAATTTCACATTTTAGTTACATAATTATATATTTTTAAATAAATATTTTTAAATTATTATTAAATTTTATGTTTTAAAATTTTGATTTAAGTAATAAATTAAATATAATTTCTACTTTTTTATTCAGTTAATATTTAATATTTAGTATATACATTTGGATTTTTAATAATTAAGTTAAACTAATCTAATTTTTGGGACATAAATTAAAATTATGAATTAAATTTAATCCATATTTCTAATTCCATAATTTTATAAAAAAATAATTAATTTTTCAGATGTATATATATTATATCAATTTAGAATATTTATGTAAAAAATTTTAATGCAAACTTTTAACTATAAACATACACATAAATATCATATGATTTAATTTTTAAAAATAAATTTAAGTATCATTGATTAAACCTTTATACATGTATGCATGCCATTTGTAAAAATAACAATCTAAAATATAACATTTTTATAAATCCCTAAAAAACGATTCCACTTGAACTTCATATACATGTGTATTTTCATGTAATGCATATATGATTATTGCCATTACAAAATGACCTATGAAAAAAATTATGAATGTATTTTATGATGTATGATGTCAATTATTATTTACATTTTTGATATAATTCACAATATACAATTAGGTTATGACTACAATTATGTTAATTTGATTACATATTTACACCATGTGGCAAAAATTACACATGTTAAATGTAAAGTGATGGACATTAATTTTTCACATCGTATCTTAAATAATATTGTAATTTCTTTAATAGGTAGTTGCATAAAATACCAAATCCTTCTAATATCCTATGCAATCTCATAATGTCATAATTATTATTGTTGGTTAAACACTTTAACAACTTAACATATTTAGCTTGAAAGTATATAAAATTGAATACATGGCCACTTTATGCCAAATATTCATTCCATTATTCCATTAATTGTAATAATCATTAGATTGCAACTACCCATATTGCCACATAAACTACATAATTGCAAATATGGTTCATAGTTGTTTTTTTAGTTGTTGAGGATCACTAGTTGCTTATGAAGTGATTGCATAGGACATGAATTCTTCTAGTGATTTTTTGACATTAAATAATGAAATACATTTTTATTAGTGATATCTAATGAATTTCAAAAAAAAATCCACATTCCCCAAAATGACATTTTTTTTCATGATTCCATGTGATGGGTATAAATAAATATTAAATTTGATCTTTAGGCATTTATCAAAGTATTTGATCACACAGCTTGGAATCTAATTGCATTTAATGGATTGAAAAAAATATTAGAATTTATAACTCAAAATTTTAATAAAAAGAACGACATTAAAGTAATTTTAATACTTTTTATAAAAATCTTACATGTTCAGAATAATATTATATGTTTCATAAATAACATATTTTATTTAAAAATATTTAAAAATAATTACGAGTAAATATAACACAACATTTATACCATTTTTATTGATTCAATATATTTCTAAAAGTTGGGAAATATATATATGGACCATGTTGAAACAAAAGATGTTTATAAACATCTTTTGTTATATACAAATTGATTTATGGAAAAAACAAAATTCAAGATGTCATTGTTGTTCAAATGTATGAAATAACAAATATTCAAATGCATTTTCATCAAATTACTTGATGATTTGGTTTTTAAAAAATAGATATGTAGATCTTGGAAAAAAAATTTAAGAATGATTATTTGTTTTCCCATTTGGACAAAGTATGAAAAAGATAATGATGGTCAAAAAGATACTTTTGTATAATACAATGGATGATGTGGGACAATGTTGTAAATTTACCCCATAGCCATTGTCAACGAGTTTAAACTTTCTAAACTATATAAATAGGTGAAAAAGTATTAGTTTACACACAATACATGCACTACATACATTCAAAGTGTAAATATTACTTGTGATGGGCCAATAAAAAATGTTTATCAACAAAAAATAAATAGGATCCTATTTACTTACCTATTTAAGCCTGCCCACCTACCTATTTACCCTACCTACCCATTCCTACCTACTTCTTACCTATTTATTTATTGATTCCTACCTATTGTGATAGAAATGAACGTTAGACATTACCTATCTACTTACTATGATGGACACGAACATTAGACATTCATCCATAATGTTCATCCATAACTTTTAACTAAGTCATAGTTAATTTTTTGTTAATTTTTAATTAAATCCGAGTTAACTTTTAGTTAAATCTTTATTGAATCGTAATTAAATCCTAGTTAAGTTTTAGTTAACTCGTAGTTAAGTTTGAATTAAGTTTGAATTAACTTTTAGTTAAATTTAATTAACTTTGAGTTGATTCCTAATTAAATCCGAATTAACTTTCAATTAAATTTTAATTAACTCATAGTTGATTCCCAATTATGAATGTTGCCAATAAGCTTCTTTACTTGATGGACACATAAAAGCCTCCTTGAAAACTTCCTTGAACTAAATCCACAAGTGTGTATAAATAAGAGTATGACCCTTCATTTCCTTTAGTCTTTGCAACATCAGATTTAGCCACAATTTTCCACCATAGCCTTGTCAAGTTTTTTTCATGTTCATTTTTGCATTAACATAATAAAAATCCATTTTCACGTTTGTGGTGCACATCTTGTGTTCTTATTTTTGAATCACCTAATCTTGTTTTGTTCCTTGTTTGAAAGTTAAATTTATACCTTCTTTTTAGCCTCTGTTCTTGTGGTTTTTCATGTGCTTGACACCTACTTACTCATTCCTACCTACATGCCTACCTACCTACCAACCAAATGGCCATTTATAAATATACGATATATTACATGAGATTTATGACTAGGACAAAAATATGGCTAATGGATAAACGACATGTCCATATGGACTATATAGTCATGTAGTTATGAATGATATTTAAAACTACAAACATAGTCATGGGTGTAATCATATTTGCCATCTTTTGGCATAGTGTAAGAAAATCCATATCCTCGTGGGTAAACCCACTTTTCACCTTGTTGGTAAATGGTTTGTTTTCATAGAACTTGTTCATAACATATTTAAGTGTTTCGCATGCTTTTATGTTCTCTTGGAATACACCAAGTTATCATCAATGTAGATGATCATGAACTTGTCCAATTTTTAATGGAAAATGGAATTCATGAAGGTCATGAATGTCGATGGAGCATTACACAATCCAAATGGCATCACTAAGAACTCATATGAACCATATATACCTGGTTTTCATTGTCATTTTCAAATCCTCATTTGTTATGTGAATTTGATAGTACCCCAATTTGATATCAAATTGGTTGAAGTATTTTGGCCCATTCAGTCGATCCAACATATCATCAATGCAAAACACATGATAGTTAATATTTATATTTATTTTATTCAAGGCACAATAATCAATACGTATTCTCAACTTGCCATCCTTTTTATCAACAAATAAAACATGTACCCCATAAAATGACTTACTTTGCTGAATATACTTCCAATTGAGGAGGTCATTTAATTGTTTAAAAAAATATTCTAATTCCTTTTGTTTTAACCTATAAGATGCTTTGGACAATAGAGCCACCTTAGGAACGACTTTTATTTTATGGTTAACCTTTTTATAGGATGGAAGGACATTAGGGAATTCAACCAAGTTAACTCCCATTTTTGCCAACATAAAATTATAATTTGCATCTAAATTCATTAACTTATAGTCATTTTTGGCATGGACTCTCAACTTACTTTTACTTTGCAAAATGTCTACTTCATAGGCATCCAAAAATGTGTTTTTAAAATTTACATCAAAATTATCTAAATCATAAGGTGAAGTTTTCAAAAAATTGAACTCCTCCACAAAATAGTTTGACACCCAACATTATGTTCAACGAAGGTTTAATTATGCCTTGTGTCAATTGCACTATGATGGGGTTTGCCACTAATTTAGTCCTGACTTTAAGTCGTTTCACCTCTTATATATTCATGAACAAATTGGTCATTCCTAAATCCAAAAGACAACACACAATTTCATTATTTATCTTACAATTCAACTTTAATAAATTGAAGGTTTCGTTTTTGTGAGCTCTTATTTTGGCCACAAAGCTTCTTGGAGAATTAGCTTACTTTGGGAAATGTAATCATTTACCCAAGGTGGCTTGGTGTAGTTCTTCACTAGGTGTCCATTGTTGTTGCAATTGAATAATTTAACCTTGAATAGGTTTCGTTTCACCTTCTTAACCAACAGCTTTTTGCCCTTCGGATTTCCTTGGGCCCACTTGTGATTGTTGCGGCCTTTGCTTCCACTATTTGGGTTGGTTTGATTTTAATATCTGAAATGTTAATGTTTTGATAAATTATCTTTTGCACCTAGTGTTTCAGCCCATGCATGAATATCAACTTCTAAGCATACCCATCCTTGAAGGGGACCACAGTGAACATTTGCTTGAAATCCTGGACGTAGGTGGCCAAAGAACCCTTGTCATCCCCTTGGGTGAGCTCCAAGAGCTCCATTCCATCTTGAAGCACCAAATGGTGGAACATGAACCTCTCATCTAGTTGCAACTTGAACTCCTCCCATGTGAAGGTTTCAAGGACATCAAATGTT
Source organism: Sphagnum tenellum (assembly GCA_963921925.1). Taxonomy (NCBI): domain Eukaryota; kingdom Viridiplantae; phylum Streptophyta; class Sphagnopsida; order Sphagnales; family Sphagnaceae; genus Sphagnum; species Sphagnum tenellum. Next base: position 479,031 of record OY998153.1, read on the forward strand.
TCTTGTTTCTAAGACATCCACCATTTTTGCATGTGCTCTTTCAATAGAATCTAAGTGAAATGGATTCATTCTTTGTTGGTTTCGAGGTGATGTATTTCCATATATGCCTCAATTTGGTGTAGCCATTACCACACCCTTTTGGTCTTGGTATCTTTCCTTGCCAAAAAGTTCATTAGCCTTGCCTTTATGGTCACTTTGGTGAAACCCTCACTTGGAGCATCACCAATGGCACCCAATCCTTCCATGATTCGGGCCATGAGCTTGACCATTTCATGGTTCTACATCGTGGTTTCCCTTTGTTGCACCACGAATGTTCAGAAGGTGTCAAGGAAAGCCAAAAACTTTTTGGACATTTTGTCCACCTTTGGACTTCCCTCCTCATGTGTCTTGGTAAACTTGTTCACTTTTGGATGCTCTAGGGTTTGTTTGCTCCCTTTTCTTCTTTTTGGTTGATTCAAAGAAAGAATCAAAGAAATTCACATCCCCATTCAACTCAAAAGATGAGTGAAAGTCGATGTGTTCAAGCAACTATTCCCTTGGTTCAAGAACCTTTTCTTTCCCTTTATTATTTTTGGGAGTCATTGGAATTTTCACTAGCAAGCCCACACTAGCCTCAGTTCCTCCTTTCTTTTAGGTGACGGATGAAGGAGTCCTTTCATGGGCCTTAATTCTATTGGGCTTGCTTTGTTTTCCCTTTGTTTTCTTCTTACTTTTGCGTGGAGGGGCTTTCGCGTCTTCCTCCACCATGTTTTTGATGCTTTGAGCCTCTTCATCACGAAGTTCCTCACCAACCATGGTCTTCCTCCACCGTGTTTTTGATGCTTTGAGCCTCTTCATCACGAAGTTCCTCACCAACCATGGTCTGCCTTAAGGCAATTAACTCTTCCACAATTGCATATTTCTCTTTCTCCTTTTTGGTCTTGTATTCCTTCTTGGCCTTGGGCTCCACCACCCAACCTTGTGTTGGGTATTGGTTCAATTGATTCCATTTGCCTTGGAATCATTTTTGCCTTCCCCCAAATATTTTAGAAGATTTTTCAATCAACCTTAATAACTTGCTCTTACCAAATTCCACATTTAGATTTGCCCTAACACCATTCCCAACCACCTTCGTTCTGTTCATGTGCTTCCCTAACTACTACACTATACATGAAAACCACACACTTGGTGAAACTATGACATTCAAGCTTGTCTCGTAACTTAGGGCTAACTCAGACCTCTAGACGAGTTAGACTAAATTGCGTTGCGAACTTTCCAAGTGGTCCAAGGCCTTGTCACTTGAGATTACCATTTCTTGTTTTCTGGCCAAACCGTAAATTTGTTTAATTCAAGTTAAGTTCAAATACTTAATGTGTTGAGGACATCACCTTCGGCCCCCTTCCTTGAACCCTCTCTCGTTGACACCTAACTTGTCAACACCTATGTGATTTGTGAATCTGTCAAACTGAGAGTTGAACCCAGCCCTACACTTAGACTTGGAACCCAAGCCGCTGCGGGGCCAGCCGATGGTGGTCTGGACTTGGGGCCCCCAACTAGGCGAATCCTCACACGTGAGGGTCCGCCTAGAAGGGCATGTCACTATCGTTCGTTGCTTCCTCCTGTCTTCGTCGTCCACTTCCGTCCTGCTCTCCCGTCCTTCTCGCGCCCATCGCGCGTCCCGTTGCGCGAGAGGGAGAGAGATCGAAGTCTCGAGCGAGCGAGCGAGGGAGCACAATCACGGCAGCGCTGGAGCTTGCGCGTTGCGCTCGACACGACGCTCTAATTCTTTTTTTTTGCCTCCTTTTGTTTGTTTGCTGAGATCAACTGGAATTGTGGTACGGATTCGGATCGCAACTAGGGAGAGGAACAACCGGTATGTTTTCTAGCAGCGTTCTCTTCAGATGGATCGAGATGCGGTTCTGCGATTCTGTGACTGGCGTAGATTCATGTGCTATGAAGAGAAGGAGATGCGAAACAAAAATGATTTGTTAAGAAGTTTACCTTCGCTTATCATACTCGGCCTCTCCGCGTTGCTTCTTTCGGCTTCAGGTCCGTCATGATTGTCCCTTCTCTTACCACAAACCCTCGCTTCGTCTCTCCCTACTTCCAAGTCTATGTCATGAACAGTGTACATGTTTGAGATGAAGACGGCATAGTAATATTGTCTTGGAAATTCTTGTAACTCCCGTAAGCTTTGTGCAATTGTTGGATTACTCTAGTCTCCTTCTTCTTCTGGTTTTGAAAGTTCTTCCGTGAGAACAGAGGATGGACATCGTCCAAAGATTTGGCTTCTTTATGGAATCGATTCTTAGTATTATGCAGTACTTTTCCTTCCGCCCTGCCAATCTTCTAAGTATGAAATTTTTTCATCACAGCGGGAGGCCAGCAATCACCATGGATTTCATTTCCAGTGTTACTTTCAGAACTGTTCTTTCTAATGAACACTTTTTTGTGGAACATTAGTTTGTGAGGACTGGATGATGCTCTTAATACCAGTTTCTTTACATCTTTCTGGGAAAATCTCTGAAAGAAGTGCATCACAAATCATCTTGTAATGATCAATTTGATGCTTGATTTCAGCATGAGATTGATGACTGTCTTATCTTTTTGATGTGACCGGGGAGGCAGGTGCCACAGCTGATGGGAATGTCACCCTAGTGTCTCTGACAATATTCACTACGCATGAGTGGTATTTTAAACCAGATGTCTATTTCCAGTGTCAAGGAGAGGAGAGAAAAGATTTGCCAGATGTCAAAGACAAGGATCGTCTATACAAATTTATTGGAGAGGAGTCTTGGCAGGTATGTCCTGAAATTTGCTATTTTCATTTCTGAGAGAGTGTATGGTTTGACACTCTGCTTGGTGATGAACACATAGTGAGCTTGCACATTTGTCTGGCTTGAAAATTTTCTGTTTTGTGAAGTGGATCTGGTCTGTTTTGTGCTTGTCAGCCACTCACATCATTGGTGGGAGTAAAGTGCAAGCGATGTGGACTTTATGAGAAAGACAAAATCAAGTCAGATGATATATTTGATGAATGGGAGCTTTGCCCTTTGGATTTCAGCCGAGATCCTGATGTCCACTATTTTCACTCGAAAGACAAGGAGTTCAACATGACACTATCATGCCCACAGTGCAGTAAGATTCACTTCCCTGCCTTGTGACCCTCAGACCATCTTCCCACCACTTCAATGTCTTTGCAACAACATTCAGAAGGCAAGCATGTGGGATCTTTGGGCACAGATCCTTTGTCATTAATTACTTGATTGACGAGCCTCTTGAAATTTGTAGCCAAGTGCCTCTCACTAATAGTTCTTGGTCCACTCCTCTCTGCCTGATTTTTGTTGGAGTTTAGTCTTCCTGTGGCTTTGGGACTTGTGACACAAACTCAGTACACAGGCTATGGTTACACTGGCCTATATCCACTCTCGGAGCTGATGAAATCAGTGGCTGTGTTACATGATAGATAAGTCACTATCATGTATGTCAATATTGACAGCCAGAGAACAAACAAGAGACTCTCATCGCTGTTCTTACTGCTAGGTTTATTGTTCTTGGTTCAAGCTCTACCCTTCTGTGTTTTTCTTGTCAGTTCTTTAGTCCTTATCTCGAAGGCTTTCTTTTACTTCAGGGTAATTTGTTTTGCCTTCTCCTGGCTTACTTAATTGTTACTATGGAATTCTCTCAGTGAGAATTATATGTTTTTATTTTTGTGGGATCACTCAGTAGACTATGGCAGTCAGAATTTTTTAGACTAACATCAACAATGCATGTTTTACTTGCATTCAGTTTCTATCTTCTGTGGAATCCAGGCTGTTGAGGCTTATCGGTTTGCAAGTAACCATCAAAGGCACCTGTCTTTGTCACCTTTCATGTCATGTGAGGTTGAACTTGGTTCTTGTATTGCAGATGTGACAAAATCTGAGGACAACATGTCAAGCCCAGAGAGTAATCCACCTGGTGAAAAAAGGGCTACCAAGCATGGGATTGTGGTTGCCATGATAGTGATTGGGGTTTTATCCCTGGTGGGTCTAGTTGCTCTTGTGGCCTTCAGTCTGTGGCGCCGCAAGCAACGACAGGAAGCACAGGCACGGTTTGTGCAGTTATTTGAAGATGATGACTTTTTGGATGAAGAAGCAGATCTGAAGGATGATCTCTAGGTAAGCATTTTTTCCCTCTATTTCAGATGTCTGGTGGGCTGCTCTAGATCCAACTATTTAACATTGTTACCATTGTGGACAGGAATATAGTATTTAGTCTTGAAGCTGAAGACATCTCTCCTTTTAGCATGGTGTGAGGAGTATCCACACTCCAAATGGAGCATCCAGTGCTTGTTTCAGTTCACTATGAATTCATGCACTGATTATGCCTCCAATCCTCTACATGATAAGTATTTTCTTAGACTTAGTCTAGCATTGCTGGAGGTACTGCTTAGCACAAACAATCTAAGCACATGTAAGAGAGTCAAATCAAGTCCAACAATTTTTTGGATATTAGTGTACACCCACTGATGGGTAGGATCTTGGTTCCTGCCCTAGAGGGGAGAATATATGTTGCTCTTTGCAGTACTTTCTGCAAATTTAGTGTTACTCTCAATTGGAGATCATGTGCACCTGGAGTAGCGATTAGCAAAGCCTAGTTTAGATCCACCATTATCATTACAGTGTACTATCTATTGGGAGCCCACATCGCAGTTGTGTTTGAAAGTTACATATGTTACAAAATTCATCCCTTAGTCACACACCCCTCCTCCCCCAATTTTTCCCTCAATCTCTTTTAAAAATTAAAAAATCCAATTTTGAGTTTCACTGTGGTGATTTGGGGTTTAGAATTGAGCTCCCATCAAGCCTTCACAACTTAATGGTTATGAAGTCTTAGGATTTTTGCAGATACTTGTTGGTTGGAACTTGGCTAGTGTTGTTGGATCACTAGTGCAACTCTCTTTTTGTCTTCCTTGAGTTCTAAGTTGAGACCTTCCATTTTGTGTGCAGGCAAGGCAAGGTCCCACATTTGTTGGAAGATTATTGGCTAATTAAGGGTTGATTGTAAAAAATGTGTTCTTGAAGCAAAAAGTTCACTACTTTGTGAAACAATAATTTTTTTGAAATCGAATTCAGTAATTGAAATGGATTGAAATTGTCAAGTTTAATATTGGAAACAAATCTTGGAGTGGATAAATCCGCTTTTATCTTAGGAAAGGCCAAACAGGTTACTGTACATAAATAAGTTGAGATTTAATATTTAGAAAATACAAGGGTAAATATAACAATTATGTTGAGATTAACATATAAAGAGGGTTAAATGTAAGTAAATAATTTTGCCCATTTGTGTGGTAAATAGAGGAATTGGATGTTGGAATTTAAATATAAAAAGGGAAATGTGTTAATAATTTTAGCTTTACATTGCGAAGGAGGAACACAAGCAATGTTTGTCTTTTGGATCTGACAAAAATGATTGCCACATATACAAAGGGTTTTTGTGAAAAGGAAATTGCACTAATTTGCCTGATTTCAATAAGAAATTGATACTACATTTCAATGAGTTCCAACATGTAGATTTAAAAGGATTCTTAATTTTTTGAATTTCATGTTGAAACTGTAACCAAATTTGGCTAAATCCTCTTGTGAATAATCATCAATTTGGCTACACCACCCAAAAAACTTAATTTAGAAAAAAAAACTTGGAACACAACTATTTGTATCAACATATAAGGAAGATGAAATGTATGTAATTTAACCTAAGTTTTGTGTTGTGAGTGAGAGAATGCTCATAATTAACACATAAAAAGAGTTAAAATCTATGACATTCGTCTTCTTCTTTTTTAAAATTGTTATAAATGGGGAAATATTTATGAAAATTAACATATAGATAGTTACTAGTGTCATATAATTTATCCTTTCTGTTATGAACATAATTTTTTCTTTATTTGTGAATTTCCACCTCTTGAAGACAAAAAGAAAGTCTAGTGCAAATAGACCCAAAATTGCCAGATTTCAAGAATTTTTTTTTTCCTGAAATCGCCATATTGAGACATTTTGTTGGTGGAGGTCGTCAACACAAAGCATGATTCTCAAAAAATAAAACTTTACTTTTCCCTGCTGACCTCCAGTCTCTAAAAGTACTCTACTTTGCTGTCTGGCCTATAGCCAAATTTGGCTAATTACTCTTGAGCTGCATGTTTTCCTGGCTAAATTTAGCCAGTTGGCCAAATTGGGTTTCAAAATGGCATTAAAAAAAGTGTTTTTAATAGTTTTCTAGTTGCCAGATTTTGAATATATTTTATTGGTAAAATTGCCAGATTTTTCTCTATTCAGTACTACCATGTAGCTAAAAACTGTGAAGGATTCTTTTTTAAAAATTACTTCCTACATTCAAATTTGACAAAATGTTTCTGTGGATGATTGCCAGTGTACCTACATCACAAACCAAACCTCCCCTTTGCTCCCAATTTTTTTTGAAAAATAGAAAAAAAAAGTTCTTGGTTATATAGTGGGAGCAAAAAAAACATTAAAAATAATTGAAAATAATAACAAATCCAAGTTGCACAGTGGGGGGGGGGGGGGGGGGGGGGGGTTCAAAAAACTTCAAAAAATAATAAATAAGAAAAACCCATATGATTGTGTTATAAAAAATCAATGAAAACTTGCTTTTGTTGTTGGATGCAATTACTATAATTATTAATTATATGCAAACTACTGTATTGATGATACAACCGAATAAAGTCACAAATGTAACTATAGTTGTGATATTTACATGTTTGGATGAAACAAATGAAATGCACATTTTTCATTCAATATTGGAATGGATCATCCAAGGAGCATCAGTGGTCGTAGCCTAGTCTTTGAAGTTGCATCGGATGAAGAATCAGCAGCGTACGCTTGGCGAGAGAATTCCGGGTTTCAAGCTTTTCAACCAAACAAACAAAATCTGGAGCTCAAACGCAGTGTGTGAAGAAGAGAAGCCGTAAAGAATTTGTTGTCGTTGTTGTTGATTTCTTGTTCCTACTTCTTGTTGTTGTTGTTGTGTTTGTGTGTTTTTTTTCCCCTTTCTTTCCAAATGGCGGAAGTAGAAGCTCTGAGATGGTGGTGAAGAAAAGAGACTAACATTGACCGTGCTCTTGTTTTGTTCGTGTTCTTGTTCTTCTCGTTCTTCTTCTTCTTCTTCTTCTGTTTTTTTGGGAATTCTTTCGATATTGTAAGTTAGCAGGAAAGTGGTGTGTGAGAGATTTTGGAAGACGGGAGAACAAAGGGTGGCATATCCTGTAGGCTCTGTGTTTTTTTCGTTGCGAATGGAAGAAGTGGTGGTGCGGGGTAGTGCTGTTGCGTCATGTTCAGCTCTGATAACTTCAGGACAAATATTTGGAATCAATCGGGTAGTAGAGAGATCATGTGGAAGGATTTCGCTTGTTCCTAGTGTTTCGGGAACAAAAGGAGCTGTTGCCTCCCAATTGAAGCATGGTGTTGTGCCGCTGCCTTCCAAGCTCTGGGGAGCGTCTGTGAAACGACGTGGTGGCGACCATACACAGTTTAAGAAGTATGGAGGAGATCAGTGCAAATTGAGGTCTGGAGGAACTGTTGTAGGACCTGCTCGCTGCCACAAGATGTTTGTCCCAGGTAATTTCTATCAAAAATCCAGAAGCTTGCACACAAATCTATGTCCCCGCTAGCTACCTGTGAAAAGAAAAGAAGAGAGAAAGATACACGACAAAACATTTCTTACGCGAGGAGGTCTTTTTGTGGGAGTGGGTGGTTGGTGGGGGGTTAAGGTTTTGGGGAGAAATCTCCTGAAGCGAAGGCAGCGGAAGCTCTTCACAATTTCTTCACTTATGTGGCTGTCAAGATTGTGGCATCTCAGCTTCAGGTTTGGCCCTTTCCTGCCGCAAACCTGACTCAGAGAGAAGGAGGAGAAAGCACAAAACAAAATGGCTTCAGAGACAAGAGTCTACATCATCCTATTGTAGGAATGTGTCCAAAGAGGGGGGGGGGAAGCCCAGAAGACTACACTGGAGTCTGTAGTACTTTCATTCTTTGTTTGTGCTTTGAATATGGGTTTGCTTTTGCAGGACTACAACAAGGAGGCATATGCAGATTTGATGAAGTTTCTGGATACAGTTTCACTGAAAGATGGTGACAAGTTCTGTGCAGCACTATTGCGAGAATCAGCACGGCACAAAAACCTTGGTAAGCCAAATGCAAACCATACCCTCCTGCCACACACTCAGAACCTGTGTTTTGTCATGTGTTTTGCTCAGACTGTCCATACTTGGAATTCCTCAAATTTTTGTGGTGGTAGCAAGTTTTAGGGTTGCAGAATGTGGAGAGGAAGAAGAGGTAAAATTTGGTAAAGCAGTTTGATTGGGGGGTTTGTGTGGTGAAAGAATGACATCCACAATGATTTGGTTTCTTTGATGATGGGGTGGTGGCTGGATGTTTTCTATGCTTCCTCAATACTTCTTGAATGTATAGCACTTCGAATAATGGAAGTAAGTGTTCATCTTCCATTCTTTTTGCTCACACCATCAATCCTATTTCTCTGCTCAGCTCAGATGAGACTAATTCTATTTGCTGCTGTTTCTCTGCTCAGCTCAGACAAGCTAATTCCATATGCTCAAAACACTGTAGAGTCAAACTTGTAGAACTTGATAGTATCTTAATTCCAAACAATTTCCAGCAATCACTAACCTGAAACTGACCGTGAAACATGCTATTGACAATGGACATGCAGGCAGATTGAGAACCCCTTGATGGGTCCATGATCTGCCAGAGCATAATTTACCTGACAAAGAGCATGGCTGTTAAATTCTAGAAGATTGGCTAACTACGCAATTTTGAGTTGAGGATTGTCCACCCTACTGAATAAATATGTTGGAGGTTACATCAGTTCCAGTTGTTCCATCATCCAGTGATGCCAAAGTGTGCACCTCCACCTTTAGCTACTTGTCAAATTAAAATTGTAGCAATTTAGGAAACTGGTACCCACAAGTTGCACCAAGGGCTAGGCATTCACAAGATACGTTCAAGGAGGTTTGCTCCTTGGAATAATGATGTTTGTGTGGGAAGTTACAGGTTAGGTCAGCATATGCCAATCAAGATTTTGAGTGGGAGAATGTCAAAGACTTATCACTCAAGGTTTGCACTTAAGCCTTCGACAATTTTGCCTGTGTTTGACTGCTATATGGATGACTTAAGATTCAGTTGCTCTTGCTCTTGCATTGCAACATGAACATCCACTTGAGATTTGTGGTTTGACATATTGGCAGCACATTGAGGAGAGTAACACAGCACTAATGCGCAAGTTTGTCATTGAGACCAGTGACATGGCATGACCTCAGTGCCCCAAGATTTGTGCTGATTCCTGATGCCACTGATATTTGCCTTCACCCATTGAACAAGTGTGCAACTGGATGCCAGCTTCGTTAACAAATGGTGATAACACTGCAGATGCTATGTCAGCCTTGAGTTATCAGTCCCTGTAATACATTGTGCCAGTGAGTTTCTACCAATATCAGAGATATGCACCCTTGAGTTCATAGGGGGTTTGGGAAAATGTACCCCTTCTACTTGACTCTGGCTTGATGCCAGGGTTTGTATAATATTTCACCTACCTAAATATATAGCAGATTATCACATACTTATCTACACCCACTGAATGGAACAGAGTTTTCTTCTGGAGGTTTCTCTGCAATCTAATTGTTGTCTCTGTTTGATGCCATAGTTATGCCACATTGATGCAACAACAGTCATTTCCCTAATTGACTGCACACTTTTGCTCATATGCAAAACATGGTTCAGCTTCGGAATTCTACCAATTGAAGCATCAGACTCTGTTTGGTGCCTCTGGCACTGCCATATAGATCAGTCTGGTGTAAACTCAACCCTGCATTAAAGAATGAGATCCAAATACATCTCTTTATGATTGTTTACTTACAATTAGTTTTTGTAGAAAAAGGGATCAATACCAGATGCACCGGATGTTCCATCAATTTTTTTTAAATGAGCTAGAATTTGAAACTTTTGTTACTTTCAATCCCATTCTTCTTTGTGTTCCCATTTTTAACAGCTCCATGTTGGTGAAGTCATGAGTCATCTTGATTAGAACCTCTAATTGTTCAATGGTGAAAGGTCAAATGTCCCAAATTAAACCTCATAAAAATGCATCAAAATCGAAATTGCAAGAAGTTACCCAATCAAATTTAGAATAATATTAGGAATCTACATGGACCTAGTTATAAGTTTAATATATTCACACCCATTCAATTATGGTTCAGAACAGTATTTGAAAATTGGGTATGTTTTTAGGTTATTGAATTCTCTAAATTCCAAATACTATTCTAAATTTAACTACAAAGTTCAAAAGTTACATAATTAGGTTTCAATTCTATTTGCAGTTTACACTCAACCTCAAACCAACTAGTTATAAATTTTGAAAAGTGTTTGGGAACTATAAATTTTGAATAGTAGTTGGGATTTACACCCAATACATAGTTATAGGTGTAAAATACTATTTAGAATTTGTAAGCTTAGATTGTCATTTGGAGTCCAACACAAACCAACTTCCAAGTTTTTAACTGATTTTGCTTGGCATTGATTGTGTTATAAGACCATACACACAGAGATTTGCCACGAAGTAAGGACCATAACGCACCAAATAACCTCAAGCAAGAAACAGGAAAGGATGTCCTATTTATTGTTATTTGTGGGCCTCGTTAGAGGCAGCCAAAAAATTGGAATACACCGCTATTTGTACCCTGCGCACGGTATTCTTTAGTAAAAGGCGAAAGAATAGTTCGCTTTGTGCTGAGCACACGGTTGGATGGAAAATGTTCGTCAGGGGGACTGGTTTATATACAGTTCAGTTCAATGTACGTTGGCAAGGAATATGGGATAATAGATCGACGGAAATTCAAATCGAGCCTCTTGGTGCTGGTTCTTTGTTCTTTCATTCTGTAACACTCTTGGTTCCTTTGTTGAGCGACGGACAGATGCCTTGGCAGCTCGAATTACTCGAGCGCTTCTTCTTAAGCATCTTGAGAACACCAAACTAATTTTTTTCTAGAACGGCAATCTCTATCTTCTCTGTTTTATTTTTTTTCCTTTTCTGTTCTCAAGCTTTTGAAAGACTTGCAGTTTTGTAGCTTCACACTTTTGTGAACTAATCAGTTCACAAAAGCTACAGGAAAGGATATTCTTGTAGTATCTGTGAAACTGCTGCATCTCTGTCTTTTGGGTATCATTATGTGTAGCTCTGTTATAGAGTAGAGGCTATTTGTTCTTCGCTCTTGAATTTGCCTCATAGCAAAGATTGGGGGAAATTTTTCTCTGACTTTGTGAAACACATTTTTGGTAGCAGGGATTGTATTGGGTGGCAGCTTGATGTGTCTCTGGCGGAAAAGCTTCAAGGCCTGATGATGCTCTTTGGAGTCACATGCTGAGCCTAATGCATCAAGCAATTAAACAAAAGTGAGGAAAATGTGGTGAGTACAGACGCCAGCATACTGCTCAAATTGACTTTTGTTAAGGCAAAGTTATCTGGATGGGTGAAATGACAGCTTAGAATCACCAAATTACAGCTGTGAACACTTTGTTGGCGGACATCTTTAGCATTCAAACTCACAAGTATTGGCTTGTTATACGCAGAGTTCAGATATTTTGCATTGATTGCTGGTCAAACTGGACATCTAGCCAAACTGCCTAATGCAAATTTGGCAGAAGAATATGTAATTTGACTGACTTAACAAAGTAGCCTACCTGGCTAGAAAAAATCTGGCAGAAGCACATGAACCTCAAGCTAATCTGCCTGACATGATGTAAAGGCCCTCTCCAGCTTCTAATGCTCTTGTGATCACACTTCCAGTCTATAAACCAGAGACTGTAACCTAAAACACACACTCCTGTGAGATGTAAACCCTGGGCCATTTCACCCAGCAGGTAGGTTGTATCTAATTGCAGGCTAGGTAAGTGCTCTTGTGCTGAAGACCAATAGGACTTAATGGTGTGCTGAAACTATGGGAAAGCCAAAAGCTCCAGTAGACATATGCTGCAACTTGCCAACCTGGGATCTTACTTAAGAACCCTAATAAGTAACAGGGCACAACGTTAAACCCTAATCCAAGTTGCTATCAACAGTTCAGTAGATGGGTGCAGTGAGAGAGGAGAACCTGACCTGAATGATCTTTATGATCCCCTTCAACATAATGGTCTTTTCTGATTCTCATCAGAACCACTTTCCTCATCATCTTCACTTGCAGTGCCAAATTCATGGTAGTTGTGCTTCTGGGAATGTTTACTGCTAATGTGTTTGTGCTTGTGGTGTTTTTTCTTCCTCTTCTGCATCTCCTCAGTGTCATCACTACAAGTGTCTGATTCTGAGCTCCACTCTTTTCTAGAACTTTTGTACCTCAAAGGCAACTACTAATGGGATTCCCATGGTAGTGATTAAAGTACGGGGTTTCATGAAGTGTAAATTATAAGCTGCCCTATGGACTTTTCCTTGTAGCCCTCCACGGCTACCCCCACTAGTAGAAATATTGTTTCATGTGACTGTTGCTTGCAATTAGTTTTTAGTCGTAAGTAACATTGTGACTAAATTAATTGTAGTAGCAAACAACAAGTCGCATGTGAAAACCAGTTGCATGCAACGAATGAAATATTTTTTGATCGAATACATATATGGCCACTGTATAATGTATACATGAATGATCTTGCAACTAAATTACAACTATATTGGTGAGCAATTGCATTTTCCCAAGTGGCACCCACTTAAACCTACACCACATGGCACCTATATAATTTATGTGGCATATAGGTTTAGACATAAACCACGTGGCACCTATCTTATTTAGGTCCACACATGTGCCATGTGGCACTATGTGTAGACATATGCCACATGCCACTTTTAGGCCTAGCTTAAATGATCACCTAGGCTAGGCTTAAATTTTTGCCACGTGGCACCTAGGTTAGGTTTAAACCTACACCACTTAGGCTAGGCCTATATTTAACCTACATGGCATCTACTAAAAATATCATATTTATTTTTGGGTTTAATTATGGTTAAACCTTTTTCATTGGCTCATCCTAAAATGTAATTACATTTTAATTTGTACATTGTGCTCCTAGGGCACCTCCTTATGTAGTGGAAAAAGTTAAAATGGGAGGCAAAACATTTGGGATCAATTTTGTAGTTACAACTTAGTTGTAATTAATTGACATGCCCCCAAGTCCCTTGTTAGACTCAAAAGAGTCCAACTATGTCGAAGGCAGAAGTAAATGGGGACTTGGTGCCGTTCCTAGCTTCCAGCACTAAAGGGGGGTAAGAGGGGCATGCTGAAAGCTCTGGGATTAGACTAGGAAGAGGGTCAAGCTACTTAGTTATTTGGTCTTGTATCCAAAACCAACCCCAAGTTGGTTGGAACTCATTCTGCACCTTTTTGGTGTTGGAACAAGCCACGAGCAACCTTGAACTCACTTGACTCACCACGGCCCGGACGCAGGGGAAGCCACCGCCTTCCCCCATATAGTATTTTCTGCAACTCCCCGCGGGGGCTACATCTGAATGACACTTTTTCCCAGGACTCCCAAGGAGGAGTCCCGAAATTGTCCCAGGTTGGACTCCCGAGACTTTGGGCATCTATAACTTCTTGCTCAGACCTCTAATTGGGACGGGGTCTAAGGAAATCTTATAGTTCTCTTTGAGATCTTTCCAACTCCATGTCGCACTCCTTCTGCAAACGCCATAATTGGATCAATTCTTGACTTTTAGTGGTCGGGAGTCAAACTACTAGTTTGACTCCCGGCCCTTCTTTTGCCCATAACTTGGGCTGCAGATGTCCAAATGGCTTATGCAAGGCCATTTTGGACATTTACACTTCAAGACCTTTCCAATGGTATAAAGAACACTCCAATGCAAGGTGTTTTGACCCTTGCAGTCAAGCTCTGAGTTTTTGGGAGTCTCGGAGGATTCCAAGTTCCCACTTTTGGGAATGTGAGTTACATCCTCACACTTAGCCCAAAGTGGGGTTGCAACATTAATCATGCAACTACATGGGCTATAAATGACTACCTAACCTAACCTATTACTTTTAACCTAACTTACAACTTATTAACCTAGCTTATAGTGTAGAAGTAACCATGATATACCTATAAGACACATTGTCTTTTTTGTTGTTTGTATTTTTTTCCAAAAAAAATCATGTTTTATTTTATTTTATTTTTATTTATTTATTCCTATTTTGCCCCCAAAAAAAGTTTTGTTCTATTTATTTATCCTTGTTGTTTTCTTTCTTTATATTGCTTTGAATGTCAATGTTCATGTTTCTTTTGGAAATTGGCATGTGGTTTGATTATGATGTAAATTGTTTTACCATTCCTCTTTGAGTTAAATGATACATTTGTTTCTTACAAATTATGTGCACCTTTTGGCATCCTTTATTTTCAATGTTGCTTTTAAGATGGGCCTAAAAAATCTTTTTCAAATAATCTTATAATCATAAAACAATATTATATGTGAATTTTCACATGATGCTTATAAGGGAGGAATGTGTTTTGCTAATTTTGATGCACTCAAGATCCTTTTTAGTTCAACTTTTAACATGCAACAAGGTTTTTTCAAAATGACAATGATAACTCATGCACAAATTGCCATGCAACCTCCTTTTGACGATAACCCATCACTAATCATGGCACAACATATTGACTTCTATAATTTTGTGATATAATCAGCTTGAATATTTGAAATTGTTAAGATCAATAATGTGTTTGTTCTAGTAATATATCCCCAACCCACAACCCTAAACCCTCTTTGATTTTTAAAGATTGAGAACAATTTTGATCAAAATATTAAACTATTAAAAATATTCAATTGCAACATTTTTCATATGTGAAAAAGTAAATAAGAATAGATGCTTTAATTATTTGAAAATTTTATTTCAAAATATTTGGTAGTGGATATCATTCAAAAACTCAACATGTTCTATTATCACATTCAATTCACCTTGAAATAATGAAAATTCTTAGAGGTATTAAAAAATTTACCATATTTAAAAAATATGAAAACTAAGCAATTGCCATGATCATTTATTGATTAATTGACTACATTTTATTTTTCAACCCATTTTTCACACATAAAATTGGAATGGTTGTCATAGGGGTTATAAATTACATTTTGTAGAATTCATCTTTTATTGATTATTTTCCTAATTAAATAATGTGGAAAATATGTTTAATTTAACATTTAAATATGCCACTTATTTGTAAAAACTTCAAATTGATATAAATAGGTTGATTTAGTTGGTCATTTTTGTCCAAATTTTTTATGTTTCAAATATTACCCAATTATTGCAAATATGATGGGGAATCATTTTATTCGACTCACCATGGACACATATAAAAAATGCATACATCATTGGAAACTTGTCATTTTGGAACTCTTTGACCTTTATTTGTGTGTTTGATTTCAATACGAATAAAAGGGTGTATTGTAAGTAGCTTTGCAGCTCAACTTTTGAATTACAAAACACATTTTCCATAACCTGTATTTATAAGTCAAGAGTGTAAACAATCAAGTTGCATGAGTTGCAAAAGTGCAACTTATTACATATATAATGCAATTCATTACAACTCATTTTCAACTACTATGCAACTCCATTAAAATTGCACCCATGATGTTATGTTGATGTCATCGATTGTCATTCATGTATTAAAATCTGACACATGGCATTATGAAAATTTTTGGGCATAAAAATAATTTTCTTTTCAAAATTATTGATTTCCATCATTCATTATGATTATTAATGATGGTCTAAGATTATGACACATGGCATTTTTTTTTTTGCCACGGCACATTAATTATAATTTTGAATAAATAAATAAATAAATAAATAAAAATATTTGTTTTAATAGCTAAGTATGTCATATATGACCATAGGTAGTTAGAAAAATAGGACCTACTTACTTACATATGTAGGTAAGTATGTAGGAAAATACAAGACTAAATGAATTAAATAATAGCCATGAAATTTTATTTTTTAATTTTATGTTTTGCCTTTAGGTTAAGCTTTTTTGAGCTCATCCCAAAATGTCATTGTATTTTAATGTGAGAATATGAAAGAACAAGCCTTGTTTATATAGTTTGTAACATGGGATTTGAAAACAAATCATATGGGTTAGTTTTTTTAGTTGTTCCTTAGTTGCAAATTAAGTTGTAACTATAACATTTAAGTGCTCAAGTCAAGCCAAATCCAAGGGGAGGGTTGCATTGTTTTTGGTGTTGAAACAAAACTTGAATCCCTCCTATTGGCACCCTTAGAGCACTAAAAATAATCCAAAACAAAATAAAATTGAGGAAGTTATGGCCCCCCCAAAAAAAACAAAACCATGGAATGTTAAAAAGGCCAATTTTCAAACACTTAAAAAATCCTTGTATGTTGCTCTATTGCTATTAGTTCAGAGATGATTTGTAGAACTTCAAATGGCATTACTATAACATTTTAAACCATTTAAAATGAACAAGAAATAAAAAAGTTATGAGGTTTGAAAGTAAGAAGGTTTCAAAGAAAAAAAATGAAATGTGTTTTGTAACTTGGAAATCTTATTTTTCTTCTTGTTACGTTTTCATTATTCCTTTTTCTTTACATTTCAAAGATGATTTTAAAACCTTGATGTAACACTCCCATAACATTTTAAATCATTCAAAATGAACCATTTGATGAAGATATAAATAACTGATGATTATGTATCTTTATTAAGTTATAAGTAATTATATTATAGTCATAACATAGTATTTTAGTAATGGTGCACTAGTGGTTGTACTAAATGTATCAATGGGAATCATAATAAAAAACTAGTTACAAATGTTTTCCATAATGGTGGTGGAAATGTGAACACATGAAATGATTACACGTATGTACATTATACCTAATTGTAGTTCATTGTTGTTGTTTTAGTGGCACATTTACAATGATTCTAAAGTAGTTACCACATGCAACTCTCGAAAAAGTCAAACATGGTTATATGGGTTTAGGGTTTGCGAAGAAAAACATGTATTTTCAACTAGTCTTTGTGACTAAATTTTAGTCACAAGATACATTTTGCAAGTAAAATCCCTTTAGTTGCTTAAGACAAATCACATGTGATAAATTAGTCGCAAATGACAAAGGGTATTGTATGAAAGAAAAATCAACAAATACATTTCATCCTTCAACTACATTGTATACGAATTGTCACATGTCATTAATATGTAACTATTTTGGTCACAATTGAGCGCAAATGATGTGCTGCCGCGTGTCTTAATATTTTATTATTATTATTATTATTATTTTGAAATAATCTAGGACATTCAATTCAAATACTTAGATGATTTCATGTTATGACACATGGTCTAATGTAAATATGCCATGTGGCATTAAAAAATAAATTAGGTTGGTAAGTACCTAGGTAAGTACATAAATAGGGTCTTACAAACCTAAGTTACATACTAACCTACCTATTTAGGTAAATAAAAAAGGTAGGTAAGTCTGATGTTCCTAAATAAAATACCTATTCATATAGGTAGGTACTTAAGTAGGTAGGTACATAGATAAGCCTAGGTGGGTAGGTCAAACTAAGTACCTACCTAGCTAGGTAGATAAGTAGGTTAGGAAGGTAAATACTTTAAAAATGTGCATAATTTGTTTTTTTGTTTTGGGTTGAACCTTTTGATTTGCCCATCCCATATCACCAATTTCAATTGATGTTGTTTTTTAAATCATCAATATTAAAACCATCTTCAATTTTGGAAAGGAATGGCACAAATTTGTAATGATTTAATAATAATAATAATAATAATTCCACAAACATATTTTGAATGCTTTAAATATGCAAAATGATTATTGAAACATCATCAATTTCAATCGAAATTTGACACAATTTCACCTTCGCAACTAATGGAGCCTAATTTGATTTTTTTTTCACAATCCAAATTATTGTGCTCCCCATGTGATTTTCAAAAAATTAGGATTGCGATTTTATGTTTTGCGCATAGCTTGTGGTTTTTTTCATTATGTTTGCACCTTAAGTTTTTCGTATTTTTATTTTCAAACTTTTATTTCCCACATTATTTTTTGTAGTTTTTGTTCATTTATCCATTGCCAAACCATTGTTCCATCAATTTTCATTAAGGTTTTTTTGTTTAACATCATGTGTGGATTATATTATAGTTCACAAATCATATAATTTTGTTGAAAACTTTAGCTTGAATTATGATGCAACAATATGATAATGCAAGTACGGTTTGGAAAATATATGCAAAATTTCACTTTTAGTTGGCACTCCATTTGTGTAATTATACAATATCACCATATTTTAGATTTTTCATTGTGTATGTGTTACCAATTATTGTGACATGAACCTTTCAACAATTGTTTATGATTTTTTTGGGTGATTTATATAAGTTTTTAACTTCTTTAGAATTTAGTTAACCACACATTTCATGCTTCAATAGTTGCAATATTTCCAAAACTGCACCTATATTTTCTTAGTAATAATCTTGCATCCAATATTCCAAAATAGATTTTGTTGACTGGGAGGAATGTTGATTGGTTATTGACTTTTAACAATAACTACCTAGGTAGGTTATTAAATAAATAAATAAATAAACCAATCAATTATCAATATCACAACCATGAAATTAACACCCATGATTATCAAAATTGCTCAATTATTTTTGGGGTAATAAATGTTGATTTTGCATGAGGGTTGAACTTCAATATATTGATTATAAGATTTAATTTTTAAAAGAAAATATATAAATATATAATTTTTTTTTATTATTTATAACTTTTCTATCGTAAACATGTTTACATTGTTTAGTGTTTTAGGATTAATAGCCTACCCAAATGACAATTGGGTCATTTATGTAAGGTATTAAAATGTGAAAATTCAATATTAAGTGAACAAGTTATTTATTGGATTCAAAAGAATATTCGACAAATAGATTATTAATACTGAGCCTTGGACCCATTCAATTATTCAAATAAAATAACAATAATTGGCCAACATTAATTGCGGAAATCTCAATGTGACATAACAAACACAAAAAAAACAAGCAACATTCCTTGATGGTAGTATAGATTGCACATTTATGGTGCATGTCATTGTTCTTCATTTATCCATTTCAAGCACATGGGTTCCTATTGCATTAACAATATTATAAACATCTTTTATTAGAAGTTGAATTGTGGTTGTTGCTTGATTTTGCATCCTTCATAATATTTGATATTCTATGAATTGTGAAAATGCCATTAGGAGTTTATTTATTTTATTGTTATTGTATTTATTTTCATTCCTTGAAACAAAGTTTTATAGTTTGGTTTTATCCCCATTCATTCCTTTTTCAAATGGCATATTTTAAGAAAAGTCCCAACATATAAAACACTTCATTGGCCCTTGTAATTTTATGAGCCCTTAAACCCTTTTGTGAAAGGTATTTATTTTGGCAAAATATTATAGACCTATATTTAACTTTTATTATACAATTAAGACCTAAATTCTAAAGAGTTGTGTTTGATTTCTTAAAATAACACCAACCCATTAGTAAAAAGAGGACTAACGTTTCATTTAATTTGAATTCATTTAAATGGCATAATACAAATAAGGAAAGAAAATCCAAATCTAATTCAAGTATTCTCATATACTCCACTTTTGAAAGCCCTTCCTCAACATAATAACAATTGGAATTTTTTATTTGAATTTTGTTTCAACAATTTGGTTGAAATGAAGGAATGTTCAATGGTTATTTACTTTTTGAATTAAATAAATATAGTTTAAAATGTATATAATTGAATTTCAACCAAAAAATTCACCCATTTGAAACCAAATAAAAGACTGCATTCCTCCACCACATAAAAAACATTGTGTCGAATGTCCAAAGGGATTTCCAATCCCATTATATGTATTGGACGGACTGCTGGTTAAAAGGAATCACCACCATTTAAAATTTGTATTACTTTTCACAAGAAGATCTCGGCCGTTGAGATATTATCAAACTGAGTTTTTAAATGAAAAATTCTTTATCGCTGCCCTCTGATTGGTCAGTTCCCGAAATCACGATACTTCAGGTCATTTATAGGGACCTAGCTACCTACTTTACTACCCACCGTAGAATACACTTAAGATACCACAAGGACCTACCTACCTACTTTACTACCCACTCGTAGAGTACACTCAAGATACCATAAGGACCTACCTACCTACCTTACTACCCACGTGTAGAGGACACTTAAGATACCATAAGGACTTACCTACCTACTTTACTACCCACTTGTAGAGTACACTTAAGATACAATAAGGACCTACCTACCTACTTTACTACATACCATGGAGTACACTTAAGATGCCATAAGACCTACCTACCTGCTTTACTACCGACCACAGAGTACACTTGAGATACCATAAGGACCTACCTATCTACTTTACTACCCACTGTAGAGTACACTTAATCCACCATAAGGACCTACCTACCTACTTTACTACCCACGATAGAGTACACTTGAGATACCATAAGGACCTACCTATCTACTTTACTACCCACAGTAGAGTACACTTAATATACCATAAGGACCTACCTACCTACTTTACTAAGCACCAAAGAGTACTTAAGATACTAGAAGGACCTACCTACCTACTTTACTACCCACTCGTAGAGTACACTTAAGACACTACAAGGACCTACCTACCTACCTACTTTACTACCTACTGTAAATATAGGCGAATCTTTGGTGTGTGTACGGCCCCTGACACCAAATCTAGTGCGTACGATGGGCTTGTAAGCCTTTCGTACGGCGCTGAATATTTGAATTAATTAAAGAGTGCTATAAATAAATTCACATTTAATGCACCATAAAATCTCTGGATAAAAGGTAGGTCAGTAATGATTGAGTGGAAGAGAAATGAAAATGCTCAAAATTTGTGTGAAGAATAATTGTGAGAAATACAGGAAATTATTAATTAATTAGTTAATTAATTAGGCTATTAAAATTTTCCCTCTACGGTTTTTTTTTTTTTTTTGGGTCATTATATTATTTTGATAAAATTTGATGAATAAAGCATGCTATGTTTTCCTCATTTAAAAAAATGTTGTAAAAACTTAAGGATCAAAATTTGACATGATTTTAGGCAATTGCATGACACCTATAGTACTATTTCCTGAATCGCCAAATTAATATATAATACTTGAGAAAATATCACAGAATTTTGAATATTTTATAAGTTGTAAAATAAGTAATTGGGATATACTTGTGAATTACCTTTCCATTAAAATTTAACAGCCTATTTTATAGTTATTTTTAAAATAAACTTCTATGTAGTTTA
This sequence comes from Sphagnum tenellum, assembly GCA_963921925.1. NCBI lineage: Eukaryota > Viridiplantae > Streptophyta > Sphagnopsida > Sphagnales > Sphagnaceae > Sphagnum > Sphagnum tenellum. The sequence continues at coordinate 500,351 of OY998153.1, forward strand.
TTTATTTGAGGAATTTTCTATTGAGCAAAACTATTCATTTGCAAACATGCAAAATGTTACACTATTTAGGGTGCTTCAAATGCAAAGAAAAAAAATTGTTCTTAAAAAAGTAAAGCTTTGGTAAAACATACAAGATAACAAGACTTTGGGGGTGTTAAGGAAGCACAAGTTTTGAAGGTATGTTTTAATCTAATCAAAATTCAAATTCAAATTCAAATTAAATTTGATTTAAAAATGTCTGAAGGACATCTAGAAACTTAAGAAAGGTAGGTAGAGTAATTAATTAGGAATTACGAATCAAAATTTTAAAAATAATTTAAAGAATTGGAGATTATCACCAATTTTATAATTAATTAAAAAAAAAAGTTCTACAATCAGGATTGACTAATTCAACTAACTGTAGTAAAGTTTTCATAACTTCGGGTTAATTACTAAATCAATTTATTTTCCAGACTCATGAAACCGTGTGTTCAACAGTGATTTTGATCCCTTCGGAATTGCCACGTGTCGAGACGTGATTGGGTTTCCCCAACGAGACCTTGGATACAGTCAAATGAAAGCGCGTTTGCGGAAAGGATGAATGATTAATAATTAGCAATGATTGAAGTTCTTAAAGGGGATGATAATTTGATGGTTGTCATTCGTGAGGATGACAGAGGACATTGAGCGCCATCATCTGAAGGACGGACGGACGGACGGACGAGACTTCCGCAGCCGCCGTCGTCGCCGCCTTCGCGGTTTCTCCTTTGCTGTACGCTTGCAGCAGCTTTGCAGCATGTGTTTGCGATTCTTCCAATTTCTTGGTCTTGGATTGCGGAGAATTCTACCGCCGAAATTCGCTTTATCGATGGCCGACGTCTCCTCCAGAATAATTGTCGTTTCAGTTTTTTTTTTTTTCCTTTTTTTTGTAAATTTTCCTCAATATTGATTGCAATAATATTTGGTTTTCTGATCCTGGGGAGTTTGGAGAAGCAAGCTGGGGGAGAAGACGAAGAAGAAGCTTCACCATATCCCTTCTACTACCTCAGCCGGCAGAAGAATCTCTTCCTGTTGGTATGGAAATGATTCTGGCTTTGTTTTCCCACTTTTCGCACCTCGAAAGCTTTCTTTCTAGTCTCGTTCTTGATCATTTCTGGAGAATGAACTGCATCCCTTGGTCATGAATCTTATTATCTCTAGTCTCGGGGTTCTGCATCTGTCTTAATAGCTTTCTTTTTCTCAAGCAAGTGTGCGAATCGTGATGCCTGAGAGTTTTCATTAGCTGATGATCTGCAGCAAGAGTTTTCTCGCAATATCGGCACAGGTGATTTAGCAACCTTGTTGTTGTTCTTTTGGAAAATCTCTGCTCCATTCAATTTTGATCACACATTTTCTAGCGGAATAGAAGATTGTGAACTGTTTTGCAATAGTTTGTGTGGCTTTGCACAAAGTCTGTTTCGTCAGCCACTGTTTTGTACTCATCATGATTTTCTTCAGTTTTTGCTTCCTCGCAAAATCGACAGCATCTTCCGTCATAACATTTCGTGACTGCCGCTTGCTCGTCACTCCTCAATGCGGGATGATCTACTCGTGCCTTTTCCGGCCGTTTCTACAGGAGATTTCGCAGGCTGCCTGCACTTGGACTATGTTGCAACCGGGGCTCCTTCCCCCCTACATCCTCCCGCTGTGTGCAGTGGATGCGAGCATACTAAACTAGTGTCTGAGATGGTCCCGTCCTAGGTTTCTGTACTACAAACGCAATTGTTAGAGATCTTCGCAGAGACTCTTCCCTCAGAAGCTCCATTGGCATTAGGTTGGTCGTCGCCGCATTTCGTGTCTTTCTTTCATCAATCAGGCATAGATTACTTCACACGAGCTGGTGCGTGAGACCCCGATCCACACGGTTTCAAGAGCAAATCCTAAAGGGAAAATGTCGAAGGACAAACGATCTAATCCTCAGGATGGAAGTAGAGATCAGGGAGGCGTGCTGCCAGAAAAAAAGAAGGCGCGCTTGAGTCTCTCAAGGTTTGTTTTTCTCCTCTAACTCCTGCTGTGAGAAATCAGTTGTGGACTGTAACTAGTAAGTACCAAGCTTGATCGTCGTCGAGTCCTTGCACGTGCTTGTCTGGAGTCTTTGCTCATGTATGCGAAACAATTGTAACTCTTTTGATCAATGGTGATGTTGTTGTTCATGCCAGTGTTGTGATGGAAGCTCTGAAGGTGGACAACTTTCCAAAACTCTGGCCTCTGCTAGAACCCATCTTTCGCAAAGTGGTGAGCATCCTGGCGTCATATAACAAACCTGCAATGGTAGTTGCTGTTTGCACTTGAGGATACAGACATAGCTGTTAGTGGAGCATCTCTAATGCAGCTAGCAAAGATTACAAGTCTTTTGTGGCTAGCTAGGTCTTGATGTTTTGCAACCTCATAGTTTTGCTTCAGTGCTGATGTTCTTCAAAACATAATCTGTAATGGGTATTGCAAAGCATCTGATGTCCTTCCCCTTGAATGAGAGGAAGACCACAGACGGAGAAAACCATCTCACAAACTTCCCATATTGACATCATTTGCACATTTGAAGCTTACATGTTGAGGTTGTAGTTGTGACACATACAAAGTAAAATGGTCAAGAACACTGCAGCTTTTCTCGCTTTTCTCTTGAAACAGCTTTTGAGGATGACAAGGACATTGGTCCTGATTCATTCTCTCCTTGTTGAGGAGTATTTTATAGTGAAATTTTCTCTACAGAGCTCTTGAATGATTTTTGCTCAATGCAGGTGGGAGAGGAGGTTGAACGGGCACTGCAAAATTTCACTCCGAAAGTGGGATCTCGGTGAGTGGTTGGCCATTGAAGCCTTTTATCTTCACAATACCTTCATGCTCTGTGCTTATTGACCCTTGAAAGCCATGAAAGCTCAGATCATTGTGCAAATTTCCAGTTTGTGATGTCACTAGTGCTGCCACAGTTGTTCTCTCATGCTGCTTGACCAAAACATTGTGGTAATCCATCTTACACAAGTTGTGTGCACAAGTGAGAGAAATGTAACTGAAATACATCTATTTATGTCATATGCAGGGTCTCCCCTATAAGCAATGAACGTCCTGATGAACGAAATCTCCGGTTGGAGTTCAAGAACAAGTTGGCACTTCCCCTTTTCACAGGGAGCAAAGTAGAGGCAGAGGGTGGATCTGGAATTCAGGTGGTGCTGGTGGATGCCAACACTGGACAGGTGTTGTCCGAGGGTGAAGAATCCTGTTCCAAGCTCGATGTTGTGGTACTACAGGGTGACTTTACAGCTGATGATGATGAAAACTGGCCCCAGGCAGACTTTGAGACCTTTGTGGTAAAAGAGCGGGAGGGAAAGAGGCCTCTCTTGACTGGTGATTTGTCTGTGACCCTGAAGGACGGATTAGGAACTCTTGGTGAGTTCCAATTTACAGATAACTCAAGCTGGATCCGCAGTCGTAAGTTTCGTCTTGGCATCATGGTTTCTCCAGGCTATTGTGAGGGTGTACGTATACGTGAAGCTAAAACAGACTCTTTCACTGTGAAAGACCATCGGGGTGAATGTAAGTCTTGTTGACCTTTAAACATCTATTTCTGATTTCGTGTGACTTGATCAGGTCATTGTGCAATTCTTAGTGATTCCCATGAATGTGTTGGTTGGTTTCCTAAGAAGAATCTGGTTGTGGATCAGTGTACAAGAAGCACTATCCCCCAGCATTAGAAGATGAGGTGTGGCGATTGGAAAAGATTGGCAAGGATGGGGCTTTCCACAAGCGCCTCAGTCAAGAAGGCATTGAGACCGTTCAACAGTTTCTATCCCTCCTTGTTATGCATCCACTGAAGTTACGAAATGTAAGTAAAAGGATCATGTTGTGGATGCAGTTGAGAATTCCTCTCTTCAGTGAGTGTTACAACATTGAATGAGTATATCTTGCTGTTTCTAGTTTCTTCAGCATATGCTGGTGAATACTCATTGGAATGCAATTTCACCTAAGAAGTTGACAAGAGACCAGTCTTTACTGTGTTCTCTTGCTGTCAAACAGAATCAGTTCACCTTGTCCTTCATCAAGCTCTTGAGTGTTATGTCAGCAGTTTGAAAGTCTGTGATAAGGCTCTAATGTGTGTTTCTATGGCAGGCAATGGGTAATGGGATGTCGAACAAAACGTGGGAAGGCACTGTAGAGCATGCTATGACATGTCCTCTGAATTCAAAACTCTATGTATATAGACCTGGTGGAAGTCTTGAGGTGATTTTCAATGTAATCTCACAGCCTGTTGGTCTTATTGTGAGCAATACATACAAAGCAATTGAGTCACTGGAAGACAATGAAAGGGTAAGAACAGATCTTTCTGCACTGGTAACGAAGTGGTTCCTTTTTTCCCTCACTGATCATGAGTTTTTAAATGTGTGGTTTTCTTGTCGGCCTTTCTTTGTTCTAATGGTTGTGCAATGATCAACTGGGCAATCCTCCTTGCATGACAAGTTGAAGTGAGATAATGTTTGTTAATTCAGTCTGCATGACAGTTGAGAGTGTGAATTGTGTGTGATTGATAACTTGCAGGTGTATGTTGAGAAGTTAGTGAAGGTGGCACATGAGAATTGGTTAACAGGTGTACAGGAATATGATGGGGAGGCACTTATATGGGCAAACCCACCATCAAGAGTTGTAAATACACAAGTGGTGGAAGCTTCTACTGGAAGCCAAGGTTCAGGAGGCCCAGATGTACAGATGCAAAATTTGAGGACTCTGCAGTCACAGCAACAGCAGCAGCCTCTCCTTTCTTCTCATCCTGCAATGTCTGCACATCATCTATCTTCAACTTTAACAGCAGGATCAACTGGACCTGGTATGTATGTAATGCCTGTTACCCTGTGCTCTGCGTGTCAAAATGTTGGTCTCAGTCTTATAATGAACATCTCAATGTCTGCCTTGTTTGGTTACTACGATTACACCGAGGAGTAGAGCTATGTCCTTTTCCTGCACTAGTGGCATCCTGCTTAATCATGTTATTTACCCAGAAGGCTTGATTGGCCTGCTACAACCTCTCTTCTCCAAGTGAGTCATGGGATGTTCATTACCTATCTGTGTTTTGTGTTCCTTAAGGGGCTCTGATTAAGCTCAATGTAACATCGGATAGAGATAGCATAAATTTCTCCGACTATCTGAGGGTTTGATCAAATTGCAGGCAGTGGAGTAGCAGCACCTCAGCCCTTTGAACCTGAACTGGCAATGCAAGTATCTCAATCTTTTCCCACACAAGCAACCCAGTCTCTGCCAGATCAGCACCAAATGGGATATGAGCCAAGCCGACATGTAACCGTGGCTAGCTCCTCACATCTTGGTCCGCCAGAAGATAGTCCTGGTCTCCTAACAGGGTTGATTCTGGCTTCCCCTCAAAATGCTTTGATACCTGCCATGAGTATGATGCTTCCTCCCATGACTCCCAGTTTAATGAATTTGTACCCAGAAGCAAATGAGCGGTTGCCATATCAGCACCAAGATAGTAACCCATGGGGTGTCCTCCAGCCTTACATCAGTGATGAGGCAAGAGGTCAAGGAATCCTTGGTCAAGATGAGTTGGTGCAGTATGATATAGTCTACCCAGATATGGACGCCAGTTATGGGAACAGTTTTGGAGACTCTTGGCAACGTGACTCTACCTATGCATATAACTCTACTCCAGTAAGGAATATAGAGGAAGAAAGACCCCGCCGCAACAGTGGCAAGTTTGGGTGGTTGAAGCTCAAGGCAGCACTCTGGTGGGGTATTTTCAAACCTAGACCCAAACCACCTGCCAAACGTGCATACCTGGAAGAGCTTGAAGACTGAGGGAATCACCCTTTGGCATCTTTGTCACAAAGTTCTTGGTTTTGTTTTGGTTATGCACAGTTTCTGTCAAGGGTTTGTGCAGTTGCAGGTTCAGAAGCCTTGGACCATTTCTCGGAAGAGAACATGGAAGAGTGAGCAAAGCAGCTAGGTTTGTAAGTACATTTAAAAACCCTACATCTCTACAATTTCTTGTGTGAGGGGATGGCATGTGGGGTGCCACTTGGCAGTCTCATTTCTGCTCAAGCATTAGACATTCATGGTGGAAGGAGAAAAAAAGAGAGATAATTCTTGGCAAGTGATGTTTATAACTTTTGGTAGGTTAAACTGAGTGTTCATAGCTGAAGAGGTGACATCAAGTCTTGCTTACAAATTTTTCTTTTTCCTTCTCTGAGAGTCGTGAAGAAAACACCTCATCCTGCCTGGGGAAGGGTAGTGTAATGCAAAAGTATGCCCTGGACAGGCATATTTTTCTTTTCTTTGATACACACATCTGTGGGTGTTTTATTCAGTTAACTAGAATTGAATTCTTTTTTAGGGCCCATGTTTGTAGTCCCAAAAGAAATTTCTGGTGTTCATTTGTTATCTGGGTACCTGAACATCCCTGAAAGAACTGAGCTCCAACCTTTTAGTTTGTTTAGCAATCAATGGGTGCCACATCTATTTATGAAGCAAGGTAGTTTGTCTTGTTTTGTTTCGTTTTGTACCTTAGAGATCCAACAAACTGGGGCACTTCAGATCATGTTCTTTGTACCTTTGGAAAGCTCTTGACAAGAAGGGGTGCATCAGCTTGGTTTTATGACATTCGGACTTGTGGTGTAAAAGTTTCTGAATATTGAATGAATTTTTCACTAAAAATTAAATTGAATCAACACTGAAAGTTTCAGAGGAGTTGGGATGTGCCTTTGGTGTTGTTGGAAGGATCTTGAGGAGCAGGATTTAATGGAATATATTTCCTAAGATTTGTACTTGGATGGGGGAGATTCAAATAAATCACTAAAATCACTGTAAGGTAGGCATATGCATGGTATTCCCTCAGGCCATACCCAACTAGTATGATCTTCAATAGCAGTGTTCATACCTGCATTGCATATCCACATTGTAATCTATACACTGGTTCAACAATGGTTTGTGCTTGCGAAAACCCAGAACCAGGAGCAGTTTGATATGAAAGCTTCAAGGGCAAATACTGTGTCTGGGCTGGTAGGTTCAAGAAGTTGATGCCAAACTAACACTCAGAACAACAAATGTTACTGTATGATAATTGACTATAAGTTGGGCCAGAGTGAATGGAAAGCCACCAGTGCTGGATGAAAGGCTGGATGGTGGGTGGACAGGAAACACTTTGCCACTGGGTTCCAATTCCTTAACCCTGCTAGTTAGCTCAGTATTTGTTTTCACTACCTATTTAAACAATCACTAGCATTTCCTATGTACTTGAAAATGCAGCTACTTACCTACTAGTTCACAAACACTGGAACTGGAATTTACCTCATGACCATCACTACAATTTTGTCTCCCCTTTTTCCACTGATGAAGTTCATGAGAATTATTGAGAGAAGAAAGTACCTGTGATGGAATTGAATCAAGGTTAAGGAATAGTTCCTGCCATTGCCATTGCCAGGAGCCACGGCATCAAGGCTCATTGTCACCAATTGGGAAACTTGAAACCTTACTACCGTACTCATTTGATAATAGTAGCTGTCAAGTTTGTTTAAACTCTACAAGCATAGTCATTTCACTTGTATCATTTTCACGAAATCCTCATGCCACCGACAAATCTCCCACTGATACTCTGCTTCCCATACATTTTCCGTTCTTTGGCAGCCTCCCATTCATGCCACCAAATTGACTAGATTTTTTGTGAAGACAATTTGAAACTAAAACATATTGCAAGGAGCAAATGTTGGTGACTTCTATCAATACTACACTCTGGTTGGACTATTGCCCTTTCCAATCTGCGAACCATTTAATGTTGGCAATATGAGCACTTTCTAAATTGGTATCATTCCTTAAATGAGAGATTATGGAATACTGTTGAAGTTCAGCTCTTTGTTCAAAATACAATTTTTCTCTAAATTCACTGTTGCTTTTTGCTTAATGCAGGGTTGCAACGACATACAATTTTAGTGACCGAAACTTTAGACCTAAAACCTAAAAACTCAGTTTAAACTGCTAATACTACTGCTGCCTGGTCATCATCTGTTATTGCCTTAGACCTCAATAGATGATGACTTTTATCCAAGTCTACAGGGCGACTAAGCAAGTTATAATGCTGCCAAGTTGGTTTGATGCCATGGTCTTGTCTCATGGAGGTGAAATACCGGCGGCGATCTTCCATAAGTCCCTCATTTCTGCAGGCAAGTAGAACAGCAATGAAGGTGACCCTGTCAGGCTTCACACCTTCGGTGACCATTCTCTCGTACAGAATAAGAGCCTCCTTACCCTGTTTGTTTTGGGCGTACCCCAAAATCATGGCATTCCAGGTGACCACATCACGGTCAACAATTCTGTCAAACAACTCCCGGGCAGTTGCAAGTTTCCCACACTTGGTGTACATGTCTACAAGAGCATTTTGCACAAAGGAATAAGTTCCAAATCCTGCTTTGACTACCTGAGAATGGATTTCTTTCCCCTTTTCTAAGGAGGCTATGCTGGCACAAGCATTGAGGGCACTTGTAAATGTCACACTGTCAGGAACAGCATTTTCTCGTTCCATTTGATGGAAGAGTTCCAGGGCTTTCTCACCTCGCTTCAGCCGAGCATAACCCGATATCATTGCGTTCCATGCCACCACATCTCGTTTTGGCATTCGAGCAAAAATCTGATGTGCCTCCAGCACACTTCCACACTTGCAGTACAAGTTCATGACAGCGGTCCATGAGATTATGTCCTTTTCTGGCATCTTGTCAAATACTTGACGGGCACATGGAATGCTTCCACATTTTGCATACATGGAAATCAGTGCATTTCCTAACCGTACATCTGACTCAAATCCAGCCTTGGTTATTAGGGCGTGGATTTCCTTCCCTCTTTGCAAAGCTTTGGCGTTTGTGCAAGCACCAAGAACACTCAAAAGTGTGACCTTATCAGGTTTCACACCCTCTTGTTGCATCTTACAAAAGAGTGCATATGCCTCTTCAGTGCACCCTTGGTGAACATACCCTGCAATCATGGCAGTCCAAGAAATGACATCCCGTGAAGGAATCTTGGCAAACAATTGCTGTGCCTCAGCAAGCTTCCCAAGCTTGCAATAGAGACTAACAAGCGATGTCCAAGAAACAACATCTCGTTCCTCCATTTTGTCAAAAATTTGGAGGGCACTTTTAACACACCAGCAACGCGCATACATGCTGACAAGGGCATTTGCAACTGCTGTGTCCCCCTCAAGTCCTGCTTCCAAAATCTGGGAGTGTATCTGCTTTCCTCGATCCAAAAATGCAGGGCCCGTACAAGCATTCAAAACATTCAGGAAACAAACTTTGTCAGGTTTCACACCTTCCTTTTGCATTTGCAAGAACAGCTCAAAAGCTTCATCGTAATGACCAAGCTGGATGAGTCCAAAAGTGATTGATGTCCATGTGACTACATCTTTTTCCACCATTTGTTCAAACACTTGACGAGCCTCCGGGATGCTCCCACATTTAGCATACATGGTGACCAGGGAGTTTCCCAAATGAACATCAGGTTTGAATCCTGCTCTCATCATGTGAGCATGCACTCGCTTCCCATCAGACAAAGCCTTCATCTTCCCACATCCGTGTAAAAGTGCACCATAGATTTTGGGATGTGCATGAATGACTTGTTGGTCAATGATGTCAAGAACCTGTAAAGCCTCTTTCAATCTTCCTTCCTTGCATAGTGTGCTGATGCCAGAGGCTACTGTATTCTTACCACTGTTAGTTCCCCTGTCCTCCTCGTCAGATCTTTCTTGCTGGGAATGTATATTTCGTGCAATCACAGAAGTAGCACACCCATTACCAATATCATGTGAAAATAGCTGCCTCTGGTTCCAAGTCTGAAGTCCCATCCATCTGCATGAACAAGATCACACCCCAACTGCTGTTTCACTGACTTGCCACAAAACATTTCTGGTATCTGTGCATCACCAAATTGCAACCAGGTTCTTACATAACAAGTATTCCCACAACCTTTATTGAAAAACAACACAAAGATGTGATCAACAGCTATTTTTCTTTGCATTTAAACCACATCACCTACCAACTGCATCAACTCATCTGTGGGGTTAGTGCTAATAAGATCAGCCTATTGGTTGTTGGATTATAGAGTGGAGGATGCAGGTGAGAGAGAGAGAGAGAGAGTGGGCAATCTATGAGGACTGGCAAGAAACATATTGGTAATGGACTAATTTGGCAAATCTGCAATGGGCATAAAAGACATTTGGCTTAGGACTCATTGCCACCTTGTAAGTGGCTTGGTCCATAATCTACTAGGCTCATGCCAGATGGTACCCATGGTACTTAATGAAGCTATAGGAGGCCTCTCAGGTGAACTGACAACATTAAGACAATTTCCCCTTCATGTCCAAAGCAGGAATTATATCATGAGAAACCAATATATTTCAGAGTTTTCTCTGCTTTGACACAAGGGCACACTGAAGAACACTTCCCTACTAGGTTTAAATGAAGCACAGAAATGCAATAAAGGAATATATATCATGGAAGTACCGAAAACTCCAGATTCGGGTTTGGAGGCCCATTTCACTTCTTCATAAAGAACTTAATCTCATGAAATGTTCATAACTGTTGTGTGCAACCTCCTGCAGAACAAAGTAAGTCAAAAATACAAAAATTTAGAGATCACAAGGTATCCAAACATATCACCACATCCAGCAGAGGGCCTAAGAATCACATATTTCCAAAACAAACAAGTTTTCATTAATAAATCCAACCTGAGAAACAGAGCACTTTACAACTTCTAACTTCCCTGGATTTGCCACATTCAAAATACAATGGATTACCAGTTGATCCAGTGACCTTGATCAAAGCTCATATAGATAACAACTGGCGATGTGAAATTGCACCAAACACATTGCCACAAGCAAGATGGCCATAAGTGCAATGAATATGCCATTGGCTTCATGCTAGACCTAATTGTATTGCAGTTTGGAACTAGATATGGATGCAGTAGCCACAAAACTTGGAGACACAAAACAAACTGCAGAAAGGACAGGATTTTAGAGAAAAAAATCTGCCTAAACTACTCTAAGATACTTCGCAGTGAAAATCTCCATCCGAATACTTCAAAACTGTAGCTAACCACAAACCCTCCGTACACTCAGGGCAGATTGAACTGAGGTTCTTGGATAGGGGAATTTTTTTTCCCTCAGACACTAGACTCAGCATTACACCTCAAAGCAGCTCTAAAGTCAAACAGAAAGAGATCTAAAACCAGGGCATACAGAATTATTTGCAACAAGTCAAGCATGATTCAGAGTTAGGGCTCAGAGTTAGAGTTTTACATTACACACTCCGAATAGTGTGAATTATATCACCGACATCAAATTGTCCGAGACATGAAGGCTCAAAGAATCTGACAGAAACCAAAACGGTGGAACCATTCTGAAAATCCCAGAAAAGAAGAAGAAGCTCTACAATGGCACTTTCATGCCGTAGAAAACTACTGGATCAAAACAACAGGGGAAAGGAGAGTAATAAGATTGCAGAGAAATTCCCACCGGCTTGGCTGCTGCAGAAAAATCCTCCTTTCCAAAATGGGTTGCAAATCTTTGAATCCAAATGGCAAGTAAGCAAGCTTCGTGAACTAATCCTTCAAAGAGGAGTACGACTTCGAGATTGGTCTTCCTCTTCCTCCTCACCCCATCGAAATCCAGTTCACGAAAAGAACTTCACTCATATTGAGGCTCTTTCTTAAACGGGAAAGAAAGACATTGTTGGCCCAATAACAACAGCATATCTCCATTTTCAAAACCCCATCAAATCTTGCAACAAATTTCCGTCGCGACGCAACGCAGCCCGTGAGATGCACATGTTGTGTGCCTCCTGGGTGCAGAGAGTTTGTCGTCGGACGAAGAATTAGGGTTTAGGGGTACAATGCCCAGGTGATGACTTGAGGTGTCGTTATTTCGTCCTCTCAATCAGGACTCCAAAACCCTAGTTCTACTACTTGGATTTAAGAATTATGATGAGGACAAGAAATGGTGCAATAATTAATTTTTAATGAGATTTTTTCATGAATATTTAATGCAATGGTCGATCAGAATATTTTCATTTCAGCATAATATCAGGGGAAAAAAAATGCATAAAATATCATTTTTAATGTCCTACTTGATTTTGAAAAATTCAATGAATATTTGGCACCTAATTGCCGACCTAGATAATGTAATACATTAATATTAATAACAAAGTTTTTATTTTATCAGATTTTAGGGTTTAGGGTACACTGCCAGGTGATGATTGTGGTGTCATGGCTATTTCCATTGCTATAGTATGCAAATAGGTAAGTAAATAATGAAAATTTTAATAATAATAATTTTTCTATTTTATATGATTTTATTGTTATCTGGCTTTGGGTTTATTTCTGGTGGGTGTTGTTAGAATATTCTCAAAATGAAATCCTTGGGTTAAATTAGATCTATTGGGACAATTTTCCTTTTAATACATAGTATGTAAATATAAAATATTGATTTGCTAATTATTTTAAAAATATCATCCAACTCAAGTTGGGTTACTAATTTATCCAAGATTATGTACCCAAAAATGTGGAATAGCACATAACATTGCTTGCATAAGTTATGTACATTGATTATTGAAGGCTTGCAATTTATTATAAACATATGTAATACTGCATAAATGGAGTACACACTGATTTTTAAAATGTTTTTAATTCCCCAAAACAATTTAATATGTTTTTGAAACACACCCAAAACAAAGTACATTAAATGTAAAATGCAAATTTTTTTTGTATTGTTTTGTCAAATTTTGTTATTGAATGGGGAAAATCATTATCAAGTGAACAAACTATATTCGAAAATATGAAAACTATGTATGAACAATGTAACATGTGAAGAGAGTATAACATTTGTTTGAACAAATAAAAATTGAAAAGGATTAACAAAACTATGAAAAGATAAAGGATTTAATTGGTTTTCTTTTTGTAAAAAAAAAAACCATTAGATAACTCATGTGTTAAATGGACAATTATAACACCCCCATATGTATAAGACAACTTTTATAAACATAGACATAGGCATATAATAATCTATCTATATAATTATAAGGATTTTGGATGAAGACTTCCTACGAGGGTTGGGAACTTGGGCAATTATTGGAAATGGAAGTTGATAACCAGTAGTTCTCAAAGATATATAACCACGGTTTTAAGCAAATCAAATCACTAGTTCCAATTACATAATTGTTATTCTCAAAAAATTGAGAACCAATTATGTACTTCCCCAACTAAGTGTTTCAACCTTTGAGTTGGGGCACACCACAATCCAAAATGTGTATGGAATAATCAAAAGCATAGGTCTTACCATTGCCCATAAACCATGATATGGAATATTTTATTATCAAGGTTCAAATAGCTTATGGCAAGGGCTATAAGAAGCTTTCGCCTTTTGTGAATAGTCCCCCTAAACCAAGGGATTTGTGAATATTCTTGAGCAGCCTTATGACGAATCTTCATGGACTCATGGTTAACACTTGTCTCGCAAGACATGTTTTTTTGGTCTTGCATGTACTAACACTCCTCATTGGCTTTGAACTCACCAATTGAAAACTAGGCTATTATAATATCAAGGTGTTGAAATAGTAGGGTTTGGATGGGATGAGTAGGAGCCACCATACCAACATGAAGACAATTGTCAAAAACTAGTTTAGTATGTAGCAAGATAGAAATGATTATCATAAGCATCAACATGGATGGTTATTAAATTAGATCAAGGAAGAATCTGCATGTAATTGAATCAAATGGTCTTTTTAAATTAATAGTCGTGAAATCAAGCCTACCTATTAAAGCATTTAGGAAGGTACGTTTACATTTCTAAAAATCCACGAGAAAATAAAAAAGGAAAAAAAGTTCAAAATGTAGATGTTGGGAATTTTTCATGTTCCAAAATTATCAAAACCGTAAACCCCTTAAAGTCTTCTTTGCTTTAAAAGTAGAGACTTGAGCAGGGAGGAGGAGCTTGGCCTGCATGCTTCTAGGAATTGGCTTTGGGGATCAAATAAATAAATAAATTGGAGTCCCTTACTTTCTGAAGTTCTTTGAATGTGAGTAGAAGAGTTGACCAATCCTTAACATCATCATTCAGTGTTGCTACTTTTATTTCAAGGAGTTAGTTGTGTGTGTTAGTTTTATTTTTTATCTTGAAAAAAAGGAAACTCCCAAAACAATTTTAAATAAATGACAGTTCAAAAGAGATAGACGAGGAGTCAGGGAACAACAACTTGGTAGACGAAACGATTGTAAGGATCGAAACCACATGTAACAACACGTGAAAAAGAAGAAATTAGCGGACAAAATTTCAATTAGAGTTAGTTTTACTTTTTTCAATCTTCACCCAATGTTTTGGTTTTGGTTAAGGCTTTTGTTTCATTTTGAATTTGTGTTCTATTGGAACTCTTGAGATTTCAATGAGACTGACCATTGGACCGAAACCTATCACCATCAACCTATTAGAAAAAGCTTTGAACTTTTTGTAGATTTATGTTTCCAAGGGTTTAGATTTTCGTGGAAGATGAAAAAATAGAATGACTTTTTAAATGTGTGGGCCTAGAACTTGAAGATAATATTCACAATTGAAAAGTTTGTCCCAAAATATTTATTTATTTATTTATTTTTGGTTGATGTTGTGCATAATTATTGGAGTGGATTAAGATCTTCGCGAAGAGGGCATCTAGTCCACCATAGTTGTTTTTTAGGAAATTTTTGCATGGTGTTATTTATTTCAAGTCTTCTAGGACTGGGAACAAATAGTGAAGCCTATAATTTTTTAACATTAAGATGTTTAATTATTTTGAATTTAACATGGTAGTGATTGTGCCATTCAAGTATCTAATGAAGTTAAGGTTTGACTTTGGCATAATGCCCTAGCTAAGGACCTTCAAGTAGTTTCCTATATTTATGTTTTCAATTCGTTTTGTTTTTTGTGGTTGACTTTGTATATTTAGGATCACCCTATAGCAATAAGTAGGTTTTTAATAGGTGAAGCCTGCGCTCCTATTACATCCTTTCTCATGGGCACCAAACATCCCATGTCCCATTGAACCCCATCCTTCCCATCACCCATTTGTTTTATCATGTGCCACCACAAACCTAATTCCACCCCATTTCCCATGCAAACCACATATCTCCCATTGATTCACCCTCCCATTTTAACAAACCACACACCACATGCTAATTCCCCTTACTAGCCCCCAACCCTTTTGTGTGAATGTGAGGCCCCAACCTTACACTTTCCCAAACCCCTTTGATTATGCACATGTAGAACCTTTTTTCCCTTCCACTCTACCAACCCTTTTAGTTACACATGATCAAACCCCCAACCTATGGTCATATCTTCAACATGTTTACAATTTCCACCTAACTTTTTTTGCCCCACTTGTTGGCACTAATTTATTAATCAAGGGCTAGCTTGTCATACGTTTCTATTAAACACCCAATTCATATAATCCAAATTCCAATGACCATTTCGACTCAATACCTTCCCTTGTTCCCACCACGCTTGTACCAACCTAGATTTGGGTTTTGTCTTTGGATGTTTTTGGATCTTTTCTTGTAAGCTTTCTTTGTTCTTTATTGTATAGTCACATCCCTACCACTCTACGACGTGATGTATAAATGATGTTTCATTTTCCATTGGATAAGTTAGTGTAAGACCTTTATGATGTGGTAGCTTAACATTTGCTCTTTTTATTACCCCAATGGTGTTTTGCTTTGCCATTTCATGGTGGGATAGTATGACATAGGGAAATGTGGATTTGATTTAAACATTTATTAGCAGGTGATTGGGAAAACTTGTAAGAAGAGTTTATTTACAAGCCCAAACTATGGTGACAAGTTCGAGGTTAGTGCCTTTTCCCCAACATTATCCATTAACTCATAAACACTTTATTTGAAGTCTAATTTTTGGACATGCAGGGTAATACTTTAGAATAACTTGCACGTTGGCACCATTTTTTGCTCCACCCACATTTTTTTACACCATTTTACCTCTTACCACACTACACCCTACATCAAATGGCCACTTTCTGCTTTTTCGATAAAACTACGAACCAAACCGAGATTTCAAACTTTCTTCTGATTCCTTCAAATTGGCATTCCAATGCAAGCCCCCTTTGTTAGCAAATGGTGCTTGTGGGATGGTTTTTGAACACTTGTGGGATTGTTTTCACCCAAAAAATTCAATGAGTGGATTCCTTTAGTTATTTTAACCTTGTTTTCATATTGCTAAAGGTCACATTCCACCTTGAATTGCACTTGTTCTTAGCATGGCTTGCCTTTTAGCCATGACCAAACTTTCAGGCAAAGTTCATCCCATTACAATGGGGGAAACATTGTATTGACTCACAAGTTGTGCTTATGCCTTCAATTTTATGATGCCTTGCAACATATTTTTCCCCACACCAATTTGGAGTTATAACCTGAGACAATTGTGAAATAGTAGTCCATGACATCATGTGCACTTTAGACCTTTACTCCAATTTGGTTGTTCTTCAATCAAATGTGGCACCTGCCTTCGATTCAATGTTAAAAGGAGTCATATTTTTAAAACTTCATGCAACAAATGGAAAAATCATGCAATTCATCCCTTTTGTTCATGCATTATATGCATTTGAACATCTCTTTTGTTTTCCAACCATTGTAGTTGTGAAAACAATGTCATAGTCATCCCCTCTACCATGGGAACTTACCAAGGTGACCCTTTGGGAGGGGCATTATTCACATTAGCCCATTAAGGCTTTGCATTCTATAGCTAATCATTTCCCTTCTTATTTATTTCCATCCATTATAAATGACATTCACATCATACGTCCCCCTTTTATTGAATCATTTACATATGAAAATTTGTAGATTAAATTCCATGTGATAGGTTGTTCCATTCAACTTCATAAATGTGAAACATGGTCACCTTTTGACCTATCGGCTGACTTTAATATCCCATCCCAATTTACCACCCCACCAAAATGAATTAAAGTTTTGGGAGTTCCATTGGGCACTTCATCATTCACATCATCCTTCATAAAAAAACCATGTTAGGGGATGTTCAAAATGTCGATCTTCTCCTTATAATGGGTGACGTTTAGGTAACATTTGGAATTTTAACTCACTGTTTTGTGCAACAACCTTCATATGATGTACATTTCCTTCTTCTACCTTCATAGAGTCCATCGTTTCTTTTGATTTTTCCCTCCTTTAAATGTTTGAGTGCCTTTTGGGTCCAAGATCCTTTGATAACCTAAAAGGACCTCTAGCACATAAATAACCCTTTATCCCAATAACTTTCAATGGCATTAAACTCATATCAACATCCACCATCACCTTAACAACCTATTTAGGGAGTTGGGGCTTTGTAGTTTCAATCATAATTGCTAGGTTTATAGTTGATCAACGTCCCTTCCTTCTTGAAGGTTTACCATGAATTGATAATAACATTTTCCTTTTCCAACAACACCTCAAGGTGACATGTGATCTCCTACCACCTCCAATTCGTGCATGTTTTACTTCATTTGAACAATTTATTGGGCAACAAATGGTTCAACTTCAAAATTCCATCTTAGAGCGTTACACCATCATACCTTTTCTAGCATGCTTTTCAATGAAATATTCAAAGCCCATTGTGCCCAAATTCTGTTATGTTTTGGCCCAAGGGCAGATGTTTACCTTACAATTTGACTAACTTCTCTAATTTTTTCCATAGTGCTTCAAATATGACTTGGATTACCCCATCCTTCAATTGCAAGTATCCCTCATGCGTGTGCACACATCCCATTAACCCTATGGGTATCCACTTATTACATTGTGCTCATGGCAACAAGCGCATAGGATCCCATGATGGAGTTCACAACACCTTCGATGCCATTCTGTGGGATGATGGTTTACACATGGGGTGATAATTACATGCATTTTTTTCAAACACATTCAATTCTTCCCATCAATGAGGCGACATTGTGTTCACCAAAGATGACATTCGCACCTTAGTTGATGTTGTCATTGTCAACCCAACACAAACAAATTTGCTTCCCCAATCTTATGCCATCCAAGGATTTATTGCTTTCAATGTGGTTCAAGTTAAAAAATGAAGTTATCACAACCAACACCTTGATGATCAATTCCTCCCCTTAGCAATGGAGGTATTTGGATGTCCACATAAACATGCGGATGTGTTTTTACACAAGTTTTTTAATGTCATTTAAAGTTTGAAAGGACCAGAATGCCTTCCTTTTTTTATTTTGGTTACTTTTCTTTGATAAAAAAATTTAATCTCATTGCAAAGGCTACAAGAAACTTTCATCTTAAATCAAGCAATAGTTATCACTTTTCGATTTCCATTTTTTTAGGACACATCTCCCATCTCCACAACTAACTTATTACAAGCAACTGATTTTTGATATGGAAAAATACAACCGACTTACTACATGTGGATGATTTTTGACATGGACATGTTTTGACATCTAGTTTGAACTAATTTAATGTCATGTAAATTCTCCCTTTTCTTTGTACTTATCTTTATGTACATTTTCTTATTCTACAGTGTGTTTATCAATAAAGTTTTGTAGGGTTGCACTTTAAACCTTTTATTGTTCACTTTTCAAAACCTCATTTCCATTAACTAAGAAAAATTGATCATCAAACATGGCCAAAAATCAATTTACACATTACATTTCAAACTTCATACAATCTTTAAGAAAGGATCTATGGAGCCCTTTCCAAACATCATTTCCCAATAATTGAAATTGTTGGTTTTGATAATTTCAAATGCATTCCATGTTGTTGTTTTCCACATAACAATAGAATATTCCTTATCTATTAGGTAGAGGTGCTAAAACATGAAGGGTTTGGTTAATGACAAATGTGGTAAAATGTGTTCAATCATCACATAATTTTTAGAAAATACAATAAGAGAAAAACTAGATGCATATGGGATATCAATTTGGAAGTTAAATTTGAGAATTGAAGTTGTATGTTATCAAAAGATTGGGATTTTGGGCTTGGGTCTAATTCAAGTCACTTTAGGGATTGTGCTAAAACTTGATTAACCATGAATTGCACTTGTTCACACATTGATTGCACAAGCACCGTTGCATTGGTGTTTTGAAAAGATTGACCCTAAATTTTATAAACATTCACCTACCTAAAACTTCACCTTATTGTGATGGTTTTGGTCCTAGAACCCTTTTTTGTTTCTTCTCCAAACATGAATTGGTTGTGGGTTTGATGTCTCCTCCCCAAACACAAATATCCAATCTCTGATGCAATTGTGATGGCTCTTTTTCCTCTCCAAATGTGAAGGTTGTGTTGTTTCCATTTCCTCAATTAATGCAAAGCTTGTGCTATCTTTGTCTTTATCTCCTTTCCAAACATGAAGCTTGTTTTGTTTTCGTTTCCTCAATTAATGTGAAATTTGTGAAATTTGTGTTTCCAAGAATGTCTTTGCTACTCCTTTTCACACTTTCCTATGATGGTTCATCATTTAAACCGCTACAAGGAACGCCACATTCTTTTGGGAGGAATGCACATGTCAAAACTTTCGCAGGAGCTTACAGAAACCACCTTGGAAGAGAGCCAACGCATCCTGTACACATGAGAGAAATCTTTGCACAACAAATTTTCATGAATCACAAAACAGAAGCTTACACAAACCACCTTGAAAGAGAGCCCACACATCCTCTACACACAAGATAAATCTTTGCACGACAAATTTTCATGCATCACAAAACAGAAGATACTAATTTCATCTTTGAATTTAGGAGAAAAATTGAGTGTCATTCATCCTACGTTATTTTCATTCCTCTCAATCTTCTTGTAGTGACTTTCCTTTTACATTGTCAGTTTAACCCAAACCCACATGGTTCTCATCTTGTGTCCTACCTACTCTACTTTACTTTACAGATAAGTTTATTGAGTCAGTTGAGGTTCACCCACACAAAAAAGTGAGTAATAATGGGCAACAAGTGGATTGAGGCACTGGTGGGTGCTGCTGCTGCTGTTGCTGCTGCTTCACCATGGCCCCACAAGACCTAACTATTGCAAGATAGATTATTAAATCAAGAACAGGATAGGATGCGTCACGGAGTTGGTGGTGAAAACCTTGTGTCAACTCAGTCAGCGTTCATCCACAACTGAGTCACAACGGGTTTCCAATGCGTGATGGTGCGCTGGTGGCTGTGTGGTGGTTTACTTTGGTTGGATGGTGCACTGGGGATGCCTGTTCCGTTCTCCCCTAGGGCGCCCTAAACCCTAAACCCTAAACCAATATTGCCTGTAGGCGGCCCATTCTTCACGTTCCCATGAGTTCACCTTCAAGTTCCCCTGCTGCTTGTAACGTTTAGATATTGGGCTGGGTATTGTTGATTCCGACTCTGGGGCACAGGCAAGCTCGGTGTGGTAGGTGCCAGAATCATCAATACTTGGCCTGTTATGTACTACTACTCTGGGAGAGAGGCGATGAATTGGTCCGAAACCCATTGGAGGGGAGAATGGGCAGTGGGTACTAAAATTTATAACAAGTTAAGCTGAATTTCCAAAATTTAGGGTTGTCAAAGGAAGAGCCATTTTTTCAAAATGAAGAAAAAAAAAAAAAAAAAAAAAAACTGGGATTGTTGAAAACCCTAGGGGCAGCATTGCCTTGTACTCAATTAGGGCTGGGGGTTTATGGGGAACAAGGGCCTTGTTTGGGATGGAATCCAAAGCCTGACCCAAAGGGTTTTTCATAGTTTAAAAATAGCTGTGTTTTTTAATAAAAAATAAAAAAATAGAAATTAAAAAAAAAGAAAAAGCTACAAGTTTTATGAAAAAATGTAAACATCACCTCCACACGGCATAACAATTTTTGTAAAGCCCCATCAGGTTTTAATGCTGGGTGTGGTGAGGAGAGGAAATCCCCTTAAAGAATCCGGATTGTGTTTAGATTCATTATAGAGTATAGTAGCTTAAGGGATTTTGGCCCCTACGTAGTAATAATAACAGGTCTCTCTTTTTATATGACGACTTTTGAAAGATGATATTTTTGGCTTGAGTTGAAAGAAACTCGAGATTAGTTACAGAGTTATAATATCTTGAAGGATTTTGGTTTCTTTAAGAGAATTTTTTGAAGATTATATTTTTGCATGGTGAAATATTTGAGCTTTCGTGATTCTACCTTTTTTGCCTTAAGATACTTTTTAATGTCAATGGCAAGGCCACAGTGTGTAACACATCCCTTGTTGCAGAAGTGTTGAAAACCCTAGGCGCAAAATTTTGCTTATCTGTATTCCCCACCCCTTAGGGTTTCCCCCTGCTCTCTCCCACCAACCCACCGACCCACCAAAACAGAGGGTTTTGTCTTACCCTCTTGTTTTAGGGTTTGGTTTTTGTCGTTTGTTTGGTAATTTTTTTCTGCTGCGCGAGATCTTTGTTTGGTTGTCGTTGCAGCGTCTGCGTAGCGAAGGTATTGCAGGAGTTTTGTCAGGTGTGCGTGCGTGCATGCATGATAAGAGAGAGAGAGAGAGAGAGAGAGAGAGATAACGGCTGCTGGTTGTCTGTCTGTCCGTCTGCTTGCCCCGTTATCGTCTCAAAACTCCCCCCCGACCCCTCGGACCCGGTCTCCAGGAATGATTCTCTCGGCAGCAAATTCACGAAGTTCTTTCGCCTGCGTGTGACCTGCGCCTTGCGTCACTGCGACTTCTTCAATCTCTCGAAGTATATCAGAAAGCTTGGAAATCTGTCAGCGAGTCGTTGACATAGAAGAGTTTCTGTAACGCCACTGCGATTACCCAGTGATCGTCGTCATCAAGCGCACACGCGCGGCTGGCTGGCTGTCTGTCTGTCTGTCTGGTGCAACGCTCGAAAATTAGGGTTTCGAGAATCCAAGGTGCGTGTTGCGGAACTTGGGAGAGACAAAAAAAAAAAAGATCCGAAAGAAGTGAAATACACTCGAGATTGACGCTGCTGCTGTTGTTGTTGGTTGATTGAATTCGCTTTCCT
The DNA here is from genome assembly GCA_963921925.1 of Sphagnum tenellum. Classification (NCBI taxonomy): domain Eukaryota; kingdom Viridiplantae; phylum Streptophyta; class Sphagnopsida; order Sphagnales; family Sphagnaceae; genus Sphagnum; species Sphagnum tenellum. The sequence goes on from OY998153.1 coordinate 522,335, forward strand.
TGAGTGAGGAATGTTTTGGTGTAGTAGTACCTTGGAGCTTCTTTCTTGTGGTGCTTGGATCTCCTTTTCTTGTTCGTTTCTTTGATTGCTCTTCATGTTCTGGCTTGAGTTTTTCTTTTCTGTTTTGTGTGGCATTTCGATGTTCAGATTTTTTTTGGTTTCTTCGTTAGCCGTAGCGCGGTAGACGAGTTTTCCTCTCTAGACTCTATATGGGGTTTGATGGTTTCGAATATTTGAGGGCTGCTTTTTGGGCTCTAGTAGTGCTCAATTTGTGACTCTGGAAGAATTCCTCTCGGACCTGTTTGATGGTTTGGAATTTTGAGGGTTCATTTCTTGATCATGATAAATCTTCCACGATATGGGTTTCTCTTCCAAACAGGTTTGCCAAAGTTTTTGGCAGTTTTAGGTTTATGAATTGAAACCCTTCTTCTCTCTCCATGCCATCTTCATGTCTCATGGATGCTGCCATGTGATGTTTTGAGTTGGTCATGTCCTCTTGGAGCTTGCTTAGACTTTAAAAAAGTAGGATAGATTTAAGGAGAAATACAACATCATCTGAAGCTTGCAGAGTGGTGACTCTCTATGCAGAGTAAACTGCAGGTTGGTGTGGACAGAGAAATATAAATTCTGTTATTGTGGATAGGTGAAGGTGGTTCAAGCTTGAGCTTGGATGTGGAATCGTGAGGAGAAGCTGAGGAGTTAGAAACTGGAGGGAGGTGTTTGGTGAGTTGGGGGGGGGATGGAGAAGCTTGATGGGAGGGGATCATGTAAGTGGCACCCAAGGAAACAAGGGGAAGGAGTGTGCGCATGGTGTCTGCGGGAGTCGCTTATCAAGCTAGTGGCCTCTCAGGGAAGAGATGAAGACACCTCCTCTCTTGATGAATATCAAGAAAAGTTTGATTCAAAGGTGATGCCAAATGGTGGCAGAAAGAAAGAAGGTGACAGTCAGCTCCCACTTGTGCAACTGTGGCGTTCAAAGTCGGTACGGGATGAGGAGTTGGCCAAGAACTCAGTGTCTGGTGTCGATAGCAATCTCTTCCCCCTCAAAGCAAGATTGCATGGCTTGAAAGGAATGGGTGCTGTTGATTGTGAGGGAGGGAGGGACAAACAAGAATCAGCAAGAGCTTCTGATGTGCAGAACCTTTTTGATCCCTACTCTATTAGTGCAAGTAAACAGGCTAATCAGGCCCAAACTTCTCGCCCAAGAGGCAAAAACTCATGGAAATCAGCTGTGGTTCGCATCAATGCTTTGAAGAATGCCTGGGGAATGTTCTGGAAATCAGAAAGGAGGGGAGATGATTCTACAGGTTCAAAGCTGAAGACAGGGCATGAAATAAGGGGAAAGCTTGCAGCCATGAATGATGAACCCCAATGCAGACCTGGTCAGTCTTTGGAACCATCTGCAGCTAATACTGACCCTAAAGACTCTAAGCGACCTTCTATTGGCAGCAGGGGTAGCCCATTTAGCAGCAGAACTTCTTTCTTAAAGGTGAACAAAAAATCAGTGAGTGCTGCTAACTCAATTGAAGAAAGCAGCAACAAGGATTCAAGAGCATTTCACAACCTTAGTACTTTAGAAGATTTTTCCCGAGAATGTATTATTGAGGGAGTTCAAGTTCACAATGTGGATACAAATGTTGTGGAGGAGAGTCCACGAAGATCTGGGTTTGAAGGAACTCAAGGTATGGGTTATGAACGAACTGTGGAAGAAAGTTGTCCAAGTCATACTGATGTGCAATATACTGAAGTATCCTGGGTGGATGATGGAAACTACAATGATCAATCTGGCTGTGCTGTTGATGCTAAGCAATCTGTGCCACAGTCCAGTAACAAGGCCTCACCTTGGAGGATGTTTTCTCGCTCTAGCAGCAGGCGGAGTCCACAAACACACCTGCGGTCTGATGAACGAATATCAATCCCCAACATTTTCAAGTTTCCGATGAGTCGCTCCAAGTCTGTTCGCAAGTCACAGGTGGCTTCACCTCCACCTGACTCCAAGCAAGTTCCTCACAGCAGTAAACTTAGCCCATGGTCCAGAACTGTATCTAGATCCAGCAGCAAGTGGAGCCCTTTCTCTTCAAACTCTGAGATGAGGGGCGAGGCTGCTTTGTTTCCAGATGAGAGTCCTGGAAGGCTCAAGTCTGTTCTCCACACACAGTCAGCATCATCATCCCCATATGTATCCAAACCTGAAGCTGCAAAGCACAGTTCTCAGAGCAGTAAGACCAGTCCATGGTCTAGCAACCTATCTCGGCCCAGTAGCAAAGCAAGCCCTCTGATTCTGTCATCCAGTGCACATACCAGAGATCAGACAGACAATGAGTTGATGGGTGAGGCACTGCGCTATAGACTGGATCCTGATGGAGAGATTAGTCAATTTTTGCAGTCAAGGTTTCAAGCATGAGCAGAATGACTCACATGTGCTTAGGGGAGCCTAAGATGAGCATCAAGCCCCACCTCTTATGTGCCAGAAATCAAGCAGGCCTACAAGTGGTGTTGAAAGTGGCTTTGATTCACCTCTATACAAGAGGAATTGGTCAACATGAGGGAGACTTGCAGCAAGGGACATGACAGGGATTTGGAAAAGCCAAGTTTTTCCTCCATAGGTTACAATAGCTATGTGATATGCATGTAGGGGATCCTGGAGCAAGGTTGGTGGAGGACATGACATGATTCTGGAGGAGACCCGTCTTTCAACAACTCCTTCAACAATTGTTGGGCCTGTTGTGCAAGCTGAGTGATGTTTCATGTCATGTACAAGTGAGATTGTTGATTATAAGGTTCCTGTAGGTAACCTGGCAACTTGGGCATTCACTATTTGTCCTTGTGGGGTCTGTAATTACTGGGTTGGTTTGCAGATATAGACATGCAATCAAGGCAGCTCTGTTGATCTCAACACATGTCATTGTTGGGGCTGAAACAGCTGCAATGAAGAGAAGGAAGGTTCAGTATAGAACTACTGGGAAATTACTTGGAATGGATAGTGTACATAATTGTTCGGACTTTGTGACTTTTCTGAATGGCATCAAAGTTGAATTGTCCTTGGTATCTGAATCTCTTGAATGTCCACCAGCTCCAAACCGCCTATTGTCTTGGGTCATGGGAGGAGCCATGCTGCTTAGGAATATGTGTTGTGTGAAGGGAGTGTTTGGATCCTGCCTTTAAACTTCCCAGCCTTGTGTGCTCTGGTTTCATGGAAGTTTGTTATAGTTTCTTGCTGCTGGCACCAGTCAATCTTTGGAGTATAACACTCATTGAAGGAACTTGGACTTTCTTTTCCAAGGGAATTAGCCCGGGCCAGCATGTGACTTCTTCTGGTGTCCCACACATGCATTTTGTCCACAGGCAGGAATCATCAATGTTCCAGAGGTGGAGATCTGGTGGCATTGTGAAGGGATAATCAGAGTTGCCTGATATTTCATGCTCTAAAATCAGGAGGGTGACCTATGGATGGCATCTTGTTAGTGGTAGTTTGGTTGATAATAGACAGAATGGAGAGTAGGGGGCAGCCATGTCATGAATAGCACTATGGGTCCATTCCTGAAATGTCCATTGATAGCATTTTGTGGCCTCCTTCACTCATTGTATCTGTTCCAGGTTTTTGTCACATCGGATCATAAGTGGCATTTGTTGTAGGAGTTTCTGGTCACAATGTTGCATAGCTTCAGTCACTTGGGACACAGTAATCTGTGTCTTGGACATGTCCCTGAGCATGGACAAAGCATGCCGGAGACTTATGTTGGAGTGTTTCAACTCATGAACTCATGGAGGGTTGTTGATGTGCACTTTGATGTAAGCACTCTAGACCATGATTTCATCATTGACATGCCTGTGCTTACAATCAATCCATGATAGTTGACTTAATTTCAGCAAATTCATAGCTGCATTGATGAATTTGTAATCAATGGAGCTTTGTTACGAGGGAATTTGCAGATCAAGCTTTGATATGTGCAATGTCTGATGCTTGCATACATCCATGCATAGTTGTTGAAGTTTTCCATTTCTGAGAACCACTGAGGAAGCTTTTCCTGAGCTGCAGAGTCTGGAGCAAGGTGTAATCCTTTTCTAGAACGGAACAAGAAACACCCTGTGCTAGCCAAAGCCTCTTACACATGCTGCAGGTTTCTCCTTTCCAGTGAGGTGGGTTCTCTATCTGAAACCAATTGTCATCAAACACAAGTCAGATTTGCCCTTCCAATGCATTTTCAGATGTCTAAACTGTTTGCCGAAAGGATTAGAAGGTGGATCACCAGGCACAAGAGTAGTTCCAAAATTGAAAGTGTGATGCAAAATTGATTCCAATCTGATGTCAAATTTCAAATCACAACAGCTTTAATCTCAACATGTCATGAACACACTTAGATAGCAAAAACAAACTGTAGAATTTATGTATTATTGTCCTGTTTTACACAAAATGTCTTTGTTTTTGGAGTTCACTTACAAACATTGCACAAATTTTGTCACAAAATTCTATTTGCAAACTAATTTTTGTTGGATGTTCAATGAAATTCAAATCCCCAGAATTGAATGTTTTCCTGTTTCCTTAATAATTGTCACACATTGAACACTGTCGATGTTTCATCAATATTGTGGATATTGATGGAACACCCACAATGTTCAAAAAGGGATGGGCAACTTTTTTTTTCACACACCCACACCTGGGTTTCTGTCCATTACTTTTGGTGGCCAAAAAAAAGGTTTTAGGAAAGGTAGAGCTGGAGTGTATTCTACATGATTAAATTAGTATCAAATAAGTCATTAGGATATTGTGGCAATATCTAGTTCAAGTGCATTCCTTGCAATAAAAAACTATCTAGGATGACTTTAGTGTTGCCTAAGGGTGTTTCTGACCATGTTTTATGAAACTTTTGAGCTTTGTTATGTGTCATATGCCTCATCCTAATCATACTTGTCACCCTGTGAGCACCCAACTTCTGCAATAAATAGTTTCAACTTTTTGCAGCACTTCGCATCCCACAACTAAAAACATCACTTCATATCCAAAGTTTGTTATGGTTTCAACCATTCTGCCACCTCAGATCTCACAACTAAACATCACTTGTTATCTCTATAAGTACAGCTCCATCAGCAACATCAGAATGGCATGTAAACTCTAATTTGGATGAAGTTTAGGCTTTAAATTGCAGAGTTTGGACTTGTAAACATGCACATGATACAGTGCTCTCCAAAAGGGCCAGGAAAGAAATATGATTGGACTTTGATTGGCTAGTCACAAAGATTGGACCATGTGGCATTGATCTTCATTGTATGAACATTGTAAGCTTTTAAAGTATTTCACGTCTATGTGTGGAAATAACTTGCACATCATTTTGAATGGGGTAAACACTGGCATATGTCCAAATACGAAGTGTGAGAGGAGATGCTCTTAAGAGCATCCCCACTGGTGCTCAGTATGTGACCCTGAACATTAAAGTCGGATGAAGAAGAGTCAACATATGCTGGTTTGGCTCACGAAAATGGTTTCTCTCCTGCATATTTGTTTGGTTTGCTGAGGCTGGTAAAAAGCGCAGCAAAGCTGTGCTGCACCTGCTAGAGAAGAGTGTAAAAAACATGATCTGCGCTCCCTGTTTTTGATTGGCCAATCATAATGATTTCTCCAGGTGGTTTGCTATTAGTAATTCCCACTTATATGCAGACCCTGTTTCAATCTTACGGGTGGGGTTCAGTGTTTTTTTTTTTTTTTTCATTTTTGCAAAGTAGCCAGAGGTACAGTTGGTGCCCCTCTGGCTAAAAGCAAGCTGGTGTAAGAGAGCTTTATGGCCCCACTGGCATATTATTTATATAAACCTGGCTGCCACTTCAATTTTTATGGTGAATTATTTGACCCCTTCACACAATTGTTGGGTGAAAAAAAGCTGGCTAGATCTAAAATGAACATAAAGTTTTTTGGCTATTAAACAATTGTATTTGGAGCTTATATGGTGAAGTGTGAAATGTTGTTGTTGGAATTTGGCAACTAATTGTAGAATTCTAATTGTAGAAGTATCAAGGATATTGAGTAATGTAAGAAGAAAAACAATTGCAATTGGAGTCCAGAATGTTGGTAAACTTGTAAAACAACCACTAAATTCAGCAAACATAATAGCACGTTGAGAAGGGCCCAAAAAATTATGCCTTTAATAAATATAGCTTGCCCTTGACAAATTACAAAAGGTTTTGCTGTTGTAGAAGGGTTATTAGCAACTCCACAAAACAACTACACCCTAACACTAAGAGAATTAGCGTTGTCATGTTGCTCTCCACTACTCAATACATTCATCATATAGGAAATTTTCCAAAGTGTAAAATTGCTAGATTTATTTGTTGTGCAAACATGCGCACAACAATTGGGAGATGAGTAGTGAGCTTGTTGGGAAGTTTTGATTTCATAAAAGTTAGAGTTGAAAAACATTTCTCATCTTCCACACTGCCTATTATGTGTACCATGGTCAATTCAACAAATTTGACAAACTCAAGGAAGCTAAAGACTAATATCTGAGATGTTGTCACAAGGTGCCACATTTTGGTTAATGGATTAATGTCAAAAGGGGGCACCATACAAGTTGTTGCATTTGACCTCATTGTGAGTTTGAACATGGCTTGTTGGCAGTCAAGATCAGTAACATTCAAGAACTCTACACTTGAACCTTTTGTTCATCCACGTTGCACATTATTTTGTCATAGTAGAAAGTTGCTTTAAAAACTTGAAGGAGATTTGCAAAAGATGCATCACAATCCGGTTGCAACCAATATTAGGGATACACAATCCCAAGAACATTCATGACACCATGGGTTGGAAACCTAATTTCCAACACTTTCATCAATTTTTTTGCAACTCCTACCAAACCACACAAAAACCATGAACTTACATAAATAGGAAATAAACAAATGAAAAAAAATCAATAAAAAAAACAAAAAAGAATTGGAAATGTTTTAGGGCATTACCCTTGCACTGGCTATACCAATGATTCAATAACAATAATAACGTCTTTTGTCACATATGATGGAAAGCCAATCTCCAAATCTTGATGCACTACCCAAATATGTTGGTTATTATTTGCCTCAAAGGCCAAATAATAAACACTAGAATTCAAGTTAGTTATCCAACACATCTTGATGTTTTCATGCTTGAACTCTAGCACTGATTTGAAAGCCCAAAAGTTGTTCACTGTGAACTAGGAGGTTTGATCACAATATATCATGTGGATGTCACCTTGACATATTATCTTAATAGCTGCCATCATATCACACACATAGACGTCCCTCAATTGTGCAAATTTAATTAGGGCATGGACAAATTCTAGCAATGGCAGGATGCAAGCAAGCCTCCAAGATTCCAAAAATATCTTGGAATCTTGACGTAACACTATTCAAGTTTTTGCATGGTCCATGTTATATAATCAAGTGGCAAGGAAAACAACATGTTTGAAATGATGTTTGTTTTAACATTTGACATTCAACAAGGGTTTTAAAAAATCACTAGATGGAAAGCTAGGCAACAACTACTATGGAACTTCCTTTTGATATTAACTCCTTGACTTGGTTATGGAACACAATATCTAGTTTAAAAATATTGTGTCATAATTTGTTTAAATATTTCAAGCTTGGTAAGATTGGTAACCTCTTTGTTTTGGACAACTTGGAGGATGAAAAGTAGGTTGAGTCTACATATATTTATGATTATGAGGATGTTTAATGAAAAATCTTCACATTGGTAGAGTTTTTATATAAGGAGGCTATTGGGTTTTCGAAAAATGAAGATAAGGGGTATGGTGTTTCATGATGTTTGATGTTGTACTCTTTGAAAATTGACCAACCATTCAAAATTTCACAAATCTTTTTAGTTTTCATGATGTTAATTTTGTTGCAACTTGCAATTTTAACTCATAGATTTGACAACTATGGTAGCATTTCTTGGATTAGTGATTTTCAAATTCATTTTCACAATGGGGATTATTACAATTAGGGCATGGCCCCATAATCCACTTCCTTAAACCCATTTCCTTGTTTTGAATTTTTTCATTCCTTTTGCATGTGCAATTTTGAGTATTATTTAATAGGTCTAGTTTTTGTGTCTAACTTTCAATTATTAATTATAACTTGTAAGTACTAATAACACCTATGTGTTTTTTAATGTTTTTAATGTTTTCAATTTTGATAAGAGACGTTTTTTACAATTGTGTAAGTCATTTAATATGTTGCAGTGAGTAATTCAAGAAACTCAATTCCTCCACAAGTGACAAAAACTTGGTTTAAAATAATAATCACAATGCTTTTTAATTGTTGAAAAGTTGTTGGTTTTTGCATAATAGAACTTTATGTACTCTTAGCATGAAGCCAAAACATCAAAGCAAATGTTTGAGGAGCCAAAAGAACTAAGAAGTGTTGTTGTTTTTATACACTAAAAGATTTGGATATTCATATTTTATCAAAGAAAAGTTGAAAAGTTTTTAAGTGTAAATATGTTTTTTAAGAAGCCAAAATATGTAGTAGCAATTTAAAACTTCTTTATTAAGAACCATTAGCCAAAAAATTCAAAAAACAATGACCTATCAGTTATAACTAGGTTACCTATTTGATGGTTGGATGCTAGTCTACTAGCATGCCATGGGCTATTAATGCAAATGCAGTTAAGCTTTGAAAGTGAAAAATAATAATTGTGTGGAGGATGGCTCATCACCACTTTGTGTACATCTCAAAATTCCTCAAAAGAAGATTGTTGTCTAAGATTTATCATGTTTTCTCTAAGCATTTCCAATCACATGGGGGAGAATAGAGTTATTTGCAAAGTTACCTTGTTTTCACCTTGTCTTTGGGCCTCCTTTCACTCCCTATCCCTTCTTTTAATGGTATTTGCAAAGTAAAAACATTTTATTAAATTGGCCCATCACCAAATAGAAGCTGATCACCGATCACCCATGTAGTGCAAAAATAACCTATGTTAGGACAAAAAATTGTTCTTAAGCACTGTCTTTTCAACCCATTACCAAATGCTTGGTTTATAAAAAAATTGTTTAAATTTTTTCATATTAGCGACCAACCATCAAATTTTAATGTTTGGTATTAGGGGTTTAGGTGGGCACATTTGTGAAAAAATTGAATAATATTACAAGGATTTAGTTTAGTGATGGGCCATGAGTTGACTTTCATTATGCAAAGGGGGGGAACATGAGGGGTTTTTTTAATGTTTGGTCATGGGAAAAAAAATGGTCCAATTTTACACCAACCCCAAGTTTGGAACATGAATGAGTGTTTGGCCATAGGCAATTGGAGTGCACACTAAAACGAGTATCACCATGGTGATGGGGTGCAAAGGTCATGTGAAATAGCACACAACTGACCATGAACAAGGATTAGGGTTTATAAGAATCTAATGCAAAATTAATAGGTACACATCAATTAAGATTTCTAATTCCCCCCCAAATTCAAACACATCCAATTCCCACCAAAATCAATTTGTCAAATTTGCAAGGCAAGGTTTCGATTCATAATCCTATTTTTCAAATTCACAAGCAAAATTCTTTAAGCATTTCAAAGCTTCCAAATTGTGAAAGAGATAGTCTGAAATCTTTCACCAACATTTAAGAGCATATGGGTTAGACTAGCAAAGGGAAAATAACATAGGAGTCATAGAAAGTTTTAAATCATAAACATAAATTTTAACATATCAACTAGAGCAGAGTAGCCATTAAAGATCTACAACAACTTGAACATCAAGGATTAGATCCTAATGCTATCAAAGAAAAAGATTTAGACATGGATGTAGAAGGACAACTAAAAAAACTTGCCATAAATCGACTTTAGAACCAAAAATTTGAGAAGTTTCTATGTTACCATTGGGTGCAAAGTTCCGTAATTCATAGATACAATCTAGGTAGTTGCAAGAGAATGAGATTTGATCAAGTTGCAAGAAATTATAATTTGTTGTACGCACCTACTGATTATACAAAATCAATAGACCATGATTTAGTTTGGGATGACTTTGAATAGTTTTATTGCATTGATAACTTCTTCCCAACAACTGGAAACATATACATTTTAGACAAACCCTAACTTATCATCCTTCCTTGAAATATGGGCAAAATACAAAAGATCCAAGTTTGTACCTTTTGTAGGGCCAAATAACACACCCCTAATGTGTTGCAGGTTGGGACTAGGGTGATTTAAATCATGATGATCAATGTACCTAGTAGGAAACAAAGATGATTATAGGAGGAGCTAAGCCAAGCCAAGGAAAATGTCCCACCATCTTATGGATAGGAACCATCAAAAAAACAAAAGAGAATTAATAGATGTGATCCTTTGATCACTAGAGGAAAATGGACCAATGAAGCATTGGAGGAGGCCATGGATGTAATTGAAAATGGGACAACCTCATTATATAAGGCAAGTAGGCATTGGAACATACCTCTTACCTCATTATTTGATCATTTGTATGGGAAAACAAAATCTAGGAAACGTGGACCAACAAATGTGCTAATAGTAAAAGAAGACTGGGTTGTGGTTGCTTGGGTTTTTTCTATGCAAAGATTGGGCTATCAATTAGGTTACAACAGTTAAAAATGAAAGTGGTGTAATTGATTCAAACAAGGCCAACACCTTTTCAAGGAGGGGTATTAGGGAACTTTTGGTGGTATTGGTTCAAGAAGAGACATCTTGAACTTAACATTCATCAAGTTGAAGGATTGGATATAATTAAGCACAAGGGCTGACAATTCAATCTTGCCAAAGCTTCTACCAAAACTTATAGTACCTTGATAACAAACACAATTATGCTACATACCATATTTGGAATTATGATGAACATGCATCCAAATCAGAAAACAATTAGGAGCAAAGGTTCTTACAAAATGATGTTCACATTAGGTGTACAACACTATCCAAAAATATAAGGAATGGTTGACTATTAACTATGTGGTCAATGTAACAAAAACAACATTGCCAAGGTTTTACATATTTAGAGGAGAAAAGATACATGATGATTACATGTAACTTTACTGACGCGCTCCTAAGTCCCTTGTTGAATCCACCCGAGGGTTCAACTATGTAGAGTTGCGGAAAGTTGGGACTTGGGGGCCGCTTCCCGACTTCCAGCACTATAGAGGGGTAGAGGGGCGTGCTAGAAGTCCTGGGATTAGACTAGGAAGAGGGACTAGATTATCAAGCTCGAACCTGCATCCAAAACCAACCACACGGGGGTTAGTTCACATTTGGGAACACCCTTGGGTGTTGGGACAAGCCACGGGCACTTTAACACACAAAATTCACCGGGGAAGCCATCGCCTTCCCCCATATAATATTCTCTGCAACGCTCCGCGGAGGCTACATTCAAATGGTTCTTTTTTCCCGGGACTCCCAAGTTAGAGTCCCAAAACTGTCCTGGGTTGGAGTCTTGGAACTTTGGGAGCTCATATCTCCCGACTGCCAAGTCTGATCAAGGCGAGGTCTAAACCAAAGTTATAGCTCTCTTTGAGAACTTTCCAACGCCATGTTGCACTCTGGATTCAGATGTCGGTTTGAGCTCGATTCCCGACTTTTAGTGGTCAGGAGTCAAACTGCCAATTTGACTCCCGGCCCTTCTTTTGCCCATAACTTGGGTTGCAGATGTCCAAATGACCAATGCGAGGCCATTTTGGACATCTACATTTCAAGATCTTTTTAATGTCATTAAGAACACCCCAATGCGAGGTGTTTTGCCCTGTGCTGTTGAACTTTAAACATTTGGGAGTCCTGGAGGACTCCAAATCCCCAACTTTGGGAGTGGGAGTTTCATCCTCCCATTCAGCCCAAAGTGGGGTTGCGACATTTACGAACTAGGGACTTATATGCTTATGTAATCAAAGGCATGGATGACTGCCTTCCTTTTCAAAGAGTTTTTGTCTTTTTTCAAAAGTTGTATACCAAGTGGAATTTTTATAACAAATAAACATTTGCTCATCTTGGATGGGCATGGATTTCATGTCAACCTTGAAGCAATTGATCAGTTTCAGAGTTTGGGTTGGATATGATTACTCTACCTTTGTATACATTTCATGCACTTCAACCTTTAGATGTGGCTTGGTTCAAGCCTTTCAAGATTGTTTTTAGAAAGGAAAAAGACATATTAATGGTTAGGAGGAATTACATAGAACCAAATAAAGTAACATTGGCAGGGTGGCTAGACAAAACATTAGACCTAACACTTATAAAACAAAATATCATGTTAGGGTTCAAAGGTACAAAGATCTAGCCATTTAACCCTAGGTCTATGGATTCAAAAATTGGCCATAGTATTTTGTACATATTATAGAATCAAGCTAAGGAAGAATAAGAACTAGAGTAGGAGGATGGCAAAAAAGACTAGACTGAACATACAGCTGCAAAGGAGCTCATCAACATGAGTTTAATAATAATTTTATATATTGTTAGTCTATCTGAAGATCAACCTAGGTTTTATGTGAACATGCCTAAAATTCCTATAGTCAATGACCATGCATTTGTAATAAAGTCAGATAACATAGTTGAAAATTTGGCACAACTTTCATTAGATGAAACTGCAAAGCTTAGAAATTTTAAAAGTTCAATTCAAGTGGCATCAGCATAGGGGTGTCATGGTTTGCTATCATTGCCACTTTTGGCTACAAGAAGGACCAATAGAAGAAAAACATTAGTCGATTATTCTCAAAGCCATGTTGTAACCTTAGAAGAGTATTTGAGCATTATGCAAGAAAAGGTAATGGAGGCAACGGAGCGGATCCAAAAAAACAAAAGGAAAGAAAGATAAGAGAAGCAAGAAAAAAAAACACTTACATTATTAACTGTAACTGAAAAACTAGCTTAAAGAAAACTTGTAAAACAACGAGTTAATTTCATTACAACTTGGTCATCTTCAACAATTAGAGAGGTAAGAAACAAATTTCATTCCAATTTTGAGGTAGGTATATGAGCTCACCCTCTTAGATACATGGGTGTGAATCTTGGTGAAATAACACAAGTGTAGAAACAAGTTTAGCAACGAACCTTGGCATGAATTTGAGCCATAAAGGAAATTATAGCATCCTTGCAATAACCACAAATGGGTAGTTAAACTATTAGGGTGGAATAGCTAACGAGTGGAACAACTATAATTGAGGATGAATAAGATACCAAGAAGAATATCTAATGCTGGGGTGAAATAGCTAAAAGAAGGAACAATAACTATTAAGGTGGAAAAACTAAGAGGGGGAGCAACTTTTGCTGGGTTGGAATAACTAAGAGAAAAAGTAGGTGTAGCTAATGATGAACAAAAAATCAAGAGGAACAATTATTGTTAAGGTAGAACAACTAAGAGGAGTAGTAGTTACTTTTGATGATGAACATTGTTTTTTGGTGATGTTAAGATTGAAGGATCTCCAATGATCCAATAATTGTAGATGTGATGTAAATTTACATGCAATTTTCCATATAGAAATGATTGTTTTACAAATCTTTCATTGTACACATAGTAAATTGGGTTAGCAGTTGTATATTTTTTGGTGATGTTAAGATTGAAGGATCTCCAATCTTGTAATTCCAAAATGTCAAATGAATTTACATGCATATTTTTACATTGAAGTAATCAAAGTAACACCACTGACAACCACAACAGTTTGATTCAATAGTAAATAAAGTTATTTATACATTCATGGAAATCACTTTAGTCATTTACTTGAAAGCTAGACCATTAGCATTATGTACAATCAAAATCATCACAATAATCCCCATTACATAAATGTATATTCTCCATTACATATATGCTCATCTTCAACCCAAATGTAAGTACATTACATGTCGCAACCCCACTTTGAGGCAAGTGTGAGGATGAGACTCACATTCCCAAAAGTGGGAACTTGGGGTCCTCCGGGACTCCCGCAATTTCAGAGCTCGATTGCAAGGTCAAAACACCTCGCCTTGAGGTAATTTTTATACCGTTGGAAAGGCCTTAAAGTGTAGATGTCAAAAATGGAGCCATTCGGACATGTGCAACACAAGTTATGGTTGAAAGAAAGGCCGGGAGTCAAACTGGCAGTTTGACTCCCGACCACAAAAAGTTGGGAATCGACCTGATCCTGGTGTGTGCAGATAAAGTGCGACACACGATTGGAAAGATCTTGAGGAGAGCTACAAGATTGCTTCAGACCTCATCCCAATCGGAGGTCTGAGCCGGGAGTTATGAGCTCCCAAAGTTCCGGGAGTCCAAACCAGAACAATTTCGGGACACCTTCTTGGGAGTCCCGGGAATAAAAGCCATTTGGATGCGGGTGCAGCAGAGCAACGTAGAGAATACTATATGGGGGAAGGTGGTGGTTTCCCCCGAGTCCGGGCCGTGGTGAGTCAAGTGAATCTGTGTTGCCTGTGGCTTGTCCCAACACCAAGGGTGTTTTCGAAGGTGAACTGACCGTCTTGTGGTTGGTTTTGATGTAGGACCGAGTAGCTAAATAATTGTCCCTCTTCCTAGTCTAATCCCGGAGTTTTTAATATGCCCTTCTCACCCCCTTTTAGTGTTGGAAGCTAGGAGTGGCACCAAGTTCCAACTACTTCCGCTTTTGTTAACATAGTTGGATTTTTTTAGTCTAACAAGGAACTTGGGGGCGCGTCATTACAATAGAGAGTAAACATTTTCAGTTAGTGAAGATGAATTTTGAACTAAAGAATAACATTTTAGTTGAAATCAATGAAGGTAAGGTGAAGTTCAATTGCTAATAGTTTGGAAGATGTAAAAGAGCCTACTTCAAGCGGTGCACCAAGTTGCAACAAATGAAATGGGAAAAACTAGACCTGCAACAAGTAACAACTAGACATGTTTTGATTTTGCTCCACTCTAGTGATCTCTTAATTGGCAAAGGGACATCAAAATAAAAGAACAAAACAACCAAGTTGTGCACCCCTTTGCTGTAGAAAAACTTGAGCAAGAAGTTCAAACTAGGGGTTCCAAGCTCCTTTCAATCTCTGAAATTGGGCCCTACATACTTGCATGAGATTCATGCACATGCTAGAGCTTCACACTCAGGTACTTGTAGCACGGAATGGTGAACGAGAATCAAGTCAGGAGGAGCCCAACCCATGCACAAAGAGGAGACAGACATGGGAGTGAGAGCTGGGTTGAGCAGAACCCGACCCGTGCATGAAGAGAAGACGGACATGGGAGTGAAAGTTGGGTCAGGGGAACCTGACCTGTGCATGAAGGCGGTAAGGAATATTTTTCCCAGTTATTCCTTAGTTTTGGCCTCCAGGCTTAGGCTATCACCCTGGATAGCTTGGCCCTCAAACACACGAAGAGCTCCACCTTGTTTTTCCAGCATTTCTTTATTTTTAACATCATCGTCATGACATGTAGTGCAACCTGTTAGAAAAAAGAGAGGAGAGCTTTTAAAGCTACATGAAAATGAACGAGTGGAAAGGGATTGACAGTGGTGGGGAGGGGATACATAAATTGACTGAAGAAGTTGAAAAAAGATAAAAGGAAAAAGAACCAAATCTCTCAGGGAGAAGATCTTGCCTTGGCCAACAAACAATTAAGATTGGACTGAATTCTTGGCGAGGGAAGTGCATGAGATGATTCTTTCTGCCAAAGACATTTCCAAGTGCAAGACTGTCAAGAATGAGCAGCAGACCTCTTGTAAACATATGAGATTTGCCATGAAAGATACAATCTTGGATTATGTGCTACAAAACTCTACAACATCAGCATGACCCAAAGAGAGTTTCATTGAAGAGATTTGAACATCAGAAAACTATATACCATATTCATTTGGGCTCCAACTAAATACGCACACTTAGATTTGAAGGTAAGACTTAATGAATAATTAAACACATGATATCAAGAAGATTTGCTACTCATGTGCTAGTCAATTGATGACCAGATATGCCTGTCAAAACACCACAACCTTGCCATGTAGAATTCTCAATCAATAACCAGATCTGCCTGTCAAACACGATAATCTAGAACTGTACAAATCTCAAATTCTACTCTCAACACCACAGCAATGACTGAAAACACTGCACTGGTTTATCATAGCATCCAGCAGTCAAGAGAGATTGAAATAAAAGCACCCAAATACATAACAGGAAATGCAAAGCATTTTATTGATATGTTTCAGTCAATGAACATCACTTTCAATGAACCACTAGACAGACCTTGCATCTTTCTCTGCCTTCTGGGCACACTGTTGCACAAATCCTCTGCTGCACACATTGTGTAAATTCTGCTCAATTCCACATTTACTGACCCCCTCTGAGACGAAGAACCAGATGAAGAGTAGATTCCTTCTGGATATTGTAGTCAGCCAGAGTTCGACCATCCTCCAGCTGCTTGCCAGCAAAGATCAGCCTTTGCTGGTCAGGGGGAATTCCTTCCTTGTCCTGGATCTTGGTCTTCACATTATCAATGGTGTCAGAGCTCTCTACCTCAAGTGTGATGGTCTTGCCAGTTAGGGTTTTCACAAAAATTTGCATCCCTCCTCTCAGACGCAGGACCAAATGCAGAGTAGACTCCTTTTGGATGTTGTAATCTGCCAGAGTCCGGCCGTCCTCCAGTTGCTTGCCAGCAAAGATCAACCTCTGCTGGTCAGGGGGGATTCCTTCCTTGTCCTGGATCTTGCTCTTCACATTGTCAATGGTATCAGAGCTCTCTACCTCAAGTGTGATGGTCTTGCCAGTTAGGGTCTTCACAAAGATCTGCATACCTCCTCTCAGACGCAGGACCAAATGCAGAGTAGACTCCTTTTGGATGTTGTAATCCGCTAGAGTTCGGCCATCCTCCAATTGCTTGCCAGCAAAAATCAACCTCTGCTGATCAGGGGGAATTCCTTCCTTGTCCTGGATCTTGGTCTTCACATTGTCGATGGTATCTGAGCTCTCTACTTCCAGAGTAATGGTCTTTCCAGTAAGAGTCTTCACAAAAATCTGCATGCCACCCCTCAACCGAAGAACCAAGTGCAAGGTTGACTCCTTCTGGATGTTGTAATCTGCCAGAGTCCGGCCATCCTCAAGCTGCTTTCCTGCAAAGATCAATCTCTGCTGGTCTGGAGGAATCCCCTCCTTGTCCTGAATCTTGGTCTTCACATTGTCAATAGTGTCAGAACTTTCCACTTCCAGGGTGATGGTCTTCCCAGTCAGGGTCTTCACAAAAATTTGCATACCTCCTCTCAGACGCAGGACCAAATGTAAAGTAGACTCCTTTTGGATGTTGTAATCCGCCAGAGTACGGCCGTCCTCCAATTGCTTGCCGGCAAAGATCAGCCTCTGCTGGTCAGGAGGGATTCCTTCCTTGTCCTGGATCTTGGTCTTCACGTTGTCAATGGTATCAGAGCTCTCTACCTCCAGAGTGATAGTCTTCCCAGTAAGAGTCTTCACGAAAATCTGCATACCTCCTCTCAGCCGCAACACGAGATGCAAGGTTGACTCCTTCTGGATATTATAATCCGCCAGGGTCCGACCGTCCTCCAACTGCTTGCCAGCAAAGATCAACCTCTGCTGGTCAGGAGGAATCCCTTCCTTGTCCTGGATTTTAGTCTTGACATTATCGATGGTATCAGAGCTCTCCACCTCCAGCGTGATGGTCTTGCCCGTCAAGGTCTTCACAAAGATCTGCATCTTTGCACGGAACCCTAAAACAAACCCTGCAGATTCACAAAGACGACTGGAGGGAAAAAAAATACCTCTCCACACACGAAGCCGAAGAAAACAGACGATGCAAACACAACAACACACACCAAACAACCGTCCTCACACTACTCTGCAAGCAAAATAGAGAGCGAGAGAACTACAGAGACGCGAAGCGAAAGCGAGAAAAACAATGGGGACGAAAAGCAGAGGTGCACGAGCTTTATGTAGCAAAGCCACAACTGCCCCCATCTGCCCGAAACAGCATCCACAGCAAACCGTGTTGACGCAAACCCGACCGCCCACCTGCCCGTCCATCGGCCACCGACCCGTGCCGCGTAACACGACGGTCGTTGTACTGGTTAAGGGGCCGGCTGGGTTCGCCGGGCTACGTGGCAGTGGATCCAGAACGTTCTGAAGCGTTTGGAACCACTACAATTATGACCAGGTGTAAGTAGCTTACTGACCTACTTGGTTCGAACTTGGCTACCGTAGCGGCAAGGGAATTCACCCCCAAGAGCCGCGAAGAATTAATTTCCAAAGTTTTGAGGTTTCGCTAAGGCAATTTCGAATTTAACAACATTTCGCGACCACCTTCCTAGATATAATTTCCATTTTCTCCCGGTGAAACAGTTTCTAGGTATGCATCGCATTGTGGCTGGTAGGTATCATACTGAATGCCGTCCGATAATGAGCAGGCTCCAATAGACGGTGGAGATGATGCCCTTTTGGAGGGAAGCCCCTTCAAAGAGTGACTCAGTCCAAGGAACCAGTGACACAGGCTTTGACTCAGAACATTGGGCCACTCTGGTCACTCCAAAGTTCAACTTCAAGCTCCTCTGGCATGGCTTGACCTCAGAGTCAGAGCAGAAGAGCTGTTGCAAGAAGAGGCATTAGGGCCGGGCGTTATGGCGTCAGGGGTGAGAGTTGCCACGATCACTCGATTCTTTTCTGTGGATAAGAGGTTTGAAGAAGAAAAGGCTGTTAATAGAAAGTCTGCTCTAGCAAAATGGCGTGATGAGGAAAATGCTACCGGTAGATTGGCTTGCAAGAAGGAGGTTGAGGCAGCTGCTGAAGCGAAAAGGCTTACATCCAAAAGGCCTGTTGGCAGACCAAAGAAAGTTAGGCAGGCTCAGGCAGTTCTTGTAGGACAGGAAGGAGAGGAAGGGAATCTAGAAGATGGGGGTGAGGAACCACTTGCCAAGAAGAAGAGGGGTCCCTACACCAATTGGTTTGTGCCGGATCTCTGGAACTTCATCTTTGCTGCAGTCAAGAAGCATCCTACAAACCTCTATGATGCTTTTATTTCCCTCCAACACAACAAGAAGCCAAGTCAATTAGGCAACCCTTTTAACAAGCTAACCATCCAAACGCTGAAAGGCTGGTTTGAGAAAAATGAAAAGGGGGTCTTTGTCTTGAAACGCAGGGTCGCAGACTGCATTGCACTGCAGAATGCGAGGAGAGCTAGCCACAAGCCTAGACCGACGGGGATTTTCATAGAGTTCCCCGAAACATTTGAGCTGGTCTGCAAGAAGCTCAAGGGTGTGAGGGATGCTGGGCAGCCATTGGACGGTGGGATCATCCAGGGAATCATGCAGGGGTGCATCCAGTAGTCTGCCCCTGAGATGTTTCAACGGACCGTGACGAGCAAGCGCGGGGAAGATGTCAAGTTCTCGGTGTTAAAGACCTTTGGGAAGGCCTTTGTCCAGAAGCACCTGGGTGGACGTGGAGGCGGGTCACCACAGCAGCGAGTAAGCTCTCAGAGGACTGGGAGAAGCAAGGTGATGAGACGGCGTACAGGGTTGCTGCCCTTTGCAAGTTGCACAACATCCCCCCTGAGCTGGTTGTCAATTCTGATCAGACCGTCATCTACGTGCGGCCCGCAGCAGAGCAGACTTATGAAACCAAGGGAGTGAAGGCTGTTCGGAGTTTAGGAAAGGACGAGAAGAGGCATATAACGGGGATGGTCAGCTCAACTTCCAGTGGTAGAATGCTTCCATTTTCTAGGGGAAGACCACAATGGTGGTACCAAATCATGTTGAAGCCAAAGAAGCTCTCAGGAAGGGGTGGGATTTGACTAACTCGGAGAATCACTGGTCAAATCAAACCACCATGAAGCAGTTTGTGGAGAAGGTTTTGGACCCGTGGCACGTCGAGAAGTGCAAGGAGCTGGGGTTGGATTCTTCCAAGCAGAAGATGGTGTGGCTCATAGATTGCTGGAAAGTTCACACATTGGAGGAGTTCCGAAATTGGCTTAAGTAAAACCACCCCCTCGTCCATTATCTTTATGTGGCTGCAAACTGCACAAGCAAGCTCCAGCCAGCGGATGTAGTGTTGCACCTTTCAAGCATGGATTTGGTAAGCAGTTTGAGAAGTGGCAGAGTGAGTTGGTTGCTTCGCAGCTTGCTGAAGGGGTAAGACCTGAGGATGTAGAGTTGCAAGTAGGAATCAAGAAGCTGCGCGAGTTACTTATTGGCTGGCTCCTATCGTCATGGGGCAAGCTTTGCGAGCAAGTGGAGATGATCCAGAAAGGTTGGGCCTTGTGCAGATTGGGCAGCATTCACATTCCCTGCTTCCCAGATGCACCCATGGGGCAATGCCTGCAGAGGGGTCTGCTTGCGGAGCTGGAAAACCCTGGGGATGAACCTGAAGTCATCGAGGACGAGCTAGAGAGTGGGGTTTTTAGGAGCGCATGCATCGAGGAAATTCCGTTGGTGGCATCGGTGCAGGATGTGATGAGTGCTTGCTTGGAGGAGGAGCACACGTTCGAAGTTTTCAGATCTTTGAGCCGGCAGGATGATGAGTTAGTGGCAGAGTTGGAAGAGCTAGAGAACCTGGCAGACCTTGATGACGTACAGTAGATGATATTTTCTTCTGACTTGCTATAAGCTGTACCTATTGATCCGAGCTACATGCTCAAGTCAATTACACTTCTTGATTGCTTGCATAATACTGTATGTGCTGTGTGATTCAATTAAGGTGATCAATATATCCAGGATGCTTCGACTAACAATGCATCGACTGATGATACAGCCATGGATCATGTCATTGTCATGATCTGCAAACCTATTTCCTTTATAACACTACGGTATGTTCGATTTGACGTACTGGCACATCTGAACGCTTAATCAAGACGTCTTTATGATTCATAAGACGGATCAAGGGCCCCTGATTGTATTACTATTACAATAATTGAATGTCGAATAGACAGAATGAATGCGTCATGTAAACATGGACGAATACAACTCTGTAGGTCCTTGTGCTTATTCAATGTGCATGATGATCGAGCTCAGGTCAGCTCCCGCTCAGCTTAGCTTAGCTCAGCAGGCTGCGTACGTGCGCGGCGAGCGTGGCAGCGCGGCCGGTTGTCGTGTGGCGACGGCCGTTGCGTTGTGCGATCGCCGCCACTTTTAGCTTGCGGCTAGCAGTGCTAGTACCGGATCGGATTTTTTGGCAATTTCTCACAATTTCTCCTGCGTCACAACAAATTTAATTTCTTCATTTCTCCATTTCTCCCTGCATGCCCAATTTAGTTTCAAGTTTTTCTCCTTGGCCTGAAATAATTATTAAAAGATGAATTCCCTTGCCGCTACAGTATTTGGGGAGAGAAAGAGAGAAAGAAAGAAAGAAAGAAACCGCAGAGTTAGCTTCAGGGGTAGGAACTGGGCCAGGGATCGATTCTCGTGGTGGAATGGTTACGTGCCAGGTTTCTTTTCTCAATTTTTGTGATGTCGAAAATTGGCCAATTTTTCATAAACATAATATCCCTGCCTTGGTAGGCAAGGCCAAGAAAGGCACAATGTAATGTGCTACAAGCTTGTTTGGAAATAGATATTACACATACAACTGTTAATTCACTCATTTTAACTAAAGAATACAAATTTAGACCACCAAATTAAACAATCTCATTGACTAAAAAATAATAATTTCAGGTCTATACACAACCTATTTTGCCAAACATTGAAAATAATGGTCCCTTTCTACCATTTCCATTGGTCCTCTAAAATTCTCACAAACCTTATTACACATTTAAATCTTAGTTCACTGAAGATAACTAATAAAAAAATTCGAATCTCTAAATCCAGCAATTTTATTGGCCATATAGCTTTCTCTTGCAAACCTTCACACAAGCCTATTCAACGCACTCTGTATCTAACCCTTTGTTGTTTTGTTCTTCACAGAGAGGTTTCCTGGAGGAAGCTTTGATGTGTCGATAAGCTTGTTTTTAAGTTTATGCGAAAGTTTAGGGATTAGCATAATGATTGTTGTTTTACTCTTGTATGGAGGAGAATGGTTCGATCTATGGAGCAAGGGAGTAGTGCGACTAACCGGGGGCGATGTTTTGGAAGCAAAGGATTCTGACTAGTGTTGTGGTCTTTCCTCTCTCTTATTGCATCCAAGATGGTTCCAAGGCTTCTATGCAATGTCAAAGTTTCATGCTTCTTCATTGTTCACACCAATTTCTTACAAAATGGATGGTCTGATGTTTGCAATCAAAGGAGGAACTTTTCTAGGGGTACCTAAATTTGAAATCTCCTTCACCTTTAAAGACCTACGACATTTGAGTTGGTGGAATGACTTCTGCATATTGCAAAGAAAATGATTCCTTGGACCTTAGTTGTTGTGAAATATGTGTGGTCAATGCCACCTAATCACTTCCTATGGTACACCCTAGGTTGTTTCCACTTTTTGAAGTTAAAACCAAATGTTATTTCCTTAGAAGTAAATTTTTAGTAGTTCAAATTAAAAACTAGGGTAACTATGCTTATCAATGAACAATTAGTGGCTCTAAGGAGATCAAATCCTCACACATTGGAATTTTAATTTTTAAGTTCAAAAAATAATTGTAGCCCTCTACCTATCACTTCCAATGACACAAAAATTGTACATGATTTTGTTTAAAAATGAGCAAGATATGCTTTGTCAAAGTGAGGGGGTTCAATGTTTTCAAAAAAGCTTTGCCCGTACAATTTGTGATCTTTGAGCCAACAATCTAAATCCTAAAATTAAATATTTTTCTTCCTACAAACAAATTGTTCAAAACTCTTCAGTGCACATTACCTACCATGTGACCTTCAAGTGCAATTAAAATATGTTTAAACTCATTAGATCTTAAATTAATGGGAAAAAATAATGAAAGTCAACCCAAAAATTGGTGAAAGATTCATTACTCATTAGTATAAGCATTTGCAAACCCAAAATTTTAGGAATCCATTAATATCCAATAGTAATTCAAAGTTTGATCACATCTAATTTACTATTTTAACAATGGCTAATGAAGATATATTTGTCAAGTCTTACAATGTTTATTGATTGAACATGGATGAAAAGGTTTATACTTGTTAAGGCATCTTTTAGGAGGAATAATTCCTTAAATGGACATCACTTGCCTTTAAGAACACAAACTTCCCAAGGAAAATGTGGCAAATGTAAGAAATTAGATTTAGGGCAACGACACAATAGTGGATTTCAAAGGCAAAGCAAACAGATATAATTGAATAAAGATAAAATAAGGTGGGTAAATCAAGGACTTGCAATCTTATGGATCCCAAGTGGGCAAAGTTTATCAAAGATTATTGGACCTTAGGAAGTAACAAAGTGTAGTTGTTTAAAATGAAGGGGTTATCTTATGGTGACCTAAGCATTACATCACAAATTTAGTATGTGATGAATTAATATTGAAAATTGTGTGAAATTCATTCATTCATAGGTTTGTACATTTTATAGTCACATTAATAAGAGCCATAACAAGTGGAACACGTACTTAATTTTTCACATTTAAATTATAATTTAATTTGATGTTGAAAGTATGCAATTTTTTTATATACTAAGGTTCATAATATATAATTGGAACATGTGAATTAATTTGAAAAAAATTTGATGAATAAATTATTCTTTAAATCATTCATTAATTAAACATTGTAATGTATGTTTTTAACATTAAAAGGATTTATAAATAGATTTTAAGACTTCTGAAAATTACATATATTCTGAAATATTTTACATAAACCTTGACATAATAATATAAAAATTAAAAAATATTTTAAAGAATATTTTGAAGATTTAAAAATATATGTATTTAGAAAAAATTCTTCCAAAAGTAATTCTAAAAGTAGGTAGGTGCGGCTCATGTTATCCCATTTGCACTCATGAATAACATGGGTTGAAAGCATGTTTGGCACATGAATAAATGTGTTGATGGATGAAGTAACATTTATAAATGAACAAACGTCACACAAATTTTGCATCTTTTTATAAATCCATGAGTCAAGTGCGTTTTTTGTTGCAACCCGACTTTGAGGCAAGTGTGAAGTTGAGACTCACACTCCCAAAAGTGGGAACTTGGAGTCCTCCGGGACTCCCAAAATTTTAGAGTTCTATTGCAGGGGTCAAAATACCTTGTTTTGAGGTGTTTTTTATATCGTTCGACAGGTCTTGAAGTGTAAATGTCCAAAATGGCCTCGCATGAACCATTCAAACATTTACAGCGCAAATTATGGTTGAAAGAAGGGTTGGGAGTCAAACTGGCATTTTGATTCCCGACCACTGAAAGTCGGGAATCGACCTGACCCCAGTGTGTGTAGGTGGAGTTCAAAACACTATTAGAAAGCTCTTGAGGAGAACTACAAGATTGCTTCAGACTTCATCTCAATTAGAGGTTTGAGTTGGGAGTTATGAACTTCCAAAGTCCCAAAAGTCTAAACCAGGATAGTTTCGGGACTCCTCCTTGGGAGTCTCGGGGTGAACCCACTTGAGGGTTCACCAAAGTGTAGTTGCGGAAAGTTGGGACTCGGAAGGCGCTCCCGGCTTCCAATTCTAAAAAGGGGTAGAGGGTCGAATTGGGAGCCCAGGGATTAGACTAGGAAGAGGTATTAGTTGATCAAGCTTGGATCTGCACCAAAACAAACCACAAAGTGGTTAGTTCACATTTCCGGGACACCCTTGGGTGTGGGGACAAGCCACGGGCACTTTGGACCATAAGACACACCACGGCCCGGACTTGGGGGAAGCCACCACCTTCTCCCATATAGTATTGTCCGCGATGCCCCGCCAAGACTACATCCAAATGGCTCTTTTTCTCGGGACTCCCAAGTTGGAGTCTCGAAATTGTCCCGAAACTGTCCCGGGTGGAGTCTTGGGACTTTGGGAGCTCATAACTCCCGACTGCAAGGTCTGATTGCAACAAGGTATAGACCAAACTTGTAGCCCTCATTGAGATCTTTGCAACGACATATTACACTCTTAATTCGGACATCGGGAATAGGTCGATTCCTGACTTTTAGTGGTCGGGAGTCAAACTGCCAGTTTGACTGCCGGCCCTTCTTTTGCCCATAACTCGAGCAACAAATATTGAAATGGCCAATGCAAGGCCATTTCCCATACTTACGCTTCAAGACCTTTCCAATGACACCAAGAACACCTCAATGCGAGGTGTTTTGAGCCTTGTAATCGAGCTCTAAACATTTGGGAGTCCCGGAGGACTCTAAATCCGCACTTTTTCCAAGTGTTGGGCTTCACCCCCACACTTGGCCAAAGTAGAGTTGCGACAGAAAGTCATTCGGATGTGGGTGTCATGAAGCAACGCAGAGAATATTATATGAGGGAAGGTGGTGGCTTCCTTTAAGTTCGGGCCGTGGTGAGTTAAGTGAGTTTGTGTTGCCCCTGGCTTGACCCAACACCAAGAGTGATTACGAATGTGAAACACCTTGTTGGTTAGTTTTGATGCAAGACCGAATAACTAAATAAGTTGTCCTTCTTCCTAGTATAATCTTGGAGCTTTTAACACGCCCTTCTCACCCTTTTAATGTTGGAAGCTGGGAGCGGCAACTAAGTTTTAACTACTTTCGCTCTTTAACATAGTTGGACCCTTTTTGGTCTAATAAGAAACTTGGGGGCGCGTCATTTTAATGCATGACATCAGTGTGTGAAATGTATGGATTATGAATGAAGGAATTCTGCATGATTTCCAAATTTATTAAGTCGTGAAATGTTGAATTTATGATGTATTAATGTTTATGATCTTAATAGTTTGACAAACATATTAAGTAATTTATGAAAGTTCATGAAATAAAATATTTCAAAATATTATAGTAAAACATTTTGTGGTGAATAAAACATATGGTGGAAGCCAAAAAATAAAAATGATCATTTTGTGAAAAAATCATTTCAAAGAAAGAAAGGTTGTTGTGGAATGACGCACTCCCAAGTCCCCGGTTAAACCCACTTGAGGGTCCAACTACGTAAAGTTGCGGAAGGTTGGGACTCGGAAGGTGCTCCTGACTTCCAGCACTATAGAGGGGTAGAGGGGCGTGCTAGAAGTCCCGGGATGAGACTAGGAAGAGGGACTAGTAGATCAAGCTTGAATCTGCATCCAAACACCCACCACAAGAAGGTTAGTTTGCATTTGGGACACCCTTGGGTGTTGGGACAAGCCACAGGCACTTTGGACCACAAGACTTACTACGGCCCGGACTCGGGGGAAGCCATCACCTTCCCCCATATTGTATTCTTTGCAATGCTCCGCGGAGGCTATATTCAAATGGCTCTTTTTCTTGGGACTCCCAAGTTGGAGTCCCGAAATTGTCTCGAAACCGTTCCGGTTGGAGTCCGGGACTTTGGAAGCTCATAACTCCCCATTTCAGAGTTTGATCGCAATGAAGTCTAAGGCAAAGTTGTAGCCCTCGTCAAGATTTTTTCAACGCCATGTTGCACTCTCAATTCGGAGGTTGGAAAGAGGTCGATTCCTGACTTTTAGTGGTCGGGAGTCAAACTGCCAGTTTGATTCCTGGCCTTTCTTTTGCCCATAACTTGGGCTGCAAATGTCCAAATGACCAAGCAAGGCCATTTTCGATATCTACGCTTCAAGACCTTTCCAATGACATCAAGAAAACCTCAATGCGAGGTGTTTTGGGCCTTGTTGTCGAACTCTAAACATTCGGGAGTTTCGGAGGACTCCAAATCCCCAACTTTGGGAGTGTTGGGCTTCACCCCCACACTTGGCCAAAGTGGGGTTGCAACATGGAAGCACTTAAATTAACTTTGAAGTGGAGGATTTTTCAAGGGCTACACACAATTTTAGATATTCATGGAATAATCAAAGAAGTGGGTACGAAAGAATTATGGTTAGGTTTGATAGAATTTACATTGGTAGCTTCATTGAAAAGTAAGAAAGTAGGTTTTCATCTTGTGTAGTGAAAGGAATGGGGTGAGGTTTGACCGCCACCCAATTTCATGTGTATTAAAGCTTATGGATGAATTTCCAAGGTTTTCTTTTCGAAATTGAATGTCTGATACTTAGAAAAAATGAATTAGCAAATCCATTATATATGGAATGTGCAACCAAAAGATGTAGTTTTTTTTTTAAAAATGAGGAAGGTTGTCAAGTTTTATACATAATTCTACAAGCATAAAATAATAGAATTTTGTAAGGAGGAAAAGGACTTAAGGTTTTTGTTTGAGCTTGGACAAAATGACCTTCAAAAGTTAATTCTAAAAAAATATTTAGAGTAGAAAGTTAGCTATCTAAAACACAAACTCCAAAAAATAGAGGAGGTGAAAGTGATTAGGCAATGAATTTGTGCCAACATTTGTTGGAAAAACAAAAATAACTTCAACATTAAGGAGTTCTTTGTTTTGATGATAATGAAACCTTGGAAAAGGTTGGTTTCGACTTAAAAAATGAAGAAGGCACCACTAGAGCATTAGGAAATTAAAGAATAGGTAAAAAAAAATCTTTTGTAACTTTTATAGTTGATTATACAATGCTCGAAAGGATTTCCCTAAGCAACTAAAGTTGAGATCTTGGGTTCTCAATTCAATTCAATATGTGTGTATATATATATATATATATATATATATATATATATACACATATACGTTGAATTGAATTGAGAACTCAAGATCTCAACCTCAATTTCCATGGAGGAACCATATAAACAATAGCAAATTCCAAGGTCAAAGGCAAATCCTTTAGGCTGATGGTGTCGTTTAAAAATTTTATATTTTTTTCTATGACATAATAGGCGAAGGTTTTTTCAAATGAAAATAATAGCAATCAAGGAAGGCCACTTTCCTAACAGGGTTAACAAAGGTTTGATTATGTTATCATTCAAAATAAACAAAAGAAAATGTTTTGGGAATTTGAGATTCATCACTTTCTTATTGTTTCACACAAGATTTTTGTAAATGCATTGTAGTTAGGCGTGTAAACATAATAAAAGGAGCCATAGGGTGTGTGGACAATGATCAAATTATAATTAAAAAAAAAAAATCATAAGGGGGACATAATAAAAAATAAAAATAAAAATAAAAATAAAATAGGTTCCGTTACTTGCAAAAGTTCATTCGAATTGATAATGTGTCAAAAGGCTTTTCCTATGTTCAAAGTAATTATGAATAATTTTTTTTTTCAAACATCTTTTTTTGTCATCAAATGTGCACCATTCTTTTTCACAATTAGAGAGAATCTTAATATTGATAATTAGAAAAAAAGAACAATTGAAATTGATGATATTCATTTAAAAACATTTGTTTCAAACATGCTTTTGACCTTGCAAATTATGAATTTCGAAAATATATTTTTAACAAAAGTTATTCATTTTTATGATTCAAAACATGGATGCATAATATAGAGAATATAGATCAAGATGTTATAAAAAAGTAATTATATTTAACACAAAAGCTGAAACTAGGTATAAAAAATGTAAAAAAAAAAAAAAAAAAGAATCTCACATGCCAAATGCAATCTTTGGAAAGAACTTTGATCTTGATGCCCTTGTAACCCTTTAGCATGTTTGCACCTTGAAGCTATAGCCAATTTTCTTGGAAACGATATAAGCAAATCAAACAACTTTTCTATTGATACATACTTGATAATATTGCACTAGTGCAAGAGACCAAATATTGGGCTAAGCGTTACAATCAAATGTTAGTCTTCTTAGAATTGGATTTTGCCAAAGCCTATGATAGGTGAGTTGGGCATTTGTCTTCATAACTTTAAAGAAGGTGGGTATGGCCAAAGAATTCATTGGGATGGTGGATTTGTTATTCAAGAATGCAATTATAGCAATAATATGCCTTAATGGTGGCATAGCTAAGACTTTGAGAACTGGAAGAAGGATAAGACTGGGATGCCCATTGACTCCCTACCTTTTCATTTTGGTGAGAGAAGTTGTCAATTTCATGGTTAAGGAAGTAGAAAGGTTAGGTGGCATTAGAAGCATTTTTCTTTGGAGAGGAACAAAACATCAAAGCCTTATCACAATAATATGCTGATGACACAACAATATCAGTCAAAGGGGATGTAAGAAACTTTCAGAATCTGGTCAATTTGTTAGATCTTTTTCTCTTGATCTTGAAATCAACTGGGAAAAGTTTGTGGCTTATTAGAATTGCAAAGAGAGGAAGGAAAAACCTAGCTGGAAGAGAAACTTTAGGTGGAAATGGGCAAGGGAAGGAAACCTATCTAAGTTGCTAGGCATCATATTTAGCCTAAACTTGGATGTCAAAGAAATCAGTGAGTTTCTAGTTAAGAAAATTCAAAAGAAATTGAAATATTGGAGTTCACTACATTTGCATTTGGATAGAAGAGTACTGATTGTTAATGCAATATTGGTGCTAGACTTTGGTTTTCTACTACTCTTTGGGGGGGGGGTGGGGCGGTGTCGGGCTTAAAAAAAGGCAGTTAAAAGGTGCATATCAAT
The DNA here is from genome assembly GCA_963921925.1 of Sphagnum tenellum. Lineage (NCBI taxonomy): Eukaryota > Viridiplantae > Streptophyta > Sphagnopsida > Sphagnales > Sphagnaceae > Sphagnum > Sphagnum tenellum. Next base: position 551,638 of record OY998153.1, read on the forward strand.
GTTACACAATTTCCAATGGGTTGGAGGCGAACACCATACTAGGGCAAGAATCAATTAACATGATTGTTGTGCTCAAAAAAGTATTAGAGGACTAGCTCTGATTGGCCTTGAAGAGCATTCACAACCTTGCTGTAAGTGGGATTTAGTACCATTGGAGCCAGGAGATCCAAACTTGAAAGCTTTAAGAAGATTCAAGATCACCCATTGTATGCCATCTCAACACAAATTGTGTTGCCCTAACCTAAGTTGGGCCTTTATCAAAAGGCACATTTTAACACCAAGGTCCACACTCTGGGGACAAATAGTGCGAGCATTGAAATTTTCTGGTAGATAAAATCCTGTTCCAACCCTTTCTTACAGTAGTTGAAATTTGGTGTCTTGTAACATTTCCATCAAGAAGATCAATGTTTGGTGGGGCTCCACTTTTAGAGGTAGCAAGTTTGTTTTCTCAATCTTGAGAGCTTCCACATTGCACTTGGAAGGACTATGCACAGTTGGGGATCTGTGCACCCACAAGATCAGAGCTTCCTGGAGTTGGGAAAGGTCAGAGATAGGTTCAAGTTTCTTGAGAATGAGAAATGCAATTGGGAGTGGGTTATTGAAACTATTCCTAGTGTTTGGATGTAAGAGCTTATGGATCCTACCAAGGAGTTAAGGATTGGAGAGTGGATCTGCATCTATGAGAACCCAACTAAAGACCCAACTGTGATATTTTGCACAACTAGTAGCTTTCTGCCAATGGTGGCTACAGCTCAACAGAGAACTGTGGTACTCCCCACTGAAATATAGGCATATGTGGTAGGTGCTCAATCATGACTTCTTAAACCCATGAACAGCTGCAAGGAGTTTTTAGGACCCTCAGGAGAGTCAGGTTATGTTCCAGATTAACATCAAGAGGCATGGAGTTCAGGTTGTTTTACGATGCACTAAAGGACTTGGATTTGCTTTGGAAGTGGAATGGAAGGGAAGAGTTAACAAGGGACAGTGCAAAACACTGAAGGAAAATGTTGAAGCCAAGAAAGAGACTCATGCACAATGTGCTCGGGATGTGGGCAAATGACATCCTATAATGATTGGATAGAAAGGTGCTTGAACAGGACCAAAAAAATGGTTATGAGGTTAAAGCCCATGGGTGAGGGTGTGACCAGAATAAAGGGCCCGCATGAGCATGACCCAGTTCTAGAAATGCCCTCCCCAAGGGCATTCCCATGTAGAAATAAAGGTCTGCTGCATTAATTGTTTTGGGCCTGTATGATGTTTAGGGGTTAATGCTGTCTGGATCAGGACTTTCCAGTATGTGAAGCACAAAGTAGAATATGGAGGTGCCTTAGTTTGCCTTATGTAAATTGGTGCCTTTGTAGGTGTGAGGCACCTTTGAAATGTGTAAGGTACCTTATTACACATTTTAGCCACCTCCATCTGGGCCTCACCTTGCACATGGTAGGTTATGCCATTTGAGATGCCTGCTTGTACATTACCAAAATAATGAAGAGTGTCTTATGGTTTCTTGTAAGCTTAAGGTGCAATGAGGATGGTTATCTTTCAACTAATTATGGATTTGAATAAGAAAAATTTAAATGCAGGGTGGAAGGAGTTTAAAAATTTGGACTAGACATGAAGGTTTTTAATGCAAAGCAAATCAGGTTTGCCCAGGGATGGTTCAATGAAAGAGGTGTTAAAAGCTCTTTGGGAATTGTTCATATAGATTTGAGACTTCTAACTAAGTACCAAGGACGATCCATCAAAACCATTTATTTTAGCTCCAAGGATTGAAACCTTAGTTAGATCCAACGAAGGGCATCATTTGTTGGTTGAGTGAAAGTAAATAAACGAGGCAACAAAGCAACACCAACATGGATGGAAGGCAAAAAGGTTTTGCAGGTTTAGCAGTAATTTATGGACAACACAATGATGAAGATTCAGAAAGTTCGGCAAAGACAAACAATTTGAGCTCATGAATGGTTGTTAATTTGATAGGAGCATCGTTCTTCTGTCCAATGATGACTTATGGTTATGAAGAAGCCTTGAATTCAAAGTAAAGGAATAGAAGATATGGTGTTGATAGATTTGTGTGCCTATAGGAAAATGGAAAGCAGCAACTATCATGAAGAAGGTTCAAGCCCACAATAGCTTTCTTAAAGCTATCTTGATATGTTAGTTGACTCTAATTATGCAACTTAATATGTTATAACAGAATCTTTAGGAAAGGACTTGGTAAAAGGTGAGAGCATGCATAACCAATTGCACAGGAGCACCAAACTTACAGGTTATGCGACATAAAAGAGGGTGAGTTATGAGCTTCAGCCAACCAGTAACCAAGAACATGCAAAAAGGCATAAGGGGACATAAAAATGTCAGAATGCAGCTTATACAAATGAGGAACTCTTGTTCAATGGTGTGCTACCATGTTAGCTAGACACTCCTTACAATCCCTTATGAACAAAAAGCAAATTAAGCGTCCATTATAATCTAAAAATGCCTACTAATTATATATTTTTCATTTCAATCAGTTATTTGTACAGATATAAATCAAATTAAGAACATGGGGATAACATCTTTAGCCAAAAAACATCCTCAGAAGATATAGTTCTCAGATTTGCAGCAAAAGCCCATTTGACCAGCAAAATGCTATTTCGTCATGTAAGCAATGTCAGAGAACAGGATTTCAAAACAAGTTATGGAAATTGAGAAAATGGGACCCATATACTCTAAACCCTTGAGTTTGAAGAGAAATTTAGAATTTTTTGACAAACAGCTCAGAGTATTGTGAATCCAAAGTCTGAAAGATTCTTACAAAATGCCTCCTGATAGCAAAGTCTTTCTAGCTTGGCAAAAAAATGAGAAGATGCTACATCACTCTGAAATTCACCCACAATGATGTGATAACTTAATGAAAAATCCTCATACCTCATCCCAAAGGAATTTTATCCTGTGAAAGTGTGGAATTTGGAGGGAGATCAAGTAGAGCACATGGTGACTTTATAAAAGATTGTGGGCATTGTAAATACTATACAGTGAAATCCTCAGTGGTGAAATCTGAAGCTTATTCTAAGACTTCAAAATTTGCTTAAACTTTGTCTAGCAGGAGATCTCTGGCATCCATCATTCAATCTGATATCTGTGACTCTGTTGCATTTCTGTAATTTCTTTCTTTGTTTCACAACATTGTTTTTACTCTATGGAAACCCATCTTATGGATCTCCAAAATGGGCTAATTTGTTGGTTGCTGCTACAAAATTGGTGTCCTATTATGGACAAATTTTCTTCACATAAAATATGGTCCATTTCAGAAAAGTTTGCCAGCAGTCTTTTCCTCCGATGAAAACAATGGCGTTTGGTCACTGCGACCCAATTGGAGTGCAATCTTTTGGTGGTATAACTCTCCGTCCTCTCTCTGGCAAACCGGTATCCTCATCGTGCTTTGGATATCCTGCTCCATCTCTGCATAGTAACCTGCGCAGTTCCTGTAGAGCTCAAATATCATTCCAATTTGCCCACCGTTGGAAAAGCTACTCACCAACACCGCTACTATACTGCAGGCTGCAGCCACTCCTGCCAAATGAATCCCTGGCCAGCATCCCAGCAAGCTCAGCACAGCCGCAACCGCTGCAAATACTGGAGCCGATATTGCTAGCCTTTTGTTAGGAGTTTCCTTGTTTCTGGCCGCCCGCACGTATTTGGCGATGTCCGATGTGTGGAGCTTATCTGCTGTTCGCTTGAGGTCCTTCGTGATGGCATCGGTCCAGCCATTGGTGTTGTTGGCTGGGATTTCCGTTTCGTTGAGGTCAGCAACAGTGCCAAGTACGGAGGGTGCCACAACCTTGGGGAACTTCTCGAGGCCGTTGGGCTTCAAGGGAAGAGGGAACCCGACGTCAAGAGCCTGCAACCTCCCCATCACCTCTTCCACGTACAGGTGCGCATCCTTGCGTAGGCGTGGATCGATCAACAAAGTGGTGTCGATGTCCCTAGCCAGCAGCTTGTGGAAGCGAGACGCCGTGCGTTGCTCTTCAGCTAGCTGCGACGGCTGATACTTGCTGGCCAAGTACATAAATCCAGCGGCACCGCCGTTGAGAAGGAAGGCGGCCACGGACATGCTCGAGGCGGTACTTCCGACCCCGGTGTTCATGGCGGCCAACATGGCCGCTGCGATGGTGGTGATGTTGACAGTCATGTGGCAGAGCTTGTTCCAGTTATCTCGTTGGACACCGATGATGGCATGCATCTCGCTACGATCTTGGGCCGCTAAGGCGATGTTGCGGAACTGAGCCACCAGCATAAAATCCTCGACTCCATTTCTATCAGTCCAGCCTTTGGTATTGCGCTGCGATGGAGATGTGGGGAGCCGGGGCCTGCTGGATTGAATGAAGTCCAGTCTCGGTCGACGGAGTCAAAGGTAGTGTGTCTGGGCGTGGCGAGTGCACAGGAAGGCCTTAGCAACCTGTAGTTACACCTGTTACGCTTTGATCCATGCGCAGACTTCCTAGAAATACGAATTGGCAATTGAATGAAACCCTGGGAACTACCATTATGGGCAGTAGTAGGAGTAACACAGTGGCCAGAGCTGTAAGCATCACCGACTGCAAAATGGTTTCCAGAAACGAATTGGGAGCCTAGATTACTGGCAGTAGAGAGGGCATTGCAGGCAGCCATAATGTTTGTTATGGAAGAATCTAAGCCTGTCAACCAGAGAGCAGCAAGTGAGGTAAATTTCTAAAGAAAGGTTACGAAATGATATAAATTGGAGTGGATGAGGAACTGATTTGTTGCTGTAGAAGTGTTAGGATTGTAGCCTGCTGCAAGTGGTGTTGTTGAGGTAGAGTAAGGAAAGAGAGCAGTGAGAGAGCAAACTCTGAAGAGATGGAAGTTTGGGAATGGAGTGGAGGGTGGAACCTGAGAACGTTTATAAACAGCAAGAGCTGGAAATAGTCAAATGGGAAAACACATATTCCCTGAAAAGTAGGGTTAACGTGGATGAAGGAGAGTCAAAAGCGAGTAGGGAATACAGGGGTGGCCCATTGGCCATTGTTTGACTGCTAATCTCATGTGCAATGCCTACAGTATCAGTCCCTAGTCTTCCAGACCCGACTTTTTTAAGAATCCTGCTACATTGCTGAAACTTATTGTCTAAATGTGGCGATTTCTGAAAAAATATTCCTGGAAAAATCTGACGGCTTTCGTGCATTCTTTTCCACAAATGTCCTTTGTGTTTGTCACACTGGACTTTTTGTCTTGTTTTTAAAAAAAAAGACTGTTCACAACTTGCTAGATTCATTTGATTGAACTTTGATTATTCCTTTGATGAAAATTTGCAGGTTTACGTAAGTTATTGGAAGATTTCGCAATTCGCAACTATTTCTTTTCTTGGTCTCTGAAAAGCTTTATATCATCAGACTTAGTTCGTGTTTTAGGAAGGGTGGAACTTCACCTTGCTCCCTTGTTTTGGGAATCCCCCCAGCCTAAAGACCTAAAGTAGACTGTGATTGCAGCTCTTCAGGGCCCTGAAAATATCAAGAAAACATTAACCTTTGAGGCTTTGTTAATTATATTCCTCCTGGTGAATGCTTGCCATTAACTATTGTACACTATCGTTTTTTAATAGAAGTGGTTCTGTTCTTGCAATTCTCCGAAGAGTAAAGTGTAATGGATGGTGCCAAGGTGGGGGGAAGTCCCAAAATAAGGGCCCTTAGGGTAAGAAGGCTCATTACGAAACTCAAGCCTACCAGCGAAAAGTTGTGTGACGAGTTTATCAGTGTATGTCAGGATTGTCCTCACCCCTGAGCCTTACGCATCAGAATGTCGCACAAGACAAATGTTTTGATGAGATTACATGCATGTAAGTCAAAGCTTACAAAGTAATAGGAGTTACTAGGTGTAAGACGCCCCTAGTAGGGGCAACGTGCTCAGGCGGCATTATTGACGAGGGTGAAAGCTGTGGGAGATGTTTGTAGTGTTTCTGGAGGGCATGTTGTGAAGGTGCTTTCTAAATACACCAGGAAATTTCTAAGGAGGGCTGGCATTTCAAGAATGCCTGCACACCAAGATGCAATTCTGTCACATGGTAATGGGTTCTATTAAGCACACTAAAAGCATACATAATGCAATTACAATGAAACAGATTTGGTAAATTTTTTTTGGTCCACATGTATGGCGCTACAAGTGGTATCTGTGTGGATATTGAGAATGGCCCAATGAAATTGCTTTTTGGTCACCAAATTGTGTTTGTCCTTTTTGCTTTCCTGAAATTTGTGCAAGTAGAAGCACAAAATTCTTTGGTGTGCAAGGGACTCTAACAAGGGGGATGAATCACATCAAATTACCACATGTTTGACAATTGTATATGTGAGGCCTGGTTTGGAGTCTCAAAAGGAATTAGATATTTCACAAATACTAGGAACAATAAGTGAAAAAATGTGTCCCTAATGTAAATGCAAAGAGATGAGTAATGAAGCTTTAGATATTGGAAGGTGATAGGGCTAGAGATAAGCTGAAACATGGAGTACGTGATGGGACAAAAGGGCTCATTAGGTACTTGTGCCATCATTCTCATTTTGTGAGGTTTGCATGGGCTTCCTCTATTAGCTTACCATAAAACATGGGCAGAGGACTTTTAGTGTATTTGGAGAGACAAGGGAATCTTTCCTTGGCAAAGCGCAAGGTGTTTGAAAATCAAAATGCAGGGTCCATTGTATTTTCCAGGTATCATGGGGAAAACATTTTTAGAAATGTTTTGACAGGTGCTTTAGGTCAAGTAATGCTCAAGATTGAAGCATTCCAAAATACTCATATTTTATAGGGGGATATTTGCAACATTGTCCACTGAGGGATAGCTCATTTTGGGAATGCCCCCTTCCTTGGGTGTTACCTTACACATAATGTGCTACAAACTACATTTTCAGTACAAATGATAACACTTCATATGTTAGTCATCCAGGTTTTACATGAAGACGACATAGTTCCAACTAAGTGGATTCTCCTTATAATTTGGTTTCATTCTTGGGAAACATCTTTACAAATGAATCACCTGGCACATAGAGGATGTTTTTAACTAACCATTACTTCACCCATTTCATGAATTGAGATCTTGAGAAACAATTCTCAATTTTGAAAAGGGTAGGAGACTCTCATTAGTGTACACTAATTTACACACATAATTATTTGTTTTGAATTTGTTTTGGACCCCATGTTTGTTACCTTATATATCTTGTATATATTGTTGAATCTTAGAATTGAATCATTTACAACACTGCAGTTGAATATTTGAAAAGATTCACAAGAAGGTTAATTTTTGAGAAAACTATTTTCTGAAAATTTCAGCATGTCTTAAATATTATGTTTTTTGTCAAGCCTATTCAACTATGTTATGTAGCACACTATGACACAAAGTAGAAAGCAGCCCATCTTTGAGTTTTGGCAACCTTGATCAAGGTTGTCGGATAACTGTAATTTGGTGGAGTAATCACCATTTGTTCAATTGATTCCAGGTGATGCTTTTTGGGAATGCTTTTTAAAACGGAAAATTGGTCAAAACATCTTGGTAGGGCTTGATATTTATTTCATTAATTGAATGTTAACCCAACATAAAATCAGAACATTGTTCTCGCAAAACAAGAACTTGGATGTTAAATCAACTTGTGGTGGACCTTAAAGTGTGTTGAGGTATCACTGTGCTAGGAATGTGATGCCTGTGTTCATTTATATGTTTTAAAGTACTTTAGAAAACACAAATAGTACCATATACCTCCAGAAGAAAAAGGGTGTATTTCATCATCCATATTATTTCCCATCAATGTATAATCAAACCTTCTTGATCAAACTTTTCAGCAAATCGCCTTAAGGTCTTCAAAAAACATCCATTTTGTTTTATATGAGCATGCTGTAGATGGGCAGTTTTCCTAGGTTTGGACCAATCTGTGGTTCAAGAACCTTTTGCCCACACATGCTTCTACTATAAAATGTTTATTTGTTAATGCTCATTTCTTTGCATTAGAGCTACTTTTAAGTCAAATGGGTTTTCAAAATGGGTGTCTATTTCAGGTGTTAAAGGCTGGCAGTCATGTTTATTCAGGGATGATCAAACACATCTTTTTTGTGTGCAATTTTGCAAAATTATCACCTCATAAAATAGACAGGAATATTCTGTCCCTATACACAACTTGAAACTTCCACAACCTCTCGAAATTAAAACCTGGGTTCACAATCCCCCTGCCTTGATGTGTTTTGGTTTCCTTCTTTGCAATGGATTTGTCCATTTGTGTCAAAAAATAAAATGCAAACAACCTGAGTTCACAACAGGGATGTCCAATCAGCAAAGATGGAAGAATTTCGAAACCAGAAATGTACTGACTATTTTGCCTCCTGTAATTTTGCTTCCTTTGGTCACATGTGTCATAAGCATTTTATGTTACCCTATTTGGTCCCAAGTACTGTGTTTTCTTTCCAAACATCAGATGCGACATTCAAGGTGGAGATGGACATATTCTTGTGTAAGACTTCGGTGTTGGCAAAAACCAAACACACCAACCCCAAATTCAGATTATCTCGTTTACACAGCCACACTGTAAAATTTGAAAGGAAATAGAATTTAGAGCTGGATGGTTAATTCATAAAAAAAATCGGGTGCAATGTACATTGGTGAAAATCATCAACCCAGTACCTAGATATTGGAATGGGAGGAGTTCACAGGCATGCATCGCTTAGTCTAATGACTCAAACCTCTCTCTTTAATTTCTGTAATTTCTTTCTTTGTTTCACAACATTGTTTCCCCTACTCTATGGAAAGTCCTCTAATGGCTCTCCAAAATGGGCTAGTTTCTTGGTTACGGCTGCAAAATTGGTGGCCCAATAGGGACATTGATTCTTCTTCACAAAAGCGGAGCTCTTCAGAAGAGTTTGCCGGCAGTCTTTTCCTCTGATGAAAACATTGGCATTTGGTCACGCCGACCCAGTTGCAGTGCAATCTTCTGGTGGTATAACTCTCCGTCCTCTCTCTGGCAAACCGGTATCCTCATCGTGCTTTGAATATCTTGCTCCATCTCCACATAGTAACCAGCGCAGTTTCTGTACAGCTCAAATATCATTCCAATTTGTCCACCATTGGAGAAGCTACTCACCAATCCCGCTACTATACTGCAGGCTGCAGCCATTCCTGCCAAGTGAATCCCCGGCCAGCAACCCACCAAGCTCAACAGAGCCGCAATTACTGCAAACACTGGAGCCGATATTGCTAGCCTTTTGTTGGGAATCTCCTTGTTTCTGGCCGCCCGCACGTATTTGGCGATATCCGATGTGTGGAGCTTATCTGCTGTGCGTTGGAGGTCGTTCGTGATGGCATCGGTCCAGCCATTGGTGTTGTTGGCTGGGATTTCCGTTTCGGTGAGGTCAGCAACAGGGCCAAGTACCGAGGGTGCCACAACCTTGGGGAACTTCTCGAGGCCGTTGGGCTTCAAGGGGAGAGGAAACCCGACGTCAAGGGCCTGCAGTCTGCCCATCACCTCTTCCATGTACAGGTGCGCATCCTTTCGTAGCCGCGGATCGACCAACAAAGTGGTTTCGATGTCTCTAGCCAGCAGCTTATGGAAGCGAGACGCAGTGCGTTGCTCTTCAGCGAGCTGTGAGGGCTGATACTTGCTGGCCAAGTACATAAATCCAGCGGCACCGCCGTTGAGAAGGAAGGCGGCCACGGACATGCTCAAAGAGGTACTCCCGACGCCGCTGTTCATGGCGGCCAGCATGGCCGCTGCGATGGTGGTGATGTTGACAGTCATATGGCAGAGCTTGTTCCAGTTATCTCGCTGGACACCGATGATGGCATGCATCTCGCTACGATCTTGGGCCGCTAAGGCGATGTTGCGGAACTGAGCCACCAGCATAAAATCCTCGACTCCATTTCTATCAGTCCAGCCTTTGGTATTGCGCTGCGATGGAGATGTGGGGGAGCCGGGGTCTGTTGGATTGAATGAAGTCCAGTCTCGGTCGACGGAGTCAAAGGTAGTGTGTCTGGGCGTGGCGAGTGCACAAGAAGTCCTTAGCAACCTGTAGTTACACCTGTTACGCTTTGATCCATGCCCAGCCTTCCTATAGATCCGAATTGGCACTTGTATCAAACCCTGGGAACTACCGTTATGAGTAGCAGTAGGAGTAACACAGTGGCTAGAGCTGTAAGCATCGCCGACTGCAAATTGGTTTCGAGAGATGAATTGGGAGCCTAGATTACTGGCAGTAGAGAGGGCATTGCAGGAAGCCATAATGTTTGTTATGCAAGAATGAAAGCCTCTCAAGTGGAGAGCAGCAAGTGAGGTAAAATTCTAAAGAAAGGCTAGAAAATGATCTAAATTGGAGTGGATGAGGAACTAATTTGTTGCTGAAGAAGTGTTAGGATTGTAGCCTGCTGCAAGTGGTGTTGTTGAGGTAGAGTTAAGCCAAGAGAGAGTTGAGAGAGGAAAACTTGTATGAACTCTGGAGAGATGGGAGTTTGGAAATGATGAATGAGTGGAGGGGGGAAGGAGAGCTTTTTATAAACAGCTAGAGGTGAAAGTAGTCCAAGGAGGAAAGCAAAGATTCCCTGAAAACAAGGGTAAAAGTGGATACAGTCGAGTCAAAAGCGAGTAGGAGAAATACCAGGGGTGGCCCATTGGCCATTGTTTGACGTCTAATCTCATGTGCAATGTCTACAGTATCAGTCCCTAGTCTTCTAGACCTACCTTTGAGCAATTCAAGGGGAACGTAGATTCATCCTTTCTTTTTGTACTTCGACTTCTTCTCGCTGTCCCTATTCGTGCTTTCAATAATAAAGTTTTGCAGGTCTTTACCAATTATTGGACATTTTGCAAATTCACAACCAGTGTTTTCTTCTCAATTTGTTGATGTTCTCACACTGTGGATCATCCCTAGGTGGAATTAGGGAATTTTAGATGCAAGTCAGGAAGGAAAGTGGAGAATTTTCAGAATCCTGGCACATTTTGGCGACCTGCTGGAACCAATTGTCTTAATATGGCGATTTCAGAAATTTTATTCTTGAAAAGCTCTGACAGCTTTGGTGCATTTTATTCACAAATCTCCTTTTTATGTGTCACACTGAATCTTTTTTTGGTTAGAAAAATGCTGCTGATAAGTTGTTAGATTTATGAAACTGAACTTTGATTATTGCCTTGATGAAAACTTTGCAGGTTTACATAAGTTATTGGAACATTTTGCAAATCCACAATTTCTTAATTGTTTTGTCAGTGAAAAGTTTTGAACCAACAGACGAAGTTTGTGTTGTGGGAAGGTTGGAACTTCAGCTTGGTCTCTTATTTTGGGAATTCACCCAAAGTAAAGACCTAAAAGTAGACTGCATTTGAGGCTCCTCAGGTCCTTCAAATTATTAAGAAAACATTAACTTTTGAGGCTATGGTAATTATACTCCCCGTTGTGAAATTTGCTTGCTCTTAACTATTGTACATTATTGTTTTTTGGAAGGGTGGTTCTGTTCTTCCAATTCTCTGAGGAACAAAATGTGATGGAAGGTGCCAAGGTGGGGGAAATCCCAAAATAAGGGATCTTAGGGTAAGCAAGCCCATTGCTAAACATAGGCTTGCCACCAAACGGACTCATGCCACAAAGCATAGCTGGTAAATGGGTGCACATGTTTTTTTGAGTGTTCAAGACAACGCTTAAAAACAAGAACAATTAGTTTGCAAAGAGTATGTTTGGTTTAAGAAAAAAATTCAAACATAATTTTGCATTTGTGTTTGTTCATGCGTGTCAAAAGGTACCATTCAAAAATAAAATCAAGAGGATTTCATGTGCAATGGTGTTTGACAATGCAGTATGAAGTAGATCAATTCATTGAGTACAAGTGATCGTAAAGTCAGTGCACATTCTGAGTTACAACTTTGAATGTTTGGGTATGAGTCTAATTTTGGTCCAAGTTCCCAAAAAACCACCCCACAAGAGTATTGTGTTGTTTGGCCATGGGGTAAATTTGTTTGAACAGATTCAACTTGGTTGTTCTACACTGTGGTGTTTGGCCATGGTGTAAATTAATCTACTTGTGCTTGATTTTTAATTAAGTTTTTGATGTATATGTTCAAAAATTGCCATATCTAAAATTTGGATTTGGGCAAATGTATTTTTTGGTCCACTTTATCATGCTTTGATCCCCAAGTTACCAACCTGGGTAGAAGAGGGTTTCAAAGCAGTTTTAGGAATCTTGCTTCCTACATATGAAGTGAAACCATACAAGCACAAAGATTTGTAGCTAAGTCTAAAAGTCAAGCAAGTAATAGAAATAAGGTAAAACTTAGAGTTGCAAAAGTCTATAATTGAAGCAAATATGTAAAGAAGTCAAAATCAAGTCAAAAGCTAGACCTAGTGTTCGAAAAAATAAGAAAAAATATAAAATACATAGATGAGCCAAGATCAAATTGGAAACTACAATTAGGGTTGCAGAAATCAGATTTGACACAAGAAGAGAAGGAAGCTTGGTCAAGTTTGAAATTAGTCTTAGAAGTACAACAAAAAGGAAATGAAATAGGGGTTAAAGCTATAGACAAGATTTACAATGAAAAGTTCAAAGAGCTCATGTATAATTACCATTGGATCCAACATTCATTAGTGCCAAACTTTACACCTCATTGGCCAAAGAAAGCAAGACATCAAATAGTTCATGTGAATTGTTGCTTCAATTTTATATCAACAACTTGCACGGACACAAGAGATTTCAATTTGATATGAGGAGACTTTGTAAACTTCTGCATTTTAATTTGTTGTAATCTAACATTGGAAGGTTATGCACAACAAACATATCCTAAGCTTGTTGATTTTCATATTCGTGGGATTTATACATGAAAGAAAAAGGCATTTCACTAGTTGGGTCACAATGCACACCACCCACCTATTGGAGGATTTTGCCCAAGCCAAGGGTTGAACAATAATTATGGTTTTAAATGTCCCTCACATATGACATTCAAACATGTTGGACCAACAAGCATTGGAAAAAGAAAATGCCCCACCTAAACTTGCATCAAATCTACCAAACCATAGAAGACCATGAATTAATAAGGTTGCAACAACAAACAACAAAGGGAAATGGAGAGATCAAGTCTCAAAGGAAGCCATGGATGTAGTTGAAAGAGGTACTAATGACTTCCCATTTAGACCATTTGTCCATGAAAACCAAATCATGAAAACATGGGCCAACAAAGGTTTTAACAAATGAAAAAAATGCAAGTCAAATGAAATATGCATCCAAACATGCAAACAATTAGGACTTCGAATATTGGCCAAGAAAGGTTCAAACCATGTTTACAACATCATTCCCAAAACTTTGGGAATGGTTGACAAGGAATTGTGTTGTAAATGTTACATGCAAAGTTTTGCTTGGGTTTTATATCTGCAAAGGTGAAAAAGATGACATACCAAATTTTGTAAAACAAGTTGTGAACGGGTTATTCTATTCCCATTAAGGTTGTTCAACTTCTATTTTTTCTAGCAATAGGCACCTAAAACAACAAACTTGTACATTTAAACTAGCAAAACTAAAATTATTTATAATTCCTAAACTAACATGTACTCAATTTGCATATTTATTTAAGAAAGATGTTGTTGAAATACAAAAATGCTTTCATGTTTTCAATGAAAGAGAAACACAATCAAATTAACATCAAAAGTCTCCTACTTGATGTAAATTTCCTTTCCTAAATTCTAAATAGGTACCAACTACTCAATGCTAATAGGTACTCCGACTTGTAACGAAAATAAAAACTATATTAGGAAATTAAAGTTTGTACATTAAAGTTTTCAAAAAGTAAGTATGGAAAATAGAGATATGATGTTTTTCATCTTCTACCATCCCTTTTTTTATACTCTAAGTTTGAACTTAAAAATGTTTCATGCAAATCACTTAAACATTGACTAATTTATAAAACTCCTTGTTCTAATCAATTAAAAGAAATTATTTAGTAAAATTATAATAAACAATCATAATTTTCAAAATCTTCTAGCTATTTTGCCAACTACTTGTTCAATAGGTGTCATCGATTCAACATGTGTCACTAGTTCAGTTACTATCAATTAAAGTACCAATTCACAAAGAGTCAAAGTTAACACATGTACATGGATGGTAATGCTAAAAAAAAATGGATGACATGTTTTCTTTTTTCAAATGTCTATTTTAAACACTAGGATCTTTATAACCAATTGTCATTTACTAATCCTAAATGAGCATGGATCCCACATTGTTACCTTAAAATCAATAAAGTAGGCACAAGCTTTTGGTTTAGACATGATCACCTTACATTTTCACACTACACACGCATTACAACCCATAGATGTAATTTGTTTTAAACCATTCAAAACAACATTGAGGAAGGAAAGGATGGAGCCATGGCCAATAGAAATTATACAAAACCAAACAAGATAACTTTGGCTACATGGGTAGACAAGGCCCTAGAACAATCACCCACAAAACAAAACATCAAATTTGGATTTAGGGGTTTGTGGAATATGGCTCTAAACCTTAAGGCAATGGAACATAGGATTAACCTTTTAGACATATGAATAACATTAGCAACAAGTGACAATGAAGATGGTGAAGAGAATAATTCAAATGATGAAGTTCAAGGAAATCAATTCAATGTGAGGAGTAGTGTGATGTAATAGAACTATTAAATATAGTTGAAATTGTTCAAGAATTAACATTGATGGATAACTAATTCAATATATGTGGAGATGCCTCATAGCCCTGTTGTAAGGCCATTGGAATCACATGAACATATCATTACAAATCTAATTAAGCTTATAGAAGTTGGTTTGATAATGGAATTTGATGAGCCTATAATCAATATTTTTTATTCTAGTGAGTGATTGTAACCATAAATCCAAGATTATTTTAATTTGATGTTGGAGATCATGAAGATGCACAAATTTTTGTCCTTCCCTTATTTACTTGCTAGACAAACCAAGGGCAAAAAACCATTAATAGACTATTCTAAATCACATATTGTAACTTTTGATGAGTACATATATATTCTACAAAAGAAGGCCATGGACAAGGCAACAATAGTCAAAGAAGTGAGGTGAAAGGAGAAAAAAAGAAAATCTAATCAAAAGAAATTGTAAAAATGGTGATTGGGTTTAAGAAAATAGCTCCTAGATTAATGGAAAAACATGCAGGAGTTAGTTTTGTTTTAGCTCAATGGACTATAAATGTTATAAAAGAAGTTGGCGACCATTTTCACAACAACTTCAATTCTAGATTTAAGGCACATCAGTAACATATATACGTGTTAACCTAAGGTTTATAACATTGAGTCAATAAATGGCTAGGCAACAAGCATGAAAGAGGTAAACAATGTGATTTTACAATAAGGCTACAACCATTTACAAAATTAGTTTAGGTGAAGGCGATTGGAGGTTCATGAACTTTGAAAGTTTAAATACAATAAGAGAACTAGGTGCCTTGAGGATCGAGTTACAACAAGAAGGCCAAAAATTGTAGTAGAACCAAGAACTTGAGAAGTTGAATTGAAGTTAACACCAAAAGTTTCAAGGAGGATTCAACAATTAGTAGACAACTAGGACCAAAAGTTTCAATGAAGAATGAGCAAAAAGATTAGGACCAAGAGGTTCAAAGAGGAATGAATAAGACAAAAATGAGGAACAAGCAAGAGGACCAAAAGGAACAACACAAACTAGGTGGGTCAAAAGCATAAGGAGAGAAAAAATCAATCCAGTTGCATGTCAAAGTTCAAAGAGGAATCACCATGGCCATAATTCACACATAGGAGAAGCTAGGAATGTGAGGGAGAAGCTCAAAAGTTTTAATGTAACAAAAAATTGCACCCCACAATTTGTAAGAATGGTTTTGAGAGGTGAAAATTTTAGGTTTTGTTGTTAAAATTAAGTCCATGATTGTGGATTTGGCAACCTTATTTATGTGTACATTTCAACCATTCAATAAAATATGAATATTAATACATTATATTTTGTACAATTGAAAACACATTCAATTTGGTGATCAAATTTTAACAAGGTGTTTATGAAGAGTGAAATGTGTGATTATAGGGAGTCAGATGTGGATGTATGGAATGTTCTAGTGTTTGATAAGTTTTTAAAAAAATTGAGATCCCTCCAACTTTTAAAGGGCATATCTTATTCATTTTGTAACCAAATCACATGATTCAAATGGCCTCAAATGCATTCAATAGAAGGCTACAATTTATCTTTCGCCATCAAAATTTTTAAATGATTCTATTAAAATCAATGACCCACTAAGGGATTAAATGTTTGGCAATTGACTTGCTTACTTAATATTGTGTGATGAGTTCAACAATGCATTTCAAAAATGTCTCCACCCCTACATGCCTTACATATCCTAATGTCATACAAGACAATTGTCAACTTATATTGAAAGTACAAGGCAAACGTTATGATGAGATTACATGTATGTAGATCACAACTTACAAGGTCATGGAAGTTACAAGTGTAAGTTGCCCCTAGTAGGGCTAAGGTGTTGAAGATGCATCATTCAAAAAAGTGAAACTTTTGGTAGATGTGTGTATAATGTTTGTGGAGGGCATGTTGTCAAGTGTAATTTTTCTTCCATAGTTGGACTTGTTGTTTTGAAAAATGAAATGCCCATTTCATTTCAAAATAAATTTTTTTTCCTCATTTTTTCCTATGAAGGTGCAATCATACTAACATGTACCATTAGTAGTCATAACCATTGCTTAATATTTTGAACTTTGGATTGTAAGAAAAAAATTAATTAAAAAAATAAAATGGTATTGTGAATACATTATGTACATATCAAAAAAATTGGAGTCAATCTAATAAATGAAATATATGTATAAGGAATTTTCAAGCTTTGTAACCATTACTTAAAAATTGTTTAAAAGTAGCATAATAATAGTTTTAACACTAAAAACACAAATTATTTTTTTTATGACTTATTTTTGGACTAAAAAAATATAAACCTTAACATAATATTATTAAAAAAATTTAAAATGTTTTTAATGTTTTTTTGAAAGATGTATTAAATTTTATTTAAATATTAAAAGAAAACAATGAAAAGAAGTGGTTTAAAGGGGCACATATGGTTCCTAATAACATGGTTGGACCCATGAAACTTGATGGGTATCTAATAAGTATCACAATAATAAAATGAAAATAAATTTGACACATGTTTTATGTATTATAAAACCTTTTGAATGCAAATTATACCAAAATCCAACCTACATTCCACCTTAGTCATGCCCATAACATGGGAAATCACGTGGTTGGGGGCTCCACCCATCAAAATGTGGCATGAATGTTGGTTTACATTAGTGTTGGGCAATTCTCTAGTTTTTCTAGGAATCACCAAGTTTGGGTATTACAATGTTTTGAAAGACTCGACCCAGTTCTTATTTGAAAATTTACTTTCATCCTTTAAAAACATGGGCAAGGTTTCAAAAATTTGCAAAAAATAATTCTACTTGGATTTCAAAGTGTTGATTTTCACACATTTTGTAGTAGTTGGTTTTCAAAGCCAATTTTCACATACTAGTTATTATAAATTTTATTTTTTCAAATTTTTATTTTTAATGTTGTTAAAGGAGTAGTAACATTGAACAAGGAACAACAATGTTGAACAAACAAGGAGTTGCAGCATCAAATAAGGAGTAATAGCGTCAAACAAGCAAGGACCATCAAGAGGAGCAACAATGTCATGTAAGGAGCAGCAAGAAGAGTAGCAATGTTGAGCAAGGAGGAGCAAAAGGAGTAATAGCGTTAAGCAAACAAAAGTAAAAGGAGCAACAATGTCAAGCAAGGAACAATATCTTTGAACAAATAAGGAGCAACAAGAAGAGCAACAATGTTGAACAAACAAGGAGTAGCAAAAGGAATGGTAACATGGAACAAACAAGGAGCATGAATAGGAATAGCAAGAGGAGTAGTAATGTTAAACAAGTCAGGAGCAACAAGAGGAGTAATGCCATTGAACAAACAAGGAACAACAAGAGGAATAACAACATCAAACTAACAATGAGCAACAAGAAGAACATCGTTGAGTAAGGAACATCATGAAGAGTAGCAATGTGAAGCAAGGAATAACCAAAGGAATAGTGGGGTTGAGCAAGAAAGGAGCAACAAGAGAAGTTGCAATGTTGAACAAGGAGCAACAAGAGGAGTAGCAATGTTGAACAAGGAGCGTTGAACAAGGAATGTTGAGCAAGGATCATCAAACAACTATTAACTATTAACCAAAGCAACTAATCAAACTTATTAATCTAAGCAACAAACAAAAAATAAAATAAAAAACTCACACATAGTGAGAAAAACCATTTGAAACATTTGTTTTATATAAAGTAGCAAGTAGTGCCGTTTATTGACTAACCCTTAAACCTAACTAAATGCTAAACTAACTATTAACTAAACACTAAACCCTTTTGACTACCTAATTAATTCTAAAACTTGAAACCTTAGCCTTGAATGTTTTTTAATACCTTGTCAAGGTATCAATAAAATATAGATATACATTGATGCAAGTTTGAAAAGCCCAATTCTCACATTACATAAAATCTTGCAGCCGGATTTCATAAAGTGCATCATTCAATGTGATACCCTGAGAGTTTCAAACTGAGAACCGGCTTGAAACCTGTCTAGTTCTCACATTTTTTCATACCTGCCCAACACTGGTATACACTCTCAAAATAAGGGCCTGTGTGAGGTGGAGCCAAGCCTAGGCCTCGATCTATAAAGCACGCTTTCAAGGGCTTTATTGCATGTAAGGACCTGCTTCAAATTTTTATTAAAATTTCTTTTCCTGTGAGACCCAATGGGTACCCACTAGGGATCACAGGAATTTTGCAGAAAGGAGGGCGAGCATTTCAAGAAATGAAACACCTGCACACGAAGATGCAATTCTGTCACATGCTAATGAGTTCTATTAAGCACACTAAAAGCATTCATAATCCAAGTACAATGAAAGAAATTTGGTAAATTTTTTTGGTCCACATGTGTGAGGTTCAGAAGTGGTATCCTTGTGAATTTTGAGAATGGCCCAATGAAATTGCTTTTCGGTGACGAAGTTTTGTTTTGTCCTTTTTGCTTTCCTGAAAATTGTGTAAGTAGAAGCACAAAATTTTGTGCATGTGCAAGAGAGCCTAACAAGGGGGACAAATCACATCAAATTGCCACATGGTTGAGAATTGTATATGTGAGGCCTGGTTTGGAGCCTTGAAAGGAAATAGATATTTTCTAAAAACTAGAAACAATAAGTTAAAAAAGGGGTCCCTAAATCAAATACAAACTGACAAAGTATTGAAGCTTTAAAGATAGTGATAGGGCTAGTGATAAGCTGAAATCTAGAATACATGATGGGACAACAGAGATCATTCGGTCCTTGTGACACCGGTCTCCTTGTGACATCGTTCTCTTATTGTGAAATTCACATGGGCGTCCTCTAATAGATTACCATAAAACATGAGAAGAAGGTTTTTAGTGCATTTGGAGGGCACCTTGTCCAAGGGAAACTTTTTCTGTGCAAAGGGCAAGGTTTTTGAAAAGCAAATGCCCCATCCATTGTATCTTCCAGGTATCATGGAAAAAAAAAATATAGAATTTTGTTTTAAACTTGCTTTATATCACATAATGCCCAAGATTGAGGCGTTCCTAGATAAGGAGTGGGATATTCCCAAAATAAGCACCCTCTATTGTCCACCGAGGGGTGCTTATTTTGGGATGCCCCCCTCCTTGGGTGTTACCCTACACATAATGTGCTACAAACTACATATTCACTACAAATGACAACAAGATTTCATATGTTAGTCATCCAGTTTCTACATAATTATTTTATTTCCATTTTCGAGAATAAAATACTATATGGAATATTCCAAAAATATTCTTCATTTTCCTTCACAACTTTCTTTTTTGAGAACAATATTTAAAAAACTAAATTCAGCATGTCAAAATTTGATTTTATCTTTGTCAAAACCTGAAAATTTTGAAAGGAGTTAGAATTTATAGCCTGATGGTTACTTCATAAAAAATCAGGTGAAACTTACATTGGTGAAAATCACAACCCAGTACCTAGTTATTGTAGTGGGAGGAGATCACAGGCATCCATCACTAAATCTAATGATTCTAACCTCTCTCTATAATTTCTGTAATTTCTTTCTTTGTTTCACAACATAGATTTCACTACTCTATGGAAAGTCCTCTAATGGCTCTCCAAAATGGGCTAGTTTCTTGGTTACCGCTGCAAAATTGATGGCCCAATAAGGACATTGATTCTTCTTCACAAAAGCTGAGCTCTTCAGAAGAGTTTGCCAGCAGTCTTTTCCTCTGATGAAAACATTGGCATTTGGTCACGCCTACCCAGTTGCAGTGCAATCTTTTGGTGGTATAACTCTCCGTCCTCTCTCTGGCAAACCGGTATCCTCATCGTGCTTTGAATATCTTGCTCCATCTCTGCATAGTAACCAGCGCAGTTTCTGTACAGCTCAAATATCATTCCAATTTGTCCACCATTGGAGAAGCTACTCACCAATACCCCTACTATACTGCAGGCTGCAGCCACTCCTGCCAGATGAATCCCCGGCCAGCAACCCACCAAGCTCAATAGAGCCGCAACCACTGCAAACACTGGAGCTGATATTGCTAGCCTTTTGTTGGGAATCTCCTTGTTTCTGGCCGCCCGCACGTATTTGGCGATATCCGATGTGTGGAGCTTATCTGCTGTGCGTTGGAGGTCGTTCGTGATGGCATCGGTCCAGCCATTGGTGTTGTTGGCTGGGATTTCCGTTTCGGTGAGGTCAGCAACAGGGCCAAGTACGGAGGGTGCCACTACCTTGGGGAATTTCTCGAGGCCATTGGGCTTTAAGGGGAGAGGAAACCCGACGTCAAGGGCCTGCAGTCTGCCCATCACCTCTTCCATGTAAAGGTGCGCATCCTTTCGTAGCCGCGGATCGATCAACAAAGTGGTTTCGATGTCTCTAGCCAGCAGCTTATGGAAGCGAGACGCAGTGCGTTGCTCTTCAGCGAGCTGTGAGGGCTGATACTTGCTGGCCAAGAACATAAATCCAGCGGCACCGCCGTTGAGAAGGAAGGCGGCCACGGACATGCTCAAAGAGGTACTCCCGACGCCGCCGTTCATGGCCGCCAGCATGGCCGCTGCGATGGTGGTGATGTTGACAGTCATGTGGCAGAGCTTGTTCCAGTTATCTCGCTGGACACCGATGATGGCATGCATCTCGCTACGATCTTGGGCCGCTAAGGCGATGTTGCGCAACTGAGCCACCAGCATAATATCCTCGACTCCATGTCTATCAGTCCAGCCTTTGGTATTGCGCTGCGATGGAGATGTGGGGGAGCCGGGGGTGGTTGGATTGAATGAAGTCCAGTCTCGGTCGATGGAGTCAAAGGTAGTGTGTCTGGGTGTGGCGAGTGCACAGGAAGGCCTTAGCAACCTGTAGTTACAACTGTTACGCTTTGATCCATGCCCAGACGTCCTAGAAATACGAATTGGCAATTGTATGAAACCCTGGGAACTACCATTATGGGCAGTAGTAGGAGTAACACAATGGCCAGAGCTGTAAGCATCACCGACTGCAAGATGGTTTCCAGAAAAGAATTGAGAGCCTAGATTACTGGCAGTAGAGAGGGCATTGCAGGCAGCCATAATGTTTGTTATGGAAGAATCTAAGCCTCTCAAGTGGAAAGCAGCAAGTGAGGTAAAATTCAAAAAGCTAGAAAATGATCTAAATTGGAGTGGATGAGGAACTAATTTGTTGTTGGAGAAGTGTCAGGATTGTAGCCTGCTGCAAGTGGTGTTGTTGAGGTAGAGTAAGCAGAGAGAGCAGTGAGAGAGCAAACTATGAAGAGATGGAAGTTTGAGAATGATGAATGAAGTGGAGGGGGGAAGGAGAGCCTTTTATAAGCAAGAAGAGCTGGAAGTAGTCAAATTGGAAAACAAATATTCCCTGAAAAGAAGGGTTAACGTGGATGAAGGAGAGTCAAAAGCGAGTGGGGAATACAGGGGTGGCCTATTGGCCGTTGTTTGACTGCTAATATCGCGTGCAATGCCTACAGTATCAGTCCCTAGTCTTCCAGAGCTGACTTTGAGCAATTGAACGGGGACTTATATCCTCTCGTTTTGTACTTCCAGTTGCTGGCTGTCCCTATTGGTGCTTTCACTAATAAAGTATTTTGCTGGTTTATATTGTTTATTGAAACATTTTGGAAATTTACAACTAGGTTTTTTATTTCAATTCGGTGATGTTGTGACGCTGTGGATAAATCATAGGTGGAATTAGCTAAATTTAGCCATAGGGCAGAGAGGAAAGTAGAAAATTTTGAGACTACTCCTATACGTTAGCGTCCTGTTGGAACCTATTCTTTAAATATGGTAAAAATTTTAATTCCACAAAAATTTGACTACCTTGGTGCATTGTTTTCATAAAAACCCTTCGTATATGAGTCACACTTGACCTCTTTTGTAGGAAAAAACTTGTTGATGTTTGCAACTTGTTGGATTCCTTTGTTTGGTTCTTGGAGTAATGAAATTTTGCAGGTTCATTGGAACATTTTGCAAATTCGTAATTTCTCATTTTTTGGCTGTGAAAAGTTTTGAATCATCAGACTTAATTTTAGTTCGTGTTTTGGAAGGTTGGAACTTGGAATCTCAGGTAGGTCCCATATTTTTGGAATTCTCCCAGCCTAAAGACCCAAGTAGCGTGCTGTTGTGCCTCTTCAGGTCTCTCAAAATATCAAGAAAAGCTGTTGTGTTCCAAATTTTCTTTAAAAAAATAATTGAGAAAATGTAAACTTTTAGGGCTTTATAAATTTCATCCCTTCGTGTTCATGGTTGCCATTCAATATTGTTCATGCAACTTGTTTGGAAGGATGGTTTTATTTTTGCAATTCTCTGCAGAATGAAGCTTAATGGAAGGTGCCAAGGTGGGGGCAATCCCAAAATAAAGGGGCCTTAGTGCCATGTGGTAGATGAGCTCAGCCCTGCTTTTGAGGAATATCCCCACCCCTGAACCTCACATATGCTGTACTAACATAGCAGAAGGCAATTGTTGTGATAAGACCATGAGGCAATTGTTATCATGAGCCTCCATGCACATAGATCACAAGGGAATAGGATTTAGTAGGTGTGAGAGTCCCCTTGTAGGGGTAAGTTGCCTCTTACAAAGAGGAGGCATTATTCATAAGGTTAAAACATGCCTGAGATGATTGGACTTTGTACCCTACTTTCTTGGTGGATTTGGCAGAAAATAATTAAAGAATCAAGTGAAGAGAATTCTCAAAATTTTCATGATTGTAGTAGAATTGTATGAAAATTTGTAAGGCATATGCATAAATATTCTAAAGTTTCAAATTGGAGCAAAATGAAAATGTGAAAATTGATCAATGTTCGATGAACTATGGTTCACATTTCATTGTAGGAGAAAGGAATATTTCTAATTAAAAAGTGGTGAAGACAAAATCTAATTCAAGTTTAAGATTATAGCTCTACGCTTGAATGATAATCTCAAGATACTTATGAGATAGTTATAACAAGGAAAAAAAGAATGACCAAGAGACATGTATAAAGAATTAGAGGTGAAATATTTGAGAACCCCATGTGTCAAGCCTTAAAAACTTAAATATAAATGTAGAAATGGCCTAATAGCCTAAAATTAATTACTTTCAGCACTTGCTTTCCAAAATTAACCATCCCAGATGGTATGGTAGTATATCTGTAGGGCATGTTATCAAGAATAATGTTGGGTTTGCTTTTGGGGGTGTTTTCAAAAAAGGAACCCCTGTTCCATTTCAAAATGCACCCCTTGTTTTTTCTTTGCTGTGATGATAGGTATCACATAAACAAAAAGGAACAAAATTCATAAGGATTTTATACACATTTTGTGTACACTAAACCTGTTGGCCATAACATTTCCTAAATTGGGCCTGCACTCTCCTCACACCAGGCACCCATTATTCCAAGAACGTATCACATATTGCTGTGCCTCCCAAAATATACTAGGAACTTTCTCAAGGGCTTTGAATGTTTTTGTGGGGGCAAAGCCCTAGGCAGCAAGCAGGCTTTACCAAAATACCCACTACACAAGGTGAAGCTGAACATAAACAAGGGCTTTACATAGCATAAAGAAATGCTCCAAGATTTTATAATATATTTTGTTTCAAATGATCCTAGCTGCCTACCCACTACATATCATGGGAAAAACAAATCAAGGACACAAAGAATTTTGAAAATGGAAGCTCGTACAGGCCAAGATTCCATTTAGTCACACACTCATGGGTTCCATTAAGCACATTACAAGCATACATACCACAAATACAATAAGTAAAATTAGATCAATGTTTTATGTTATGTCCACATGTGTGAGGCCTCAAGTTATGGTATCCTTGTAAATATTCAGAATGGCCACAGGAACTTGTGTTTGTGCTTTGGGTTTTCCTCCAATTTGTCAGCGTACAAGCACAAATTTGTGCAGGTCTGGGAGAGACTCTAACGAGGAGGATGAATGGCATCAAATTACCACATGGTGGACAACAGTAACTGTGGCGTTCTGCAGAGTGTCAAAAGGGGTTGGATATTTCACAAAAACTATAAACAACAAGTAATAAAGGACTCTCTAAATATTCAGAAAATTAGATGCAAATGGATGCATAATGAAGCTTTCAAGATGCTGGAAGGTGATAGGGCTACTGAGAAGATGAACTATGGAATAGATCATTGGAAAAAAGAGCTCATTAGGTACTGATGTCATTATTCTCATCTATTGTGATCATCACATGGGCCTCGTACATTACATGACCATAAAGCATTGCCCCAAATTTTTGGTGTATCTGGAGGGCATCTTATGTAGGGGAATTTTTCCTTGACAAGGGATAGGTTGTTTGAAAATGCTAATGCCCACTTTCATGCTTTATGTTAAGTAATGCTTGAGAATGAGGTATTTTTGAAATAATCAGCCTTGAAAGAATCATTCTCAAGATGAACATGTAAGTCACAAGCGAGTTTAGGACCAAAATTATGTATGTTTATTTCATATCTACGAAAATCTATGTTTTTATTTGCATAGATTTTTCTTCACATTTCTATTGTCTATATATAACTAGTATGTCAGACCATTTTCCTACCATGGATTTTATATAAACTACATCAAAACCTTTCAAAAATAAAATCTTAATTCCTTTCACAATTTTATTTCATAAAATTTTACATTCGTACAACAACTTATTTCTATCAAGTGAAAATATTTTCAAAGGTCATAAACACCCACTTATATATTAATCAAAAGGAAACTAAACAAGAAATTTTCTAAAGTTTATACATTACATGGTTCTTCATGTGATTTCACATGCATAATAAAATGACAGATTTATATATATAAAATATCATGTGAAAATCAATGCACCTTAATGTGCCAAACATTTTTCACATGACTTTTCACATAAATTACTATGACTAAATCATAATTAAATTATGAAATCATAACAACAAGTAAATCACCAAACTTATTTGTTAAATAATTATATAGGTAATAATTTAACTACATCAAATTACAAACACCCTTGAACTCCACCAAAGAACAATTATTTTGGGTAGAGCTGAGCCATTTATTTGGGGATGCCCCCTTCCCTAAGCGTTAACCTACACATAATGTGCTACAAAGCACATGTTCATAATTAATTATGTTTACATTTCAAATCGTAGTCATCCAATACAATGAAAACTATAATCTTCCAAGGAAATCAATTCTTTTTATAAATTTGTTTCATTCTTGGAAAACATCTTTATACATATGTCACCTTACATGTTGATGATGTTTCCAATTAGTTAATATTTTAATCATTTCATGAATTGAGATCTTTAAAAACGATTTTCAATTTTTAGATGGGTGAAAACTTTCATTAATGTACATTAGTGTGGCATGTCTTGTTGGCCCAAGTGTTATCACATTCTCAACTGACTTTTCCTTTCAAAACTTGTTTTTAAAAAAATTTATTTAAATTTTCACTGGTAGAAGTCATTTTTAAATCAATATTTCACACATTATGAAATTTAACTACAATTAAATTAAATTTAGTAAAGAAATCATTCAATATTCAAAAACTTTTGCACCTAAATCTAGATGCCATGGAACCAAGTACATGCACCCCTCTCGTCAAGAGCTTTCCAAAGAAACCAAGAGTGCAATCTAAAGCATCCCACTTCGTGGATCTCATTGGTACAAAACAAAACAAACAACCTTCCTTCATAGATTGATGTATTCACTTCAACTTTTATTTTCAGCAGCGAAATTTTGTCAAAAAGTGAAATTCAAAATTCAAAATTCAGAAAGGAAGTTATTTTGCAGATTTTCAATTGTAAGAAGTGAGAAAAATGAAAGGAAAAATCTACAGATCCCTATATTTGGTTTTCAATGTAGCCAAATATTTACGACTTCGAAACTCCTACCCAGAAATCCACTTCTCCCTTTCCCATTCAATTATTGATAATCTTCATCTTAAAAATTTAATCAAGTTTATTTTATTTTTAACGAATTAAAACTTGATAACTGAGCTGTGAAAACTTATTGCTCTTTCATTTGTGAGAACTTGCATGTCCGAGAACTGACCCTGCAGGGAAAAACAATCGGATATGCTGGCCGATTTTTACAAGCCTCAGAGAGTTTATTAGAAAAAGGAACTCGGCCAGTTCTCACAAAGCTATGTAAGAACCGAATTAGGCCAGATCTCAAATAAAAGAGAAATCCTCCCGACGCTGATCCAAAATCAAAGTTGCCAGAGATTCGAAACTAGAAATGAGCTGACTATCTCATCTCCTGGTATTGTTCCTTCATCTGGTCACATGGAGGTGTTTGTTTTCTCATTTCGGTGATATCAAAAACTTGGTGAAGTTTTCCAAAATATTAGCAAAATTAGTTTAATTTATACTAAGAAGACTAAATTTCCCCAATTTTCTCTGGTCACGTGTTGAAATGATACACGTTTCCTGCCTGCATCCTATATAGTCCCCGCTCCTGTGTTTTTTCCAAACATCAATGCATCATTCAAGCGGCAAAATGGAAATATAATTATCTAAACGTTTTGTGTTTGCAAAAACCAAATACACCGGCCCCAAATTTGAATTCCGTGTTCTACGCACGAGGCAAAATTTTCATGCAAAATTTGAATTAGAATTCTGAGTCTGATTTACTTAATAAACAATTTGGTGCAATATACAATGGTGAAAATCCTCAACCCTGTGTATTGTAGTGGGAGGACATCACTGGAATCCGTCATTGAATCTAATGACTCTAGCCTCTCTATCAAATTTTCTGTGATCTCATTCTTTGATTCACAACACTGTTTTTTCTCTTTAAAAAGTCATCTTAAGCCTTCCAAAACATTGGGCTGGTTTGTTGGCTGCAAAATTGGTGGCCCAATAAGGACATTGATTCTTCTTCACAAAAGCTGAGCTCTTCAGAAGAGTTTGCCAGCAGTTTTTTCCTCTGATGAAAACATTGGCATTTGGTCACGCCGACCCAGTTGCAGAGCAATCTTCTGGTGGTACAATTCTTCGTCCTCTCTCTGGCAAACGGGTACCCTCATCGTGCTTTGAATATCTTGTTCCATCTCTGCATAGTAACCAGCGCAGTTTCTGTACAGCTCAAATATCATTCCAATTTGTCCACCATTGGAGAAGCTACTCACCAATACCCCTACTATACTGCAGGCTGCAGCCACTCCTGCCAACTGAATCCCCGGCCAGCAACCCATCAAGCTCAACAGAGCCGCAACCACTGCAAACACTGGAGCCGATATTGCTAGCCTTTTGTTAGGAGTTTCTTTGTTTCTGGCCGCCCGCACGTATTTGGCGATATCCGATGTGTGGAGCTTATCTGCTGTGCGCTGGAGGTCGTTCGTGATGGCATCGGTCCAGCCATTGGTGTTGTTGGCTGGGATTTCCGTTTCGGTGAGGTCAGCAACAGGGTCAAGTACCGAGGGACCCACAACCTTGGGGAACTTCTCGAGGCCGTTGGGCTTCAAGGGGAGAGGAAACCCGACGTCAAGAGCCTGCAGCCTGCCCGTCACTTCTTCCATGTACAGGTGCGCATCCTTGCGTAGGCGTGGATCGATCAACAAAGTGGTGTCGATGTCCCTAGCCAGCAGCTTGTGGAAGCGAGACGCAGTGCGTTGCTCTTCAGCGAGCTGTGAGGGCTGATAATTGCTGGCCAAGAACAGAAATCCAGCGGCACCGCCGTTGAGAAGGAAGGCGGCCACGGACATGCTCCAGGAGGTACTTCCGACCCCGGTGTTCATGGCGGCCAGCATGGCCGCTGCGATGGTGGTGATGTTGACAGTCATGTGGCAGAGCTTGTTCCAGTTATCTCGCTGGACACCGATGATGGCATGCATCTCGCTACGATCTTCGGCCGCTAAGGCGATGTTGCGCAACTGCGCCACAAGCATAGAATCCTCGACCCCATTTCTATCAGTCCAGCCTTTGGTATTGCGCTGCGATGGAGAGGTGGGAGAGCGGGGGGTGGCTGCTAGATTGAATGAAATCCAGTCCTGGTCCACGGAGTGGAACCTGGTGTCGCTGTGGGTGGTGAGTGCGCAGGAAGGCCTTATCAACCTGTAATTACACATTCTACGCTTTGATGGTGCATGCCCAGACTTTCTTGAGATCCGACATGGCACTTGTATCAAACCCTGTGAAGTACTATTATGGGGAGTAATAGGAGTGATACCATGGGAGCTGTACGCATCACCCACTGCAAATTGAGTTCCAGAAATCAATTGAGAGCCTAGATCACTGGCGCTACAAAGTGCATTGGATGCAGCCATATGAATATGATGCAAGTATGATCTTAGCCGTGGACTCAAACGCAGTCTGAAAGCAAGTGAGATAAAATTCCAAAGAAAGGTCACAAAATGGGGTGTGGTGGATGGGAAACTAATTTGTTGGTGGCAAAGTATTAGGATTGTAGCCTGCTGCAAACGGCGGTGTTGGGGTTGAGTAAGCAAAGAGAGCAGTGAGAGAGGAAAGTACGGAGAGATGGGAGTTTGGGAATGATGAATGAAGTGGAAGGGGGGAAAGAGATCTTTTATATCAAACTACGAGAGCTGGGAGTAGTCCAAGGAGAAAGCAGATATTCCGTCAAAACAAGGGTCATAGTGAATGAAGTACAGTGAAGACCGTGTATTGACTTCTCCAGGCCTCCTTGGCCATGGTTTGAGTGCTAATCTCATGTTGAATGGCTGCATGATCTGTTCTACTCCTATATTTTGGTGACGTGCTTGAACCTATTGTCTAAATATGGCGTTTTCAAAATACACAATTCTTCGAAATCTGATGAATTTGGACGCATTCTGTTGACAAAAATCTTTTGGTTATATGTCTTGGCACTGGAATTTTTGTTGGGTAAAAGAAACGCTGTTTACAACTTGTTATTCTTTTGTCAGTGAAAAGTTTTAAATAAGTAGACTTAGTTTGTGTTTTGGGAAAGTTGGAACTTAAAACTTCACCTAGGTCCATTAGTTTTGGATTCTCCCCAGCCTAAAGACTAAGTAGCCTGCCATTATTCCTCTTCAGGCGTGTGGACCATAAATGAAAGAAAAGAAATCTTGCACATGCCAGTTTTGTGTACGTTAAGGCCCTGGGTTGTGGACTTTAGTGAAATCAGGCCCACACTCTGCCTTACACACGAGCATTATTGTAGTAAGCCTCTTGGTCACCAAGGGCTTTTACCTACCAGATAAGGTGGCCAAATACATTAGGAATTTTCTTGAGTGCTTTAGTGACCTATAAACTCATTCTTCCATCCAGAGGCCCTAGGTACAGCTGTTGGTGATTGTCTCTTGGTGTCATTCATGGTCAGTTGAGGTCTACCCCAAACAAGTACACTCAACTGTGTTTTGGAGGGCCCAACTTTTTCCCTTTTTCCTTCCTGAAATTTTGGGAGTAAACCAAAAACAATGTGTAGCTGAATATCCAAGTAAGGGGAATGAATGGCATCAAATTTGCACCCAATGACAACTGTAAATGCTGGGCCTTATTTTGAGTCTTAAAAAGAGTTGGGATACCCTACGCACGACACATAATCGGCAGAAATTACTCCATTATCTATGTTTCCAACAAAGGGGATCCAGCGGTCCTGCTTTTGATATTTAGAATTTCGACAAACCAGAGTAAATAAACAAGGTACATATACAGTACGTACTTTTGTGAAGAAAAAGAGATAAGCTAGTGGTTAGAACAGTTATTTGTCCCCCCGCCCCCAAAACAGGTTGGGAATGCAATTCGACCCTAGTTCTTCAAAAACAAAATTTCTGACATTTTCTTTAGAAAATTATTTAGTGCCGAACCATACTGACATGAACAGTTTTATAAATAAATAAAAATCAGTAATTAGCCAAAGGTGTCTTAGATTTTTGTGCTACATCTCTTATATCACAAGTTGGAAAGAAGTCTGTAAACACATCAGGCAATAAGGTATGCAAGCATATGATGGTCACATTACAAACAAGTGCTAGTTGCACCATCGTCTTTGTCCCTAGCACCTGGCTTTTTAATGCATCTGTTGAACATACCTTGATTGTATTTTGTTTTTTAAAACAAATGGGAAACAGATGAACAACAGTCCAAGGGGGCGGGTGGGGGCATCCACCCCAGCACCATAAAGCAGAACACACCTTGATTTTGCAAGAGAATTGGCTTTGTAATAGAATCGGTTGAACCATGGTCAACTAGAAATCTTCCTGAAAACGTTTAAGTTTTGGTGTATGAACTCTCCATCATTTTGAATCCCTCCGTGACAGTGCTCCCAGTAAATGACAGCTTCAGCAATTAAATAACTTTTCTGTTCGATCATGTATTCCAAGGAGTCAGAACCACTGATCTAGTTTTGCTTAGTTATGTGTAGGGCATTGGCAGCAAGGCAGTGTTTTCTTTTCATTTTTGTGAGAGAGCGTGCGTGGTTGTGGTCCCAGAAAAGATTTAGCAACTGAGATTTAGCATGAGTTGCAACGATCCCACAAACAATTTAGCTTTAACTGCAACAAGTTTTGTGAAAACTGTCACAACATTAGAAAACAAGCAGACAACTGCCGTAGACAGTAAAAATCTGGCCAAACTTCCTCTGTGATTGGATGCAACCTGACACCCTAAACCTCTTGTCAGAGGGCCAGAGTGAACCAGCACCCACCAGTGCACCAGTCGGCCGTTCTGTCCATAGGATGGGCTGCGTTTCTTCATCCGGTTCCTGACCCTGTGTTAACCCAACATTGTATCACAGTCAAACCTTTTTGGGCTGCTGACCTTTGATCCTTTTTATTTTTTGGATGTTTTTTTTCTCAACCCTGACCATATTACCCTGCAACTTAAGTACCCTAGTTCCATAGTTACCCCATTGACCTAACTACATTATTGATCTGCATCTTGGCTCTACTTACCTACCCTCTGCTTTTTCATGGCTAAACCTATATCTCTTCGTTAAACTTTTGCATTTTGGCACAACTTCTAACTCTTGGCTGAACTTATACTTTTTGGTTAAACCTTTTCCATTAGGCACAACTTTTAACTCTTCTAGGCTAAACCTATATCTCTTGCCTAAGCTTTTTCCTTTTGGCACAACTTTTAACTCTTTTTTACTAAACTTATATTTCTTGCTTAATCCTTTTTCTTTTGGCACAACTTTTAACTCTTCTTGAGTAAACATATATTTCTTGTTTAAACCTTTTTTTTGTGGCACAACTTTTAACTTTTCTTGGTAAAACCTATATTTTTTGCCTAAACCTTCATCTCTTCATGGCTAAACATTTACATCTTGAAAAAATCTCTATATCTTTTTAGCTAAACATCTATCTCTTGGCAAAACCTTTACTTTTCAACAAAACCTATATATTTTCTTAGTTAAACTTTTATCTTTTGAAAAAAATTCTAACTTTTTTTTACTAAACATGTATCTCTTGACAAAACCTTCATAATTTCATGGCTAAACCATTACATGTTGGCAAAAATTCTATTTATTCTTGATGAAACTTTTACCTCTTGGCAAAACCTTAAACTCTTTTCAGCTAAATTTTTATTTTTCAACAAAACCTTCATATTTTCTTACCTAGACATCTACCATTTGAAAATACTTTGAACTCTTCCTAAGTAAACTTCTACTTCTTGGCAAAACTTTTATCTTTTTTGGGCTAAACTTTTACCTCTAAGTAAAACCTCTATTTCTTCTTGGTTAAGCTTCTACAAATTGGAGAAAAATTTAATTCTTCTTGGCTAAACCGATGTCTTTTGGCAAAACTTCCATCTCTTCAAGGCTAAACCTCTATTTATTATTAAAAACTCTACCTTTCAAAAAACTATATTTTTTTGAATTAATTTAAAGAGTATTTTTTCAACAAAATATTTTAACAAAACTTTTGGCTATCCTATAGAGCTAACTTTTTTCTTATTTGTGTACATACCTACATGTTTAGCCACCAACCTACCTACATACTTATTTACTCACCTACCTACCTATCATTTACATGATGTTAATGTTTGTCAATGTATGATATACAAAATATGAAGGTATTGTAGTAAATGAACTAACAACGATTTTAATCATATTTGACCCCTTGATGTCAATAATAGTAACCTTAAATGTGGATATTGCACATTCGATCAACTTTTGTGACCCATAAATAGGTATTTCATATTTTCATAATTATTGTTAAAAATTAAAGTAATTGAAAATCCAATCACAAAATATAATACCCACATATGAAAACAATGTCATTTCAAATACAACACACCTCAATAATTATTATATGTTTTTGACCAAAATGCAAGCATTTTATTTTTTTTTTTTTTTTAAATTAGTTTTCTATGTTTTTTCTTCTAAATTTTTTTTTTTTCTAATTGTTAAAAATTTTCTACTTTAAATTATTCTTTTCTTTTTCTAAATTATTTTCTTCTATTATTTATCATAACCAGTTTATTTTTTCTAATTTTTATTTATTTATCATCATCATTTTTTTCATTGAGCATTCATATTTTATGCCCAACATTTGGGTATTGCACAAACCATCGAAAAAAAACCAATTAACATTTTATACTTCAAATGTGGGTATTGCAAAATCATTCTAATGAAACTAATGTTTATTTTGTGACCCTTATGCAAGTATTTCACATTGAACTTTATGTTTTTGAAGTTCTTTTAATGCAATAATGCAACATTGCAATATGTTTCAAATTTGTATTTTTAGGGAAACTTTCAACAAAGTATTAATGCAATGTTCACGTTCAAAGCATGTAAACATAATACAAACATGAGGTTACAATTGCAATGAGACAAAACTTGTATGTATTGATGCAAGTATCACATCTATCAAAAAACTTTTTTAAATGTCCAAAAAATGGAAAACATGAACTCCTTGCCATTACTCCAAAGAAACCTATGTAAGATATGCATGCTACATTCTTACCTCAAGAAACAGCTTTCTAAACCTGTTTTCACTAGCCACCATCTCATGTGTTCATTGGTAAGTTCTTGTTGTTGTAACCACCTTAATAACATGATGAGTGTAAAGTTGATATTGATACAATTGGAGTTGAATAGCATTGGTTACAAATTGGTATTTCATAGTTATTCAAAGTTTGCATCAAACACATGATACACAATAATATGAAAAAATGGAAAATTTTAAGCCAAACCCCAAAAAATTACATGGGTATGAACATACATAGTCTATTGGATTTTCTTCTATTTTTTAATTGAAAATAAAATTGAAAATAAAAAATAAAGGAAATGGGGAAAAAAAACTTAATCTTTTGGAATTTTGAAGACCAAAAAGAATGGAAAAAAAGGGGGAATTTTTAAAAAAAAAAGGACAAACATAATAAAAGCAAAAACCAATCTTCTAGCATTTAGAAACCATGGGTGGGGGACTTTCTCAAAATGTGGAGCTAAACTTGACTACAATAATACCTTGGCAACTTCGGTGTTAAATAATTCAAATTTGAAATTTTCAAAAAAATTAATAATTATTACATGGTAATGTGAAATTTCGAAAACCCTAAATTGACACACATCAAAATTTCGAACCGTTTCAAGCTTCAAGTTGTTGAAACTTCTACAACTATGGAAGTAAGAATCCCATGCTCCCACACTTTAGTTGTTTTAAGGTTTGGAGTTTTGGGTGAGTGGGCATAGTTTTGTTGCTAAGGATTTTTTTGGTGTTTTTGGTTTTGTGTGTCTTTCTTGGGTCATAAGGGTTGGAGGAGATGAGGCAATTGCTCATGTGTGCAACACTAGAGCTAGATTCAACCAAAGCGATAATAGAGGTGGAGGTGGAAGCTCACGAAGTGCAAATGCGACACTTACAAGAGCTATTGGTTGCAACTCAACAAGAAAGTGATGAAGCACAAAAGTAGTGGTTAGGATTGCAAGGTCATCTTTTATGTTTGTTTAGTATGTCTAGATGTCAAATTTGTAACTTGCATTAATAGTCTTTCCAACTCTGGCCGGTCATTCGAAATGTTTCAACTAGTTGCTAATGAAATCGAACAGGAACAACACTAACAACTAGACATGGAAAAGTCACAACAATATTTGGAACTTTTGTGAGATGTGCATTTGGCACATTTGGATGATACAATGGACATGATTCATCATCTTCATCTAAACTCAACAATGGACACGAATTCCTTATGATACAATCACCACCATTAGCAAGTGAAGCACAATCAAATAGACCACAAAAATAGTCTTTTCTAACTTCAAAGTAATGATTTTCACATCTAAACCTGAAAATAGTTCAAGAACTCCTTTCATAATGCAAAACTATGGAACTTCAATTGACATCATAAGAATGAAAAAAATTGCATCATAAAAGTGTGTAAATAATATATTTGAAAATTTAAAATTTAAAGTTCTTAAATTTACTTCATTTCCAATGACCAAATATAACATTTCTAAATTATATGTTTTCACAAAATCTATGGTATACTTGAAGGCTAGCATTTTATTTTATTTGGTTTTGACATTGTTTTAATCTACTTTCACCTACTTTTACGAAATAAGACATTTTACATGCACTTAACTATTGATTAAATATGTTTGTATCATATTTTTTTCATATGAAATCAAGAACCATATTAACTTCAATATTTTTACGCAACCAAATTACATGTTTGATCATTTTATGAGATATTTTAAAGTACTTGTAATTCAACCCAAAAAAGTACAATAATTAGTCTACTTGATTATGCTTTCACCCCAACAGTATTTTGATCAATTGTCCTTGCATGACTCTAAATCCAACCACCTTTTATCACACATGTAATAGGAATAGTATAATCTAACCCAAAAGTTGTGTTTGTTGAACATTAGTAGGGTTCCCCTGTAATCTTTAACTTGCCTAAACTACAACTACTGACAACAACCAACATGATAACAATTTTTCAATAGCAACTGTCACCATGTCGATAATAGTGTCATCATTACTAATTAGTGGTGTTCAATCTCCTCTTATTACTGGATTCTTTTGCAACCTCTAGTATGTTTTACACCTACTCTTCTTCCAAGCTTGCCATCCAAATGACTAGATGCAAAGATGAGTGGTCACTTTTATGAATTGTTTTTGTTTTTGCACTACCTTTTTTGTTTCAATGCCTTTTAGCACAAAATATATCATATAGTTATTTAATTGGGACTTTGTTTTAAATTAACAACTTGATTATGAAAAATTATGTATAACTATTTTTTGAAAACAATATGCCCACTTTTTGCTATGAACTTTTGAAATTGAAAATTTGGGAATGGTCATCTGGGTGGAATGTTTTTAATATATGATTTTGAAATAGATTTTTAATCCAAATGACTCAAAGTGACTATGTACGTTACACATTATAACTTTATGAAATCATATTTGAAAACTTTATTCCAAAAACTTTAACCATCTCATAGTATTGGACGTTTTTGTGATCAAAATTAGCCCCAATTTTTAGAAGTCCATGGTAGTCTTCAATTGCGTTAGTTTTGAATTTTTTTTCAATAAAACCCATGTTTTTAAAATGTCTACTTGGGCATTCACTCAAAGTGACTTTATTAAGCTTCCTTCATGGATTTTCAGAGGGCATCCACCTAAAAGGTGATGTCATCATCAAAAGATGTGATGACATCACACCTTATATCATGTTAGGGTTTGAAGTGGTTTCAAGAGGGAAGATGTGCCTCCATTGTTGACACTTGCAAAATTGTGTTTATTTCAAAGAGCTTTAACAAGATAGATGACCCATTTTGGAAAGAAGATTGGTGTTGGTTGCGAGAAATTACAACATCATATTTGCTTCAAGAAACTTTGCGAAGGAAGACAACCCATAATGGTGACAACTTACAAACCTACATTTCTTTCAAGCTTTTTTTGAATAGATGGTTGCAGTAACTTTGTTGAAATCTACTGTGCTCTTGCTCCATATGATTTTTTTTCAGTCCATGATCTTAAATTATTTAGGCCTTCATCATTCTTCTTTGGATTTTAGATTTGTTCATGTTTTTGGGGTTTCTTTAGTTTCCTTGCGTAATGATAAATGTCCATTTTTTTTCTTTAAAAAAAATTAATAAATCATTTCACTGTGATATATATATAAAAGAAAATACCTTAAAGCCTTTCAGATCATGTTCATCATGTTCTTTCTCTTTGCAGTAGGTGTTTGGAGTTCATCAAATATCCTTCCAAACTTGCAATGTCACTTAAAGAAAACATGTTTGTAAGTTGATGGAGAAGATGGTTATGTCATCTTGTTCATTTGAGCCTTTGTCCTTTCAACATGTGTGACCTTGTCCTTACTATTTCATGTGGTGGCCATGGGTAATAAAAGAAATAAGCAAAGATGTTTGGGGGTGTTCAAGATTGGTCCATCAGATAAGGCAAAGGTTACAGAACGTCAAAGGGTGTCTCACATTTGACAAAAAAAAAACAATAGAATCGAATACGATTATTGAGAATGCTAAAGAATGTGTACTAAATTGTGACATCAAAAAACCGACTTGAGATGTAGTTCAAATTATTGCTTCAAACTTGGCACCTTTTTTTAATGTTATTGCAAGGGAGGTAGGGACTCAAGGGGTTTGCACTAACTTAGTTGTGAAATATGTTGTTCCAAACATTATTAGATTTTCCAAGGATATAATTGCAAAAGGAGAATTACTATCTGGTTTGGTTCAATATTTGTCAAAGGCTAAATTGCCAAACACTATGCATAGCAAAAATAGCTACAAAGCATGCCATTTTAACATCGCTTGTTAGTTCTAGTTCAAACACTTCTGT
This sequence comes from Sphagnum tenellum, assembly GCA_963921925.1. Lineage (NCBI taxonomy): Eukaryota > Viridiplantae > Streptophyta > Sphagnopsida > Sphagnales > Sphagnaceae > Sphagnum > Sphagnum tenellum. The sequence goes on from OY998153.1 coordinate 588,922, forward strand.
TCAATAAAAAGTTTAAAAGTTGAAAGTGCATCTAAGAAATGTGGCCATGGCTCTTCATTGTTGGTAATTGATGAGCCATTCAAATGGGTTTCTTTGGTCATTGTCCATACAAAAGAGAACATAACATATGTTGGTTCCTAAAATTAAGGCAACAATTTTATTTTGGTGGGTTTCAGAAACATGTATGAGTCCAAAAAAAAAAAGGTGGTGAAAAGAAGATTAACACCAAAAGTGTATGAAGAAAAGCCAAGACAATATCCCATGGAAACACAAATTTGTTTCATCATTTTAGTTTTATATTTGATGTTTTATTTTCTTTGTAGTTAATTAATCATGTGTTATTCCAAAAAAAATGGGTTTAAATCATTATGAATGATTTTAAGGTCAAATGTTTTGAGTGATTCAAATATTTGGATTTCAAATAGGATCTACATGGTGAAAGCATAATTAAGTTGATTGTTTGAACTATCATAGTAGTAATTTTTCTGGATTATAAATGAACTTAAAATGTAAAATCATATCAAACATTAAAATTTTCAATTTTTTCATTATATATGTTGCAATAAATTTTAGTGAAAATTTTATTAAAAATTATGGATGAGTTTCAAGAAAAAAAATAGACTCATTGTGAAGTAATAAATAAAAAAATTTAATTTTATATTTTGGTTTAAAAATCTAGACTGAAATGCAATAAAACTAATATTAAAAAAGTCTAAACATTTCAATTTTCTTAGAACTAGTTTCAAAATTAAAATCCAGTAATGAAAGTATGATTAAAAACATCAAATAGATAAATCATGGCTATGAAAACAAAGCTTTCCAAAATTCAAAATTTTCTCCTAGACTCCTTTAAAGTTCCATGTTTTACTGAGATGCAATGGTTTGCATCTCTTCCTTTCCTCAACAAAAAAAAAAGTCCTATGTTTAAATCAAATTTAAATGGTGATAAAAATTCTGTAATATAATTACTAATTCCTAAAACAATAATTAGGTAAATAGAAATATACTAATCAGTGATTACCACAAGTAACTACTCCCTTAACACTATCCCACCCACATTCTGAATTACATCTTGAAATTCTAGATCAAAAAGATGTTTAAAAAGCTAAATGTTTCACTATTTTTGATCCTGTGATTTGAAGATCTGATCCATTTATACAACAATTTGCTCTGTTTGTCCTACAGCTTGCTTTGCCTATATTTCATATTAAAACACTATCTGATTCTTTGTTGTATACAAAATTTGTTGTTGTTCTTTTGATGCCTTTGTTGACAACTATATAGTTGTTTGTTGATAGGTTGTTCTATGCTCTTGTGACTACGACTATGTTGTCACTTGTAGCCACTATTATAACTATAGATCTAATGTGATTTGATTTTGACCTTACTATTGTAGCTTTGGTACAACTTGCAACTGTTGATTTGATCGCAAATTTGATGTAATCTGAATGTTATTTTATTGTTATAACTTTGACACAAGCTCAATTTGACCCTGCTAATCCTCCTAAATTATATGTTCCTTAGGTTGTATCTATTCCCCTATTTCCGTGGTTGCAAATGCATATTCTTGAAAATTGATTTCCTATAAAATAAATTCATCTTGTTCCTAGAGTTTATTCTGCAGCCTCCCTTTCAGGGCTATCTTTTCCTCCTATGAAGTTTCTTAGCTCCTCTATTACTTTTCAACCTGATGGTCTTGCCCCCATTTGTATCCCCTTTTTCTTCTACTTCATTTGAAGTCTTTTGTTTTGGAAACAGAACTAAAGGCTCATATTCATATGATGGCATAACTTTTTCCATTTGAAAAATCTTATGTCTGTAGAACCTTTCATTCCTCTACTATTTTTTATAGATCTTCCCAATATCCTTTTGAACAATGTTTTAAATCGCATTCCATCATAAGTCTACATCTTTTTCCTGCATTGATAGTGCTTTGAACTTTACCTAAAGCAAAGTATTTTGCTTCTGTAATTCAATATTTCCTCCTAAGACAATATCATTATTAAAAGGTTTTTCTTCTAAGTCTTCTCCAGAAGTGTGTGTATTTTTTCATTAAAGGCCATTTGTTTCTACAAATTTTTGTCCATCTATGCATGCCTTTGGTGAGCTTGCTTTTGTATCTCAATCTTAGCTTGATGCGCATTAGCATTCTCCACTCTAAGCTCCTCCACTTCTTTCTATTGCTTCAAGAAAGTTTCTTCCATGTTCTTGAAGTTTCTTTGAAGTTTGCTATGCTTTATATTCATAGTATCCTTCTCTTCTTTTAAACCTCAGTAATTAGCATATGTCTCCTTTAAAGTTGCCTGCAAGAATCCCTTTCTATTTTGATGTTCTCCAAATCCTTGCTTTGCTTCTCCAGTTTATTGATCTTTTGTCTAGTTACCTGGAGTTTTGCTAATACCTGACTATTCTCATTGTTCCTATCTTGCCTCCCAAGTTTCAATGTTGAGTTTTTTCAAACCTTGAACACACAACATCAAAGAAAAAAAATCCCTTTTGAGCTTTGATGCTTAACTTCTCTTAAACACAACACAAAAAAAACCTTCTTGAGCTTCTCTATTAAGCTTGAATGCTTGAGAAAAAAAGTCTTGCAAGCTTGAGTTTGCTTGCTGGACAGAAAATCCAAAGAAGCGGGAATGAAGTGAAATGAGAACCAAGACTCCAAAATCAGCAGATGCCCTAACCTAACCCTAAAAACCAGACTGCATTTTTAGAAAAGTTCCGGTCCAGTTCCAGTTTTCTTCCCACTTGGAATTGACCCCCAGGTTGGGTTCTGGTTCTAGGTCAAACCGACCCTCCTATTCCCTCCTGGCTCCATACTCGACCCCATGCCTTGCCGGTTCCACTGGTTCCAAAACCTGGATCTGGTTCCAGTTCTAGGTCAAACTGACCCTCCAATTCCCTCCCGGCTCCATACTCGACCCCATGCCTTGCTAGTTCCACTGGTTCCAAAACCCGGATCTGGTTAGGTTATTTGGAACCAGCACCAGAACCGCTGATTCCTACCCGCCCAAGTGGGTACCCGGCCAACACTGGTAATCACCCACTGCAAATTGGTTTCCAAAAATCAGTTTAGAGAATGCAGGGCCAGTAGAGAACACCATGGCGTTGCACGCAGCCATAATAGAATGCAAGTATAGCTTCTCAAGCACAGTCCGGAGGACGAGATATGAAACTTTGTAGGTGCGAAAGTGGATTGTAGGCTGCAAGCTGTGCTTGTGTTCAGGAACTGATGAGGGAAGGATAGCAGTAAGCGAGGAAAGGGTTGAGAGAGTGAGAGTTTGGAAATGATGGACGAATGGGAAAGGAGTGCTTATATAAACAGCAAACGCCCGCAAGACAAATTGGACAAACTGAAACCAAGCTAGGGAAAATGCGAAATGCAGTAACCTATACCTACCCAAAGACGCCTACCTCATGTGCATGGCCTGAGTACTATTGGAACTTTTACCACAAGATAAGGACTGCGACAAGGGCCTTTGTGGGAATGAGGGCCCCCGTTTTTGGGCAGAGTATCTGGAAGTCCTATCAAGGCAACGGCATTCTTGCATTGTGTAATTTAAGGCCAATTCATGAACAGTTCAAATGCCTTTGGATGGAGAATACTACATGAAGAGTCAATCATGGACTCCTAGTGTGGCCTATCCTGTTGGCCCAAGTGTGAACATAATTGCTTCAAGTGTCAACATCCCTGATGATAGAGCCCAATTGTCAAAAAAATATTTTAAATTAATTTCTTGTGATAAAAATGATTCAAAATTGGATATCTCTCTCATCGTAGGTTCAGAAGTTATGCAATCACCTGCAAGAAATCCCACTTGTCAAGGGTTTTTAAGTAGCACGAAGACCTTGCCCCAATTTCTCTAAATATTTTAGTTTTGATTTTAATAAAAATTTAATGACAAAATTAATCAATATTCACCAACTCTTGCACCACATTATCAAACCATGGTGGTGCACCTTTGCTCATCTAGAGCTTTCCAACAGTAACAAGAGCAATGGTGGGGGCATGCACCAGGGTGTAGGAGATCTCAACAGGAAAAACAGAACAAACAAACTACCTTCAACAAGAGATAAATGGAACAAGCTTAGTAAGGCCCCCTTCAATCTAGGACCATGTGAAGTCCAGTAGGGCCAACATGCCATTCTGTCACATGGTAATATGGGGTTCTATTAAGCACACGACAAGCATGTAATGCATATTACATGCTGCAAATACAATTGAAACACATTAGGTCAATGTTTTATGTTTGGTCACATGTGTGAGGCTGCAAGTGAATATTAACAAAGGCCTCATGAAATTGCTTTTGGGGACCAACTTGTGTTTGTCCTATTTTGCTTTCCTGAACTTGTGGGAGTAGGAGGTCAAAATTATGTGCATGAGAGACACCTAGGTGAAAAAAGGGGCATGACTAGCATCAAAACTACTACGTGGTGGACAAGTGTATATGTGGGGCCTTGTTCTGAGTCTCAAGCAGAGTTATTTTAGAGGTAGTTTGTTTGGTTTTCAGAATTTGAATTTTAGAGGTGATTTACGTCACAAAAACTAGAAACAATATTAAGTAATAAAAGGGGTCATTGAAGATTACAATTAAATTCAATGCATGAATGGTGAGGATTAGAGATATTGAAAAGTGATAGTCCTCGTGATTACTGTATTTTTTTCAAGATTCTAAGGTAGGCCTCATAAAATTAGGTGTTCTAAAAATAGACGCCTAATTTGCCTAATTTAAGGTTGAGCCACACGCCTAATTTACGCAAATTTAAGTACACTATCAAATTGAGCTCCAGGGCGTCTGGATGTGTCTCACACGGCCCCTAGGTCGCTTGCAACTTTTCCATGAGCCTGCCCGATCTCCAGAGCCGCTCCACGGACTTTGTGGACGGTCATGAGTTTGCACGGGGTGCCATGCGCACATTTGCCAGTTTGTCGTTCGTTCGTCCTTCCAATCTTCCTCTCGTTGACTGTCAGTCATGTCTGAGCTCGCGAAATCGAGGAAGAAAGGCGACACGCCCTCTCGAAGGAGTCCTTTCAAGAGGGAGCACCTACTCATGTTCGGGCTAGAAATCACGCAGTCCGGGATGGATAACCAACACGTGTCGACCGTGACGGCCGTCCGCTGCCTGTTCTGCATGCACCTCGGTCGCGACTCCGTTGAACTCGTAGACGGCCGCAAGCACCAGCGAACCCAAAACGTCAAGTACTTTTCACCGCCGTTCCGCAAAGAGAACTTCACCGCCCACGTCAAGTCGTAGCACCAGGAGGAGTTTGAGAAGTACTTGTCTCTCGGCATGGAGGAGAACAAGAGGTTTTTCGATGCCAAAAAGCGCACGCAGGACTCGATGCATCGCTACCTGAATGCCACTCAGACGACTCTGTGCATCCCCATGTCCAAAGACATCATCGAGGTGATCATCGACGACATGTTCTTCAAGCCAGAGCTGGACGAGGATGACGAAGAGTTCGAGCCCATCACCAAGACCAATGCCATGAAGCTGTTCAAGCAGCAGCCGGATGGGTCGTATGTGGCCAATGTCGCAACCCTAGCTTGGCCAAGTGTGGAGGTGAAGCCCAACACTTGAAAAAGTTGGGCATTTGGAGTCCTCTGGGACTCCCGAATGTTCAGAGCTCAACAGCAGGACCCAAAACACCTTGCATTGGGGTGTTTTTGGTGTCATTGAAAAGGTCTTGAAGCGTAGATATTGAAAATGGCCTTGCATTGGCCATTTTGACATTTGTAGCCCAAGTTATGGGCCAAAGAAGGGCCAGGAGTCCAATTGGCAATTTGACTCTCGACCATTAAAAGTCAGGATTAAACCAGTTTCCAATGTCTGATTTGGAAGTGCAATACGTCGTTGAAAAGATCTTGACGAGGGCTAAAACTTTGATTTAAATGTCATTGTGATCGGAGGTCAGAGCGAAGAGCTATGACCTCTCAAAGTCCCGGGAGTCCAAAACCAGGACACTTGGGTGGATTTCGGGAATCCAACTTGGGAGTCCCGGGAAAAAGAGCCATTTGGATGTAGCCTCAGCGGAGCATCGCAGAGTATACTATATGGGGATGATGGTGGCATCCCCGGAGTCCGGGCTGTGGTGAGTCTTGTGGTCCGAAGTGCCCGTGGCTTGTCCCAACACCAAAAGGTGTCCCGGAAAGTGAACTAACCACTTGGGTGGTTTGTTTTGATGCAGATTCAAGCTTGATCAACTAATACCTCTTCCTAGTCTAACCCCTGGGCTCCCAACTCGACCCTCTACCCCTTTTTAGAGTTGGAAGCCGGGAGCATGCGTCCAAGTCTCAAGTTGGTTTCACCTTGTGCCTTGGGAGCGTGTCAGCCAAGGTCACCAACCCCGCCCTGTACGATCTAGTGTTGAAGCACACGTCGGTTGGCCTGTCCTTCAGGCAGACGTCGGCTGTGATCGCCCACCATAAGGATGCGTTCGGCAACGCGCGACTTATCGGCCTCAACGATCATGAGGTCAGCAAGATGGTCCACGTGCACGTCGACGCAAACTTGCAGGTCTTGTCGGATGTTCTGAATGACGATGAGGTCTGGGTGGTCTTGCTCGCCGGCGACGGCACCACTCATTTCAACACGTTGTTCTTCGACGTTCGCATTCGCACCCGCGTCCGGGGTGTCCTATTCAACATCCATTTCATATGCGTTCCGTTCTTCGAACGGCACACAACCGTCAACATCTTCAAGATGATCTGCAACTTACTCGATCATCTCTGTGCCTTGTGGCGGGTCAAGCTGGTGTTGGTCAGCACGGATGGCGAGAACACGATGATGGGCTGGCTCGGCGTGTTCGTCACGCTGATGGTCAAGGAGGCCGTCCACAAGGTCCTGCGCGTCTGGTGTCTTCTACATCAGATCGACCTGGTCATCAAGGATGCGACCTACAAGATTAGCGGCGGCTCGTTCTCCAAGATTACGTGCCTTCACGCTCCACCTCCGTGAACAGGCCAACTTGTTGCTGGAGATGGGCAGCAAATGCCTGAAGGACACGAATCGCTGGGCGCACTTCCAGGTCCAGCTGGAGTGGCTGCTGAAGCATCGTGTACGGCTCATGGAGTGGGTAGTCCAGCGGCAACACGGCTTGTCACCAACGGTCACGTACTAGATCATCGCTGCTGCCATCAACCTGCTCGCCAAGTTTTATTGCGTGACGCTCGTCGTCCTGCAGCACCACGACATCGCGTAGTTGCAGCAGACGGACAGGATCGAGGCGCTGGTCCAGAATCTGTTTCTCATGGTCGATATCCAGCACGATGACGACAATAAGGAGATGTGGTGCGAAGATCGGAAGGAAGGCACGTTATTCGAGGTCGGGCGATGGTGGGTCACCGTTGATGCCGTACTCGTGCACGTCAAGGATCAGGGCACCTGGGTCAAGGAGATGTACCTGTCTCTGGACGAGGATGCCCAGTTCGACGTTCTGCGCGAGATTAGCTTGTACTTGCTACGCCTCGTGTCTGGCCTATCCATCGTCCGGGCCGAACGTGATTACCGCAACAACGCCGCGGCACATCTTGCACCGCTAGTGTTCCCGCAGCAGCTGATCAACATGCGAACGAGCAAATTCATCGAGGAGGTCCTCGATTTGCGTCGCGAGATGATGATCGCGGCGTGGGCAGCGGCGCGTCAATCTGATTGAAGAGGAGCACTGTGCCCTTTTCAAAATGATCCGCAGTACGGCGACGCTCAAGGCGGTCATCGAAGGCCACACGTTCAAGATGATGTTCAACGTCGCCTGGAACAACCTGCCCGCCCAACCCGCCTTGCACCATTTACGAGCGTTCTGCGGGGGCTTGGCGTCGATCTTCGCAAACACCATGTCCGTCGAGAGCGAAATCTCGATCCTCAAGTGCGAGAAGGACGCATACCGCATGTGCTTGATGGCCTTGTCGGTCGAAGGTATCTTTCAGACGAAGCAGCTCATCACGATCTGCGAGATGTTCGGATTTATTACTCCAAGCGTTGCACTCCCGCCATCGAACCAGCAGTGAAGTCTAAGAATTGGAGGATTGGAAGGATTGGAGCCATAAAAACGTATTTTAAGTAAACGCCTAATTTAATCGAACACTCAACGCCTAATTTAGCTTAATTTAGGAAAAATAGGCGTACGCCTAAGTTTATGAGGCCTGTTCTAAGGTGTCTTGGCAAGCTACATAAAACTCATGTCTTCATGTGGAGGTATTGATGGGAAGTTGAAAATATGAGGGGGGAAGTGATTATGATTACCATTTATTTTGGTGAGGCAAATTGCAGTTTCTTAGGTACTTATGTACTTGAAATTGGGCAGCAGTCCAAAGCAACATGTGATAAGGTGTGTTGGCAAAACATTGTTTTGAATAAGAGATTTTATGACAATTAGGTTAAGCAAATGAAAGAAACAAAGCGAACATACACATGTTATAATGAAGAATGTGGAAATTTTGGTTGTTTATGAGTAAGACATTAGCTTGACCAAACTAAATCAAACACCACTAATTGAAAAAAAATACAATGAAAAAAGTCACAAAAAGAAACAATAAATTACAAGAAGACTATGATGGGGCGGGGAGAGGTTGAACCCCAATCCTTATGGGTCCTGCCCACTATAACCCAACACAAACCCACACAAGCAACAAACATGAAAAACTATACCTACATGCCCACATTAATACATGTTGCTAATACATTACAATAAAACCACTTGTAAAGCACCGACCCAAATACAACAATAGCATAAATCAAAATATCACTCATGCAATGTATAAAGATTCAAGAAAAGAAAACTCCAATTCAATGAACAGGAATTGGGGCGAAGATCCAAACCTCCATTATTTTATACTCCCATTAAGAGCAGCATACATTTGGTACTAAGTTGAAATGTTGATTAGCAACTGTAATATTCATGTCACATTAAATAATTTGTTTCTATCATACAAGCTACAAGTGCAATATAATAAATAAAAAAACTTGCACCATTAACTATCCTACTTGGCCCCCAAACACCAAATGCAACATTCAAGGGGGAAATGGACATCTTTAATGTTATCACTAAGTGCTCCCGAGTCTGACCTCCTGTCCAAACCTGAGTTTTCTGTTTCATGGCCAGTTTGTAGCTATCTAGTTTCTGTAAAACTTCTGTTTTGCTGAAAACCAAACAAATCACCTCTAAAATTAAATTCTGAATATTGTACCCAGTATTTTTTTTCTGGGTCCGAAATTTCAACAAAATGTGCAAAAAAGATATCCTTCAGGCTGTGACCCTTACCAAGGCAAATTTACGGAAAATTTTCAGAAAAATTGTTAAAAAAGCAGGAGTTTGGGACTAGATTTGCCAAATTTTGAGCACCTACTCCCGCAGATTGGCAAACATCAGCAAGATAACCATTTTTATAAAAACAATCTACATGTCCTGTTGTCGTTTAATGCTAATTTAGCCTTCTTGGGATGCTAGCCAATGATGCAACATCAGAAAATTGAAAAAAAGTTCCCTGATTGCAAGACCATAAATTTTATTGCAAATTTTCAGTAGGAATTTTGAAAGGACTTAGACTTTAGAACACATTGGTTACTTCATAAAAAAATGGGTGAAACGTGCATTGGTGGAAATGATCACCATGTATGATAGTGGGACTAAATCACAGACCATCATCCTTCAAACTAATGATGCTCACTTCTATCTCAGATTTCTATTTCTTTCATTGTTTTACAACATTGTTTTCATTACACTATGGAAAGTTGTCTAAGGCCTTGCAAAACATTGGGCTGGTTTGTTGGTTACTGATCCAAAATTGGGTGGCCCAATAAGGACAATTCTTCTTCACAAGAGCTGAGCTTTTCAGAAGAGTTTTGTGAGCAGCTGTTTGCTCTACTGAAAGCCATGGCATTTGGCCATGCCCACCCAGTTGGAGTGCAATCTTTTAGTGGTACAATTCTCGGTCCTCTCTATGGCATACAAGAACCCTCATCCTGCTTTGGATATCCTAATTTAGAATTGTTTGACAAACAGCTGAGAGTGTTGTAAAACCGTAGTCTTAAAGATTCTTACAAAAAGCATCCTGTTAGAATTTCTTTTCTAGCTTGGCAAAAAAAAAATGAGAAAATGGTATATCACTCCAAATTAACCGATATGATACCTTTGCCAATGAATGAAAAACCTTCATGCCATAGGAATTCTATCCTGTGAAAGTGAGAAATTTGGACGCAGATGAGAAAGAGCACATGGTGACTTCATAAAAAATTGGGGGCCGTATAAATACTACACACTGAAATCTTCACTGCTGAAATCTCGAACCCAGTCTAAAATTTCAAAATTTGCCAAAACTTTATCTAGTGGGCGGAGATCTTAGGCATCCATCAATCAATCTGATATCTCTGACCTCTGTTCCATTTTTGTAATTTCTTTCTTTATTTCACAACATTGCTTTTACTCTATGGAAAGTCATCTTATGGATCTCCAAATTAGGCTAGTTCGTAGGGTGCTGCTGCAAAACTGATGTCCGATTCTGGACAATTTTTCTTCACAAAAACTAAGGCCCATTTCAGAAAAGTTCGCCAGCAGTCTTTTCCTCTGATGAAAACGATGGCATTTGGTCACGCCGACCCAATTGGAGTGCAATCTTCTGGTGGTATAACTCTCCGTCCTCTCTCTGGCAAACCGGTATCCTCATCGTGCTTTGGATATCTTCCTCCATCTCTGCATAGTAACCTGCGCAGTTCCTGTACAGCTCAAATATCATTCCAATTTGCCCACCGTTGGAAAAGCTACTCACCAACACCGCTACTATACTGCAGCCTGCCGCCACTCCCGCCAACTGAATCCCGGGCCAGCATCCCACCAAGCTCAGCAGAGCCGCAACCACTGCAAACACTGGAGCCGATACTGCTAGCCTTTTGTTAGTAGTCTCCTTGTTTCTGGCCGCCCGCACGTATTTTGCTATGTCCGATGTCTGCAGCTTATCTGCTGTTCGCTGGAGGTCCTTCATGATGGCATCGGTCCAGCCATTCGTGTTGTTGGCTGGGATTTCCGTCTCCGTGAGGTCAGCAACAGGGCCAAGTACGGAGGGTGCCACAACCTTGGGGAATTTCTCGAGGCCGTTGGGCCTCAAGGGGAGAGGGAACCCGACGTCAAGAGCCTGCAGCCTGCCCATTACCTCTTCCATGTACCGGTGCGCATCCTTGCGTAGGCGTGGATCGATCAACAAAGTGGTCTCGATGTCCCTAGCCAGCAGCTTGTGAAAGCGAGACGCCGTGCGTTGCTCTTCAGCGAGCTGCGACGGCTGATACTTGCCGGCCAAGAACATAAATCCAGCGGCACCGCCGTTCAGAAGGAAGCCTGCCACGGACATGCTAAAGGAGGTACTACCGATCCCGGTGTTCATGGCGGCCAGCATGGCCGCTGCGATGGTGGTGATGTTGACAGTCATGTGGCAGAGCTTGTTCCAGTTATCTCGTTGGACACCGATGATGGCATGCATCTCGCTACGATCTTCGGCCGCTAAGGCGATGTTGCGCAACTGAGCCACCAGCATAAAGTCCTCGACTCCATTTCTATCAGTCCAGCCTTTGGTATTGCGCTGCGACGGAGATGTGGGGGAGGCGGGGCTTGCTGGATTGAATGAAGTCCAGTCTCGGTCGACGGAGTCAAAGGTAGTGTGTCTGGGTGTGGCGAGTGGACAGGAAGGCCTTAGCAACCTGTAGTTACACCTGCTACGCTTTGATCCATGCCCAGACTTCCTAGAGATCCGAATTGGCACTTGTATCAAACCCTGCGAACTACCATTATGGGTAGTAGTAGGAGTAACACAATGGCAAGAGCTGGAAGCATCACCGACTGCAAATTGGTTTCCAGAAATGAATTAAGAGCCTAAATTACTGGTAGTAGAGAGGGCATTGCAGGCAGCCATAATGTTTGTTATGGAAGAATCTAAGCCTCTCAACCAGAGAGCAGAAAATGAGAAAAAAATCGAAAGAGAGATTAAAAAATCTAAATTATTGTGGATGCAGAATTAATCTGTTGCTGGAGAAGTGTTAGGATTGTAGCCTGCTGCAAGTGGTGTTGTTGAGGTAGAGTAAGCAGAGAGAGCAGTGAGAGAGCAAACTACGAAGAGATGGAAGTTTGGGAATGATGAATGAAGTGGAGGGTGGAAGGAGAGCTTTTTATAAGCAAGAAGAACTGGAAGTAGTGAAATGGGAAAACAAATATTCCCTGAAAAGAAGGGTTAACGTGGATGAAGGAGAGTCAAAAGCGAGTAGGGAATACAGGGGTGGCGCATTGGCCATTGTTTGAAGTCTAATCTGATGTGCATTATCAGTCCCTAGTCTTCCAGACCTGACTTTGAGCAATTCAACTGGGACATAGATCCTTTCTTTTTGTACTTCCACTTCCTCTCTCTCCCTATTGGTGCTTTCAATAATAAAAATTTGCAGGTCTTTATCATTTATTGGAACATTTTTCAAATTGACAACTGGGGTTTTCTTTCAAAATTTTGATGCTTTCATGTTGTGGATCATCCCCAGGTGGAATTAGTGAAATTTAGCTACAAGTCAGAGAGCAAAGTGAAAATTTTAAAGAACCCTGCTACGTTGCTGAAACTTATTATTATCTAATGGTGATTTCAGAAAAATTATTCCTGAAAAAATCTACGGCTGTGGTGCATTCTTTTCCACAGTTGTGCTTTGTATTTGTCACACTGGCCATTGAAGCTCATCAGCTCCCTCAAAATATCAAGAAAACATTAACTTTTGAGGCTTTTGAAATTACACTTTCCCTTGTGAATGCTTGCCAAACTATTGATGGTTGTTTGGGAGGGTGGTTCTGTTCTTGCAATTCTCTGAAGAGTAAAGTGTAATGGAAGGTGCAAAGGTGGGGGACATCCCAAAATGAGGCCTCAGTAGGAAGTGTGATGAGATTAGCAGTGCATTTCAGGAATTTCCTCACCCCTGAGCCTAACACATCCTAATGTCACACAAGGCGTGCAGTTGCAACTTATGAAGAGAGCACGAGGCAAATGTTTTGATGAGACTACATGCATTTAAATAAATCGAAGGTTACCAGGCAATAGTTGTTACTAGGTGTAAGGGGGCCCAGTAGGGGTAAGGTGCTGAGGAGGCATTATTCACAAGGGCCAAACCTGTGGGAGATGTTTGTAGTGTTTCTGGAGGGCAAATTGTCAAGGCGCCCTCTGAATACACTAGGAAATCTCCTAAGTGATGGGTTAGAGGTGGAGGTGAGCCGGGGCCTGAATCCCATGAAGCCTGCTGTCAAGGGCTTTTACTGAATGTAAATACCTGGTTAACATTTTTATTTAGATTTTTTTTCTTGTGAGACCCAGTGTGTACTCACCAGGGATCAGGGGAAAATTCTATAATCGAGGGCGAGCATTTCAAGAAATGAAATGACTGCACACCAAGATGCAATTCTGTCACATGGTAATGGGTTCTACTATTAAGCACACCAAAAGCATACATAATGCAAGTACAAGGAAAAGAAATTAGATCAAGGTTTTTTCTTTGGTTCACAGGTGTGAGGCCACAAGTGGTATCCATGTGAATACTCAGAATTGCCCAATGAAATTCTTTTTGGTCACCAAGTTGTGCTTGTCTTTTTTGCTTTCCTGAAATTTGTGAAAGTAGAAGCACAAAACTGTTTGCATGTGCAAGAGACCCTAACAAGGGGGATGAATCACATCAAATTACGACATGGTCAACAAGAGTATATGTGAGGCTTGGATTGGAGTCTCAAAAGGAATTAGATATTTCATAAATACTAGGAACAATAAGTTTAAAATGCGTCCCTAAATTAAATGCAAAGAGATGGGTAATGAAGCTTTAGATATTGGAAAGTGATAGGGCTAGAGATAAGCTGAAATATGGAGTACATGATGGGACAAAAGAGCTCGTTAGGTACTCATGCCATCATTCTCATATTGTGATGTTCACATGGGCCTCCTCTATTAGCTTATCATAAAGCATGTGCAGAGGGCTTTTAGTGCATTTGGAGAGCACCTTGTACAAGGGAATCTTTCCTTGGCAAAGTGCAAGGTGTTTGAAAAGAAAAATGCAGGGTCCATTGTCTTTTCCAGGTATCATGGGTAAAACGTTTTTAGAAAATTTTTGACCGGTGCTTTATGTCAAGTAATGCTTATGATTGAGGCATTCCAAAATACACATTTTTCATAGGGGGGATGTTCACAAAATAAGGACCCCTCCATTATCCAGTGAAGGGTAGCAAATTTTGGGAATGCCCCCCTCCTTGGGCCTTACACATAATGTGTTATAAACTACATGTTCATTACAAATGACACCAACACTTCATATGTTAGTCATCCAAAGTTTTACATGAAGATTATGTTGTTCCAACTAAGTGGATTCTCCTTAGAATTTGGTTTCATTCTTGGGGAACATCTTTACAAATGAATCACCTAGCATGTTGATAAAGTTTTCAACCAACCATTAGTTCACCCATTTCATGAATTGAGATCTTGAGAAACCATTCTCAAATTTTAAAAGGGTAGAAGTCTCTAAGTAATGTACATTTATTTACATACATAATCATTTGTTCTGAATTGAATCTAAAGTCATGGGTATTGGGACCCATGTTTGTTATATTATATATATATTTATTTGTTATTGTTGAATCTTAGAATTGAATCATTTACAATATTGCAGTTGAATAGCAAGTTGGTCAAAACTTTGATGAATTATTACTTAATTTTGAAGATTTCATTTTTGACAATAAAATATTTTTTCAAATATTCAAAAAGATGTTTCATTTTCCTTCACAAAAATTTTAGTTTTTGAGGAAAATATTTTTTGAAAATATCAGCATGTCTAAAAATATTAATATATTTTTTGTCAAACCTGCTGTTCAACTATGTTATGTAGCACACTATGACACAAAATAGAAAGCAGCATCTCTTTTTTGGAAACCATTCAAGGTTGTCAGATCAATGTAATTTGGTGGAGTAATCATCATTTGTATGATTCATTCCAAGTGATGCTTTTTGGGAATGCTTGGTGAAGGGAAAATTGTTCAAAACATCTTGGTATGGCTTGATATTTGTTTCACTAGTAGAATGTTAACCCAACATAAAATCAAAACATTGCTTTTGCAAAAAAAGAACTTGAATGTTAAATCAACTTGTGGCAGACCTTAAAGTGTATTGAGGGATCAGTGTGCTAGGAATTTGATGCTGCTGTCCATTTATATGTTTTAAAGTACTTTAGGAAAGTCAAATAGTACCGTATACCTCCAGAAGAAAAAAGGTGTATTTCATCATCCATATTATGGTTTCCCAACACTGCATAATCAAACCTTCTCGTCCAAACTTTTCAGCAAATCACTTTAAGGTCTTCAAATAACATTCATTTTATTTTATTTGAGCACGTTGTAGATGAGCAGTTTTCCTAGGTTTGGACCAATATGTGGTTCAAGAACCTTTTGCCCACGCATGCTTCTACTATAGAATGTTTATTTGTTAATGCTCATCTGTTTGCATTAGAATGGGTTTGTAAATAGGCATCTATTTCAAGTATTAATGCAGGAATCACGTTTAAGTATTCAGTGACGATCACAAACATCTTAAATTTTGCAAAATTATCACCTCATAAAATAGACAGGAATATTCTTCTGTTCCTATATAAAACTTGAAACTTTCACAACTTCTGGAAATTGAAACCTGGATTCACAATCCCCATGCCCTTGTTGCGTTTTGGTTTCCTTTTGTGCAATGGATTTGTCCATTTGTGTTAAAAAATCAAAACCAAAAAACCTTAGTTCACAACAGGGATGTCCAAACAGCTAAGATGGAGGAATTTTGAAACTGGAAATGTACCGAATATTACACCTCCCGTAATTTTGCTTCATTTGGTCACATGTCTCAAAAGCATTTTATGCTACCCTATTTGGCCCTAACTACTCTGTTTTCTTTCCAAACATCCGATCTGACATTCAAGGGGAACTGGACAAATTCTTGTGTAAGAATTTGGTGTTGCAAAAACCAAACCCACCAACCCCAAATTCTGATTCCGTCTCTTACACGGCCACACTGTAAAATTTGAAAGGAGTTAGAATTTAGAGCCTGATGGTTACTTCATAAAAAGTCGGGTGCAATATACATTGGTGGAAAATCATCAACCCAGTACCTAGTTATTGTAGTGGGAGGAGATGACAGGCGTCCATCACTTAATCTATTGAGTCTAACCTCTCTCTTTAATTTCTGTAATTTCTTTCTTTCTTTCACAACATTGTTCCACTACTTATGGAAAGTCGTCTAATGGCTCTCCCAAATGGGCTAGTTTCTTTGTTAATCCTGCAAAATTGGTGGCCCAATAAGGAAAATTCTTCTTCACAAAAGCTGAGCTCTTCAGAAGAGTTTGCCAGCAGTCTTTTCCTCTGATGAAAACAATGGCATTTGGTCACGCCGACCCAATTGGAGTGCAATCTTCTGGTGGTACAACTCTCCGTCCTCTCTCTGGCAAACCGGTATCCTCATCATGCTTTGAATATCTCGCTCCATCTCTGCATAGTAACCTGAGCAGTTCCTGTATAGCTCAAATATCATTCCAATTTGCCCACCGTTGGAAAAGCTACTCACCAACACCGCTACTATACTGCAGCCTGCCGCCACTCCCGCCAACTGAATCCCTGGCCAGCATCCCACCAAGCTCAGCAGAGCCGCAACCACTGCAAATACTGGAGCCGATATTGCTAGCCTTTTGTTAGGAATCTCCTTGTTTCTGGCCGCCCGCACGTATTTTGCTATGTCCGATGTCTGCAGCTTATCTGCTGTTCGCTGGAGGTCCTTCGTGATGGCATCTGTCCAGCCATTCGTGTTGTTGGCTGGGATTTCCGTCTCCGTGAGGTCAGCAACAGGGCCAAGTACGGAGGGTGCCACAACCTTGGGGAATTTCTCGAGGCCGTTGGGCTTCAAGGGGAGAGGGAACCCGACGTCAAGAGCCTGCAGCCTGCCCATTACCTCTTCCATGTACAGGTGCGCATCCTTGCGTAGGCGTGGATCGATCAACAAAGTGGTCTCGATGTCCCTAGCCAGCAGCTTGTGGAAGCGAGACGCCGTGCGTTGCTCTTCAGCTAGCTGCGACGGCTGATACTTGCTAGCCAAGAACATAAATCCAGCGGCACCGCCGTTCAGAAGGAAGGCTGCCACAGACATGCTGAAGGACGTACTTCCGACCCCGGTGTTCGTGGCGGCCAGCATGGCCGCTGCGATGGTGGTGATGTTGACAGTCATGTGGCAGAGCTTGTTCCAGTTATCTCGTTGGACACCGATGATGGCATGCATCTCGCTACGATCTTCGGCCGCTAAGGCGATGTTGCGCAACTGAGCCACCAGCATAAAGTCCTCGACTCCATTTATATCAGTCCAGCCTTTGGTATTGCGCTGCGACGGAGATGTGGGGGAGGCGGGGCTTGCTGGATTGAATGAAGTCCAGTCTCGGCCAACGGAGTCAAAGGTAGTGTGTCTGGGTGTGGCGAGTGCACAGGAAGGCCTTAGCAACCTGTAGTTACACCTGCTACGCTTCGATCCATGTCCAAACTTCCGAGAGATCCGAATTGGCACTTGTATCGAACCCTGGGAACTACCATTATGGGTAGTAGTAGGAGTAACACAATGGCTAGAGCTGTAAGCATCACCTACTGGAAATTGGTTTCCAGAATTGAATTGAGAGCCTAAATTACTGGTAGTAGAGAGGGCATTGCAGGCAGCCATAATGTTTCTTATGGAAGAATCTAAGCCTCTCAACCAGAGAGAAGAAAATGAGAAAAAAATCCAAAGAGAGATCAAAAAATCTAAATTATTGTGGATGCAGAACTAATCTGTTGCTGGAAAAGTGTTAGGATTGTAGCCTGCTGCAAGTGGTGTTGTTGAGGTAGAGTAAGGAAAGAGAGCAGTGAGAGAGCAAACTACGAAGAGATGGAAGTTTGGGAATGATGAATGAAGTGGAGGGTGGAAGGAGAGCTTTTTATAAACAGCAAGAGCTGGAAATAGTCAAATGGGAAAACAAATATTCCCTGAAAAGAAGGGTTAACGTGGATGAAGGAGAGTCAAAAGCGAGTAGGGAATACAGGGGTGGCCCATTGGCCATTGTTTGACTTGTAATCTCGCGTGCAGTGCCTACATTATCAGTCCCTCGTCTTCCAGCCGTAATTTTGAGCAATTCAACCCGGACTTAGATTCTTTCGTTTTATACTTCCACTTCCTGGCTCTTCCTATTTGGTGCTTTCAATAATAAAGTTTTGCAGGTTTAGGTTGTTTATTGAAACATTTTGGAAATTTACAACCAGGGTTTTCATTTCAATTTTTTGATTAAGCACCAGTCGCCATGGTCCAGAGGAAGATTTAGCCAGATTTAGCTACAGGTCAGAGAGGAAAGTAGAAAATCTAAGAATTATCGTATACTTGGCGTCCTGTTGGGACCTATGGTCTAAATATAGTGATCTTAGAAACCTAAAAAAATCCTCAAAAATCTGACGACTTTGTTGCATTTTTTTCACAAAAATCCTTTATATATGAGTCACACTGGACTTGTTTTGGTGAAAAAAGTTGATGTTCACAACTTCTCAGATTCCTTTGTGGTCCATGCAATAATGAAGTTTGCAGGTTCACATCATTTAGTGGAAAATTCTGCAAATTCAAAACTTGTTATTTTTTGGTCTGAAAAGTTTTGAATCATCAGACTTAGTTTGTGTTTCAGAAGGTAGGAACTTGGAACTTGAGGTAGGTACCATATTTTTGGAATGCCCCCAACCTAAAGACTTAACTAGTCTGCCACTCTGCCTCTTCAGGTCTCCCAAAACATCAAGAAAATGTAAACTTTTAAAGGCTTTTTAAATTACGCCTCTCCCTGTTAAGGGTTGCCATTAAATGTTGTAGATGCAACTTTTTGGGAAGGGTGGTTCTGTTTTTGCAATTCTCTAAAGAATGAAAATGAAAAGTAGGAAGTTGGGGTGATCCCAAAAGAAGGGGCCTTAGTACGGTGTCGCATCTGAGCTCAGCCCAGCATTTGAGGAATGTACCTGTAAGACAAGAACGGGTACGGGACCGAAGTTATGAAAGATTGTTACATAACTATGGGATCTATGTTCTTGGTTGTAAAATTGTATTTCCACCCTTCTATTGCCTATGCAAACTTCACCATTCTCCTACAATGAACTACACCGCAACAACACCAAAACTATTCACAACCAAAAGCTTCTCAAATCTCAAACTTCCATTCTCCCAAACTTTCTATTCACATCACAACTTTTTACAAATTGAAAGGTGTGTTTCAAGGTCACAAACACCTCCTTAAATACTAACCCAAAGGAAACTACTCAAGAAATTACCTATCACATAAAATAATCACAAGATAATTAATCACATGTCTACCCATGTGATTCCACATTAAAAGATAATTACCCATGTGATCCCTCATAAAATAATCACAAGATAATTAATCACATGTCTACCCATGTGATTCCACATTAAAAGATAATTACCCATGTGATCCCTCATAAATAATCACAAGATAATTAATCACATGTCTACCCATGTGATTCCACATTAAAAGATAATTACCCATGTGATCCCCCATAAAATAATCACAAGATAATTGATCACATGTGCATATGACTTTTTCCTATGTGAAAGTCAATGACCAAATTTACTTTAAGGAATTTTATCACTTATCCCTTTAAATAATTACCTAGTTAATTTTGTATTTACGTTGAGTTACACATGGAGTTACATACCCACCTATTGACTATAATAACTGAGCAGAAGGCAAATGTTACCACAATAGATAAAATAACCACCATAGAAAAGTAATAGACAAGAGACACATGTAAAAAACTAGAGTTCAAATTTGAGAACCCCATGTGTACAACTTTTAAAACTTTAATTTAAGTACAGAAATGGTGGCATAGCTTAAAATTATTTCAACACTTTCCCATCAAAATTGACCATTCCAAATGATAGTATATCTAGAAGGCATGTTGTCAAGAGTAATATTTGCTCTCCTTGTGAGGGTGATTTGAAAAATGAAATCCCTGCTCCATTTCAAAATGCCTCTTTTTTTCTTCTCTTTTTTATGAACTGGATCCTCATTTCAAATCCTTGCAGGTTCTTGAAAACTATGTGGGGCATAAAAATATAGTTCACCTTGTAATTGAATATGATGTGAAAGAAATCATATGTTTCTTATGAAATTTGTTGAAAAGTTAAACCCTACTGTCCAAGCTCAAGCAATTGCTCCAATTGATGGATTTGCTTTTGAAGATGAAGAAACTAACATGTTTGGTATTGGGGCATCCATAGAAGAATCTTCGTGGGCATGGGTTATTATTGAACTATCTTTGTTTTGGAGGTTATTTATCCATCTATTTATGTGTGTCAATCCACTAGCTTGGTGGCAAACCCATGAAGGTTAGTTTGCAAATGTAAGCTTAATTACCAAACAATTTTTTGGGATTCCCAAATTTCAAGTTGAGACAAGAAAGTCTTTGCTTGGTTGGTGTTTTGACAACTTTGAGGTGCTTCTACTTACAATTGAAAATTTATTTGGATTATATTAATTATCACAATGGTAAAAATTGCTTTAATGACCTACACTTGAACTGTACGCCAAATGTAGATCTAAAGGATTATATGAAGGCTGAAATTTTCTTAGTTAAAGAAAATTATCAATTGATTAAAAAGGTTAAATACTTTGAAAAGCTATCACTTGACAAGGATTAAATTATTCATTTAAACGTTAAACCTTAGTTTTTAGTTCTTACTATTTTTATTTTCCATCTATTCTTGACCCTAATTTTTTTATTTTCAAGTTTGTTGTTATAGGGTTGATTATTTATGGACCAATTTATGGAGGTCGATAAAAAATAAAAATTGTTAATCAAGTTGTTGGGAGCTATTGATTTCTTGTTGGGTTTTATGTGTGTGGGGTTGGGATGTTGGAAGTGGTTTTGTGTTTATGTGGGTGTTGGTTTTTCTCCAAGCAACTTGTGTTGCAATGGGCAAAGTTCTTGCAAAGTTCTTTAAAGAAATGGGGTTCAATTCCCCCATATTAAACTACTTGATTTCAAAGGTTTAAATATTTATTTATTTACACAACTAAAATGTAAAATTTGTTACAAATAACTTGTATGCATATTTGGAGATTACCATGAAATTGAAAACCAAAAAATACATAATCAACAATGAACATTTTTTTTTATGGATGGATAATTGTCTTTACAAGCAATTTTTAAAAATATCTAAATACATATCATTTAGTTTATTTTTGAAAAATAATATGCTCTATTCATATTCGTTCAACCAATCTAAAATATTATCACTAACCAACATTGGTAAAGACCTATTTGCAAGCTTGACCGAAATAATAACATGTACAATGCAAAGTTAAACATAAATAAGGGCTTTGGTGAATGTAAAACACTACCAGTATTTTTAATTGTATACACTAATGGAAAAACTATCATTTGCAACCAATTTTTATAAATAAAAAGTGCCATTTGCAATTCAAAAATGTGGTTTGTAATTACTTTTTAATGACAAACAACATATTTTAAATGCAAAAATTGATTATAAACAATTTTTTTTTTCTAATGAGATTACAGTCCCTCACTAACCTAAAGATTGATTAATTTAAAATCTAAATTATCTATCACTTTCCTAAAAATATACCAAGTTTGTGAAATATTTTAAAGATATTTGTCTATATTTGCCTACAATTTGGGTAGATTGTTTAAAATTTTGGCAATTATATTATAAGGCAAATTTGGTTGTAACTTCATACAAACCTTGTAGAAGATTGTCAAAATGTAAGAAAATTATCAAAACATTTTTCTAATTTTATCTCAATTTATTACCTAATAGAGTTATGAGATTATGTTTTTTGAGTTCTTCTTAGTATGATGGAAATCATATTTGATATGATTTTTTAAAAGCAGATTAAAGGTTGTCAATGATTTCTCTTTATGATTATTTATTTATTCATATAGTGTTTCCCAAATAAAATCTTGCCATAGGAACAAATAAAATACAAATAAAAATTTATGAATACACCTAGTTTTGTTTAATTCATTATATTGCCCAATAAGCTGTTATTTACTACAAAAACTAGCAAGAGTAAAAGAATCATAGGCTTAAGGGCGTTTGCTTTGTCAAAGAAAGCAACCAGTTTCATACCAATGCAAAATATAGCCATTAAATGCTTAAACACTAATCAATTGAAAAAAATGAATAAACCTTATGTATGTTTCTTGGGAAAAATTAGTCTTACAAATAAATCTTTAAAGTGCACTTTAAACCATGAGTCCCTTGACTTATCATCATACTTTTGTAGTTTTACATCAAAGCATCGCTTGCAACAAAATATATGTTTTATGTAAATAAAAGAAAACTTTGGTAAATACTTGGGATAGAGAAATTAATGTAAAATTCAAAACAACATGAAGGTCTAATGATAATTGGAAATTTTCAAAAAGGAATGTTTTGACTTCAATATGGTTATATCCTCTCATTTCCAAGACCTTGAGCTGAGTATTGAAAATAAAATCTATTTTTGATATATTCTATCTAATAATGCATGCTTGAGAATTTATATATTAGTTTGTAGATTTTTTTGTTTTCAAAATATTAAGTAAAAAAATTTCCATTCAATAGGCCCACCTTTTATTCAGGTTTGTCAAATTTCAATACTTATTGTATAAATATATCATATAAATGGGTAACTTTGCAATATAATGAGCCATTACAAGTGTAACCACTACTAAAAAACATGTGAACCAATTTTCACTTGGAGTTCAAATTTAGAATTACTCACATAACTTTCATATTATTATATAACATACATTCTTGGATGACATATAGAAATTTGAATAATTTTCATTAAGGTGTGAGGGTTGAAAATGACTTATTTAACACTAAACCACTCATGATTGTCTTGAATTATGTGTAAACTGTTCTAAAATTGAGCCAGTTTTTTTGGTAAAAATATATTTATATGCAAATCCACGCACTATTATATTACATAAAGTTTGGAACTAGCCTTTTATTTTTTATGATTTTTAATGCACATTATGTTGAATCTATGCATTTTAGTAATATTTTAATTCAAAAAATTAAGTTTTATGGGTCTTAAATAATTTTCTCATACAATTGATGAGTACTAACATTAATCTAAATTAAATTATGTGGTTTAAAATTCATATTCTAGTGAATAATGTGGCCAAATTTTGATATTTTATGATGAGAAAGGATTTAAGGTAAGGATGAAAAAGGAGGATGCATAGGGGTAGAAACAAAATACAACTTTGTTTCTTTCATTATGAAACATTTTAGGGTTTAGTGTGAATTTTAGGGAGTTAATTCATTGATGAGCTATGATTGTTGAGAAGATTTTCAAACATCTTTGGTAGTAACAATAGGAGGCAAAATTGCATTGAAGAAAACCCTAGCTATGGAGGATTCGAGAAAATGGAGGTTTAACACACATGGAGGTCAAAGAATCGCTACTATTACTTGGGCCACAGAGAAGCGCATTGCAGCTTCACTAGAAGACAAAGAGGATGATTTTGATAATGATATTGTTTACACCCTTCCTCAAAGCCCGTCAAAAAAACATTTCGTCAAACTTGAAGATTGTATGTTTCAATATCATGGCAAAAGGCAATCAAAAACCTTGTTACATTATCATCAAACAATTGTAAAACAATTGTTTAACCTACAATGTGCTTTGTTTTGTGTTTCACCAAAGTCTAAAAGGATGTCAACTACCTACATAGTATGCCACTTTTACACATCGCCTAGTGCCAAATGCTTTAGGGCATCACTTGAACCACTTGTTAGTAGACATGATTATTCCACAAAAGTCCAATTGCATACATAGATAACTAACAACGTATGAATTCCATCCTCTAAAATGATTTTTCTTAAACCTATTGTCACTTTAGGGTTTCTTGGTGATGTTGCATTCAAGTTGGATCGATTTTAAGTTCTAATGCTCAAGAGTTTTGGATTTTTGTAAAAGGCCACCCAAATTAATCATGAGTAATTCGAGCCAAAGAAACCCGAACTTGAATGCAAAATGCACTGATGGTCAAGAGGAGGGTGAGTTGAAGGACATTAAAGTCAAGTACCACTCCTAGTATGAGTTGAAAAGGAAGGCGAAATACATGTGAACATGTGAACCAATGTAAGATGCAAAAAGCTATTTGCATTGTAGGAAAACAAGCACATCATGCATCTAAGGTTATTGTTGTAAAGAATGTAGTTTAATTGAAATCTTTGAACACCTACAAAAACCATATGCAAAAAGTCGTGTTCTAGAATTGTTTAGGAAAATAGCCAATTTTGCTTTTGATAAGATGAAACAATTGGAACTAAATGTCCAACAAGTTATCATTGAAAACTTCCTTGCTCATCCATTAATGCAAAACATGCTTCTTGATTACCTAACCAATTTATAATGTTTGAAGGCACATGAAGAAGTAGTGTCCAATTTGAAATCTAGGATCATAGATCATCTAACTAGTCAACAAAAGGCACAAGTTCTGGCTACCAAGGATATTGTTTGTATGTTGGCATTAGGTCGATCAATAAACAACTAGAAGGGTTTTGTAAAGGTGTTGGGTGTAGATAGGCAACACATACAAAAGGCGATGGATTGGCAAATTCAATTAGATATAGCAAAGGATGCATTTTGGATTACTTCTAGATGAGAAAAACACTGAGAATCCCTACCTCAATCTATGAGAGATCTAGTGGTGCACTGGCCGACATTAGAAACCATTGTTTCCCTATTGCAAAAGATGTCATAAGATGATGCATTGGTGTGAAGTTGGATGAAATGAATCCAACCCATTTTTTCCAAGTCTCATAGGTTGAATGCTTACATGTTTAAGAGTTCGTAAAGGGGGTGCACTCATAGTTGAAAGAGCCAAAAACCATGTCAAACATCCATGAAAATTGCAAATTAAAACAAAGACATCTATGTGGTGCCATAAAAAAATCATAATAATTATTAAAGTTGTGTTAAATGAGTAAAATGAATGTTGAAAATTTCAAATTGAAAAGTAGTTTATTGTAATTTTAAATTTTTTTGTGTGTCTAGGACTCTTGAAGTTGACCAATTGCTTTGTTAAATAATACTCAATTTTCACATCGCCTTTTAAATTAAAAATTATAAACTTATTCATCTTGAATTTTTTTGAGGTGATACTAGACTCCAACTATAATTAAAAAGGACTCAATAGCCATTAAATATATAAATAAAAATTTATAGAAATTCAAAATGTCTTTCAAGCTCAAGAGTCTTTTGTCACATGTAAATGAAGTTTAATGCATATGGTGTATGAAGCAAAGTTGTAACTTGCAATATTAAAAACTTAACTATAATATATCAAACAAAATTTCAAAGAAATTTACTATTTTTTAAATGTATCATAAAAGAATTTGCACTTTTGAAAAAATATTTGTATGAGTAAATTATATAAGTCAACTAATTTGAGGCATTTAAAGAATGCATAGCCTAGGTAACTTTAATTTACAAAACATTCCAGACAAAAATTCCATCTAGGATTCATGTAGTGATCAATCAAATCCATTTAGGTTTTATTTGAATATCTTACAAGGAATTGAACATTTTTCATTTAAAAAAATAGTGATTAAGTAACCAATTTATGTTGTCTTTTCGTCCAAAATTCAAAAACCTAAAATTTGGCATTTCACAATAACTTGAGATCCAATGGTTGAGGTACCTAGAGATAAAATCCCCCCCCCCCCCTGCATTGTTTTTTATTACATGTGATCAATTGCAAAGCTTGCACAAGTGATTGTGTAAGTATTGAACTAACACTATGCCTTTGCATCAAAACTTGACAAAGTGACCATGTGCTTTAGAGCATATGAAAGCAACTAAGTGTGCATTAGGGCTTGTTAGACTAATTGTGTGCATTAGAGCTTGTCAAGGTGACCATGTGCACTATAAGCTTGCCAAAATGTATATTGGAACTTGCTAGTCAAGGTGATCATGTGTAGTTGAATGTGTGCGAAAATGTTTGTATGGACTAAATACTTTATTTTCCTTCATGTTGGCATTTTGATGTTTATCACAACCAAGTGTGCATTGAAGCTTTAAAACTCATATTAGAAGAATTTGAATGCTTCAATGATAACTTTTCAATGTTTATATGAATTAGAACATATAGTCAAAATGTGTCATGGATGTTTTGTTCTATTTGTATGTTTATGTGGTCTTGGCATTTTTGCAAGTTGGGTTCAATTGTGATACTTGTTTCCATCATCAACAACATTATTTTCATGTGTGACCAACAACCAATAAGGAACAAGCTGGTGGCTAGTAGCCAACAAGGAACAAGTTACCGAACAAAATTATGCAACAAAGAAAGAATGAACAAGTTGATGAACAACAATGCAATAACCATTGATCCCTACTTGGAGCAACTAGTCCAACATCAAGCTTGTTATATGCCATCTTTGTTCAACAAGGATCACAATCTATTATAGCAAACCCAATTGTTTTCGATCAAGCAAATGTGTCTAGAATTGGTGTTTTAAAACTAGAACTCTTTGAACATGTTTTTCCTTGCATTTGTCTTTGGTTATGCTTGATGTAATAGAGGTGTTTAAAAGGTTGTTGGACTAAGTTAAAAAAATCAAAGGTTTTTTCACAGTGGATCTGTCTATGGCCTCTGCATAATGAATGTGAGACCAATCTATGGCTACCTATTGTGTAGTCAAAACATTGCATGGATTGCTTTTGCCAAATTCAAAAATATTTCTTTCAGTGGCAAATGCACCATAAAGCAGTCTCACAATTGACTTCCATGTTTCTATAATTTTAAGGTATTTGATCATGTCCATTTAGATGCGGGGGTTTGGTTTAGATGCAACAAAAGCAAAACCTAAAGGAGATCAAATGTTGAATACATCAACTAGTGTCATTGATATGTTGCTTTGATAGACCAAATTGTTCAAAGAGCTGAGTTTTCAAACTTGATTGTTGTATGGCAATTCAATATGTTTTTAAAATGGGGAGAAACACCATACATGTTTAAATTTTGCAGCTTAGAATAAAAGTGTAATTTGTATAGAATTTTAAAAAAACATTCCATTCAATTTTATGTGAAAAAGGTGTCAAATTCATGGCTTGGCCCGAAAGTCCTTTGTTTATTATTCAAATTTTTTTCAAGCAAGTGTTTTCTTGTCGTTTAATTCAAGTTGGAAGATAGTAGATTATCTAGGAGCATTTTACTAAAGTCCAATCTATACTCACTTGCATTAATTGGTGAAGTCATGAGGATGATCAAGTTAAACTTTGTTCAAAAGTAGGGTTGAAGTGTGTATAACTTCCATAATTTAGTAATTCATGTTGGTTTGCATTGCATGTTTTTACTAGACTTATTAAGAACCTTGAATTGTGATAATGTTAATCTAAATTAATTGTTTTACATGGTGTTTTTAGGTTTGGGTTTGATACAGTCAAGGTGCAATCTTTGTTTTTAGCTTTGCATCAATAGTGGAAGGCCATGGGTTTGTAATGGGAAAATTCTCACCAAATCTATCGACTAATATTATTTTGCACCACATTTGACCCAAAGTATGTGCAATTCCTTCATGGCCAAATGGAATGTTACTATTTTTACATTGTGTATCATTAGCAAAGCATGGAAGGACTTGGTAGATGGTAGTCAAGATTGGGCCCATTCCAAGTTCCATCTTCTTGAGCTTCAATTTCAAGAACAAAGATTGGAGGAGTTACACAAAGAACAAAATTGGAAAACATGGACCAGAAAGTTGCAACACCTCAGATGGATTTGTTAGTGAATCCAAAACAAAAGTTGGTAGCACATCATTGTGAATTCAAGAATTAAAAGTAAGCGCCCATGTTATGCAACAAAATTTGAATTTTGGATTCATTAGTTAGCACAAACTCTTTTTATTTTTATAGTGTAGTTGAAAGAAATATTGACATGGAAATAAAGTGTTGTTGGGTATGAGTGTTGAGCCAATTGCTGAACTTGCTCCAATTGATTGGCTTACATAATAACTTTGTTGATCACTTGAAAGTGTAGAAACTTGGTTTGGGTCATAATCAAATTCAAGCAATGTTGTTAAGGAGGCAGTGAGTTTGTCATGGAATGTAAACATGACCAATTATCTTGGGGAGGCAAGGATACAAAAACCAAGCATTGAACATGTTAAGTTTAGTCCATGTCAAACTTGTCTTTGATCTGAATGATTTGCAATTCATACATAGCCTTGAAATGAAAATTGTGTTAAATCATGCAAGTTTGGTGAATTTTTTTTAACGTTAAAAGTTTGTGGCATTATGTTTTCCAGATTGTACCATGAATCCCTGTCTTACCACTCATATAACTTTTACTTAATACTCACAAGCCTTGGCCTCTAGTATTTAGTACTTAAAATCCTTTTCCATAAGTTGAAGTCTAGTTCTCACCACTTGCATGCATGATTCAAGACTTTGAATTCTAGACTTAGCATTTTTACAAATTTCTAATTTAGCATTAAAGTCCTTGGTTTAACATTGTTCAAGTCATTAAGTGCAATTGGGTAAAGTCATTTTCTCACCACTTATTTACACCACTATGCACTTTGAATGTTGGACTTAACATGTAAAGTGTAGCTTAGCACTCAAATTCTTGGTTTAGTACTGTATGGTCATTGTGTAATTAGTAAAAGTCCTTTCCTGACCACTTACTTCAACCACTCTTCACTTTGGGTGCTAGACTTAACATGTAGAATGTGTATTTTAGCACTAGAGTGCTTGGTTTAGCATTGTTAAGTCATTGTGTAATTAGGTAGAGTCCTTTTCTCACCACTTGTACCACTCTTCACTTTGGGTGGTAGACTTAACATGTAAAATGTGTATTTTAGCAATAAAGTCCTTGGTTTAGCATTGCTAAGTCATTGTGTAATTAGGTGAAGTCCTTTTGTCACCACTTACCTACACCACTCTTTACTTTGGGTGCTAGACTTAACATGTAGAATTTATATTTTTTAACACTAAAGTCATTGGTATTATTATACAATGCAGCATTTGCCATTGCAAAATTTCATATTTTGTTCTTAGATAGTCAACCCGAAGTTAGTTGTGTACCTATAATATTATTCTGTGTTCTTTGTCCATCCAAGTTGCCTTGATTTAGAACATGAACTTGAATTAGTTTTTGGGAAAAGATTGAACTCATTATGTTTTTTAAGAACACACATATTTGTAGTTACAATGTTGTGATCCCAGCAGCCCAATGGAAAGAGACTTTTAGTCTGATACATTTGTGTCAAGATAGAAGATGAGAGATTGGTGATGCTGTTCTCCAGTGTACTAATATTTTAAGTTATTTGTACATGTATTTATGATCAATAGTATGTTTATCCATCTTGTACATGTGTCAATTTTCACTAAGATTGAAATTTTGCATGCAAAGTTTATTGTGATCTTTGTTGAAAAGGGTGACTCTTTGTCAACTCTGTTTTGATGGGTTTTTGCCTTCCAAATTCAAGACTTGTTTGAGTATGGTTAAGCCAGAAGGTGGGAACATTTCAGAATTATTAAGCACAAAATGAGCAAATCCCAGTCTACAGGTCTAGACCCACCTTCAGAGAAGGTTCCCCACCTGGGGGCCTTATATCATCTTAAACAAATGAACCATAAGCCTAACATAAGTAGGTCACAAGGCAGCGGGATTGAGAGGCACCTTTACACCTACAAATAGGCCTAAGGTGCCTCCTTTTCTGAGTTTTCTGAGGAGGCATTACTAGGGTACAGGTTTCCATGATCTCCCAACCACCCATGAATAGAATAGTGGGAAATCCATTCTAGTGGGCCAGTGTCTCAACTATTTGAGTGGGAGGTAATACAAATAAGGCCAGGGAAAAATGACAACCATGTGGGGAAGTTACTTGGACAAAAAATGGTGGATGATTGATCACTTTGTTTCTTGTTCCCTCGCTGTAGAATTTTTTGGGTAAGGAATTTTGCAACATGTATGTTGATGGTGTTGGACCAACACCAGCATTGCAATACCAGTTTCCAGGGTCTCTCAAGAAGGTGCACATTGTATCTTAGGTTTGAACTTTGATCCCAAGACCACTCTATTATGGATTAACGATATTATCTTGACCTACTACCTCCCACAGTACCCCCTTTTGAAAACCCAATGTCAAAAAAAAAAACACTATATTTTACCATTAATTGGAGCCTTTTTCATTCACTGTATTCCCAATGGCTGTTGCCCATGTCCTCAAATAAAAAGCCATATATATCATTAATTGGAATCTTTTGGTTCATTGCATTCCTAAAGGTAATTCCCCACCACAGGAAGGCTATTGGGAACATAATGAACCAAAAAGGCTCTTGGGGGACATGATCAGATGAGAACTTTCATCCACCATGGATGGGATGTAATTTCAGAACGAGAAATCCCTTTTGCCATAACTTGACCAAATTGATTGCTATTGGATAGTAGGTGAGTGGAAGACATGGAAACTTACCCTTACTATACGTACAAGGTGCCCTCCAAATACATCACACTATGAAACTTCTCAGATTCACTTAACCCGCCAGATCCTGTGAGAGTTTATAAAACTGTCCGGACTTTTGGGAGCAGACTAATTGTGAGATTTTGCAAGCGACCTGGCAGATAGGGACAGTGTGGTGAGCAAAGTTGGAATTCGCTGGTATTCATTCACGCCAGGGCCACTTTTAGGGTACTTTTCTTCCTCAATTTCAGGGAGCAAAAAAGAATTGGAACTTTCCAGCAGATTTTCCAGGGAAAAAACGTCCAGCACCCATTCATGAATCAAATATAGGCCTGCCGGCGCAAGCTTTCCGGGTCTTGCATCCAGCTGCCTCATGAATTCATGCACACGCTATCAAAACTTGCAGAACCATGCAATGTGCTCATTTGGGGATGTTCCACAGTGCACACGCTCATGCTGGACCTCACCTAACCTCCTCTGGTCTTACATCATATGACTACATGACTAAAATTTTGTGCCAGATCCACGCCACATG
The DNA here is from genome assembly GCA_963921925.1 of Sphagnum tenellum. Lineage (NCBI taxonomy): Eukaryota > Viridiplantae > Streptophyta > Sphagnopsida > Sphagnales > Sphagnaceae > Sphagnum > Sphagnum tenellum. Next base: position 619,978 of record OY998153.1, read on the forward strand.
GAAGAGAACCCCAGGCATACAAGCTGCTGCGCTCTAGTACTTTTGGGGTAAAAATGCAAAAACCCAGGACTTGAAAGTTCAAACTAGATGTTATTGAATTCAATCACAAGGTTTTGACAATCAGTCACAAAGTTTTGACAATCACCCTTTACTTAGGACTTCTTTCTTTCCATTAGGCTGCTCTGATCACATTATGTTTTGTCAACCAGCCTTATTCACAGTCTCAAAACTCTCCCGGCCAAGCATTGACCAATTATTGGAACTTTGTGAATTAAACTGTGACTCATCATGTAATGACATGTGTCCTTTTTCATGAAAATATGTGTTCCCAGAGTTCCAAACATGATTAGTTACACAATTTCAAAGCACACGCAGCTTTCCAGTGGAAAGGTACTGTCCCAGCAGCAAGAAACAAGGCCCAGTGACTTTCCATTAGGCTTCTGGGATCAAAACTGTGTGTAACTGTGATCACGGCAGTCTAATATAAGGAGTCCCTTCGTTTTGACTGTGTATGGAGTCAACCCGCCGGCAGGGCCAGTACTAGGAATTCTCCACTTCGCTTTGATCGGACAGATTTCATTTTTACCCTTGTTTGGGGGGATGCTCAGAGCTCTGCTTCCACTTTGTACACTTGCAGCTGTTGAAATTGTTTCCCGGAAACGCTGCTTCCACTTTGTCTCTTGCTCTTGTTTCTGGGAAACACTTCAAGCTTTGTCTTGTAGCTGTTGCTGTTTTGTGCCAAACTGCACTGTTCCCACTTTTGTCTTCCATGAGTTGTTGCTATCTTGATTATAAGCAAGATGTCCCACTCCACTAATCATTACAAAATCACTCGATCTCTAACACTTTCCTCTCACATTGCTCGAGCTAAATTGCTAATTAGTGGCAGAAACAGCAACACTTGACTTATAGAATCCACACATAATTTTTCCAGCAACAAAGTTGTTTCCTCAAGCACTGCTGGAGCTAAATTGCTGATTGGTCCTAGAAACAGCAACACTTAACTTATATAGAATCCACACTTAATTGTTCCAGCTTCTTTTGCCACATCAAACTTTCCAATATTACATCACTTACTGGACTGTGCTGTGAGAGGCTATTTGCATGATAATAATAATATCGTGTAACCAAAAAGATGGGCATACCAGTTTCCCCAAGAACACATTGACTACACATCAACAACAAGGCATCAGCTTTATACTCAAAGCTCACAGCCTCAAGAATTTATCCAGCAAATTTCCAATGTCACACAATCATGAAAGATGGATGTTCCATAGTTATCAGATCTACTAGATATAGGTCTACAAGGGTCAGACAGCTCCGATTTCACTCTCTTGAGCATCAGCTGACTATATTGGCCCATCAGGAGTTTGCCTCAACACAAACTCACCCATAATGACAACAGTTGTAGCAGAATACCCCAATGTTACTTATACAACTCCCACACTGGAAAGTGCCACTGAAACCCTTACAAATAACAAACTACACTTCAAGAAAACACATGAAGCTCAATCTTAGAATAGAGAAGTCCCCACTCGTTCTGCAGAACAAACTCAGGAAGTTTGACAAATGCTGCCACAGTGCCCATACTGGAATAGTTCTACAGAACCCAGCTGAACAATTCAAGCACACATTCAGAGGTCCCAGACTTCTGGGTAATCTCTTCCTTCATCCAAAACAATTCAAACCCCATCACAATGCTCACTCACACATACTCCTTTGCCAATAGGGTCAGTCACGAAATCCCTAGGTCTTTCACCATTCCCCTTATCATTGACCTATGTCTGTAAAGCTACCCAGCTTCTTCCTAAGAGGTCTACAGCGCAGTGGAAAGAACAATAACAACCTCCCAGAAAGACAAACCAGATCCTTATTTCGGGGATTCATCCCTTCATCTCATTCTGAATGCCATCTATACAATGCAAAAAAACAAATAAAAAAAAACAACACAAAACCAGGCAGCTCAATGCTTTGCTTCAAATTCACGTGGTCCTTTTGTAGTTGCTCTGCCTCCCTTGCTCCACAGCTCGCACAACTCTCCTCCATTCAAAATTAAAACAACAAACCTTATACCGATCCCTAGATTTTTGCACTCTATTAAAAACAAACTTTTCATCGCATCAAAGCTTCCTCCAAGAAACTTTTCTGTGAATGACAATACGACAATGATCCCTAGAGTTGAGCACTCTATTGAAAACAAACTTATCATCACATCAAAGCTTCCTCCAAGAAACTTTTCTGTGAATGACAGTACGACAAAACAGAAAACGGTTTTCGGCTCCATGATAATGACAGAAATCAGGGTGTCCACACTCTAACCCTAAGAACTTCTAATCCATACTTTTTTGTTACAATGGCTCAGACAGGCCTGTCCAGTGCCCCAGGATGTGAATTGATTTCTGGAAACCAATTTCTGGAAGATAATTACAGCTCTGATCATGGCAATACTGCTCCAACTAGTACTCTTAATGGCACTTCAGAGGGGCTGCTCACAAAATTGCCTATCCGAATATGTACAAAATCTGTGCATGGATCAAAGCACGGGAGATGTTACGGGTTCATAACGCCTTCTGCACTCGCCACACCGAGAGATACGACGTTCAGCTCGGTAGACAGCCAAGACTGGAATTCGTCCAATCCTGCAGTGGGTGCTACCCACTCTCCCGTGAGATCTCCATCGTGGTGCAATGCCAAAGGATGACTGACAGACTCGGGGTCTACAGTAGTGGCTCAGCTTCGCTACATCGCCTTAGCGGCCGAAGATCGTAGTGAGTCGCATACGATCATCGGTGTCCAATGAGATAACTGGAACAAGCTCTGAAACTGCGCGGATTACTATGCAGAGACGGAGCAAAATATTGAAAGCACGATGAGCGTACCGGTTTGCCCAAAAGAAGACGGAGAATCCGTACCACCAAAAGATTGCACTGCAACTGGGTCGGCGTGACCAGATGCCATTGTTTTCATCGAAGGAAGAGACTGCTGGCAAGCTCTACTTACGTCCGGCTCAGCTCCATCGCAAACCCTAAATGGGCCCATTTAGGGTTCAGGGTTTAGGGTGTAAAGTCCACTTTTGTTTGAGTAATTGGAGTTTCGCCGATTTTTTGAACAGCTGTTTGTGCTAAAACCCTCTCTGTTCAGCTGGTTGTTTACGAAATTCATAGTGCTCATTGCTGGCTCCTATTGCGTGCAGTTGTGCAGCACTAAAATCCCAAGACATCCGTATTTTTCAATGAAGTTTGCTTGACTGTGAACTGATGTAACAATGCCCTCTCCTTCTTTCAAAACTAGCCGCCAAGGGGGTTGTTGTAAATATCTCTCACACTAAAGGTAATCAACCAGTTTTTCTGAAATGCGTTAACCCAAGTGATGATTTTGGGGATTATTTCTTATGGTGTTTCTGAGATTCTGCTTCTAAATGAAAAATTTAGCACACTTCGAACCGTCTAGTTAGAGATGCAAATGTAGAAGGATACAAAAACTTTTCTACTTAGTGTCTTTTTCATATTAGACAAATGTGTACATCTTGTTATGGATGAGCTCCATTTACTCTGGATGGCCAAAAAATTGAAGAAAGACGAGTACTCAAAAGAGCTTCAACCTTGTCTGCTTGCAGATTATTGAGCATTGACCCATGATTCTCCCCAAGATGGAAGATTAACTGAAACTCTGCATCGATTAACACCATGTGAAAACTCGGATACTACTTATGAATGTGTAGTCATTATGTTTGGGCTAGTCAGGAAACAAACCCAACATAATGAGACCATTACATGACATTAAGGTCTGGGGTGACAGATTCAATGAGATTTATGAAAATTGTGTTCAACAGACACATTTTGGTCATTGTTACGAGTGTATGATCATCATCAGAAGTTTATTTCATGTAATGCAATCAAGAAAATGACATACTCTCCCACCCCAGACCATAATACACCTCTTTATTTTTTGAGGTCAAAAAATAGGAAAAGTTCACCAGAAAGAAAGAAAAATACTTCCCATATCCGGTAACTACAATCCCATGATACATACCAGTGTTGGTCTGGTACCATACCTATCACTGATGTTCAGCACAAAGTAATTCATAAATGGCTTTGTTGAGAAGAGAAAAAAATTTACTGCTTCTTGCTGAAATCCCTGGAACTCAAACCCTGATCCCAGTGCTTTTTTTCAATTTTCATATGTTGCACCAAAAGTGGCAATCAGCCACAAGAGGATTAAACCAAATATGGCTATATTTAGAAGTAGAAAATCTAGGAATCTTCTTACATGTTGCTGAACACTGGAACCTATTAGCTAACTATAGCAATTCAATAGAAGAAAGCTAGAAATCTGCCCAAATCTTCAAAAAATCTTGGTGACTTACTTTCTTGAAATGTGATGATTTTCTTGAAAACTTTCCAAAAAGTTCCCCTTGACCATGTTTGTTTGGAACTGTGCTTTCCAGCAAAATGACAAATTTTAGCCACAAAAAAAATTCACTGCCTCATCCTCTTCCAGGCTTTACAAATACAAAATATATGGAGCACATTTTATACTAATTTCTTAACTGTAGGAATTTCAAAATATTAAAATTATTGAACCTGGTTTTCTCAAATAAATAAATATTTGGACATCACCCTTGTTGAACATCAGTTGGAAGTACTGTATTGTCTTTTGAACATACCAGCTGCTCCTAGTATTAAGGTTTTTTAAAATTTTATTATTCATCCCATGTTTGTACTAGCATTGGGTCTTCTTAAACTTTCATATACAGTTTGGTCTTGGTATCAGGCCCATAACTGTTTTTGGGCTGTGGTATATGGCAGGTGCAGAACTATTGTTGAGACTGGTATATAACTGGTAGAAGGCTGGTATTACCTTAGCTCATACCAGATTGGTAGGGTCCAGTTTTTGTTTATGGCAAGTTTTTGCACTCTACTGACAAAAAAAATGTTGCTCAAATCCAACAAAGGGATTTGGATGGTCAAATCATGGCCAAGTCACCAAGAATCTATGCCCTAAAAGGGACTAGTAGCTATCTGCTTGATCAATGTTGAATGTGAAGTCTCTTCTTCCCTAACTCACCTGGTCATTGGGTTGCCAAATGCATATCCCTTGCTGCCTCTCCATCACAACTACATTGTGTCTCAACTTGTTGCCATTGCCAATAGTATTTTGAGCTTTCAATAGTAGATCATTACTAGTAACGTGAGCTATGTACAAGAGACCCCCACTAGTATGGTAGCATGGATTTTATGTATATGGTGACAGATGCATCAAGGATATGGTTCAAATTGGGAATGGAAGTAGTTCCAACGACAACAAATCTAAAGTTTTTTTTGCAAGGTACAAGCTCAAGTGTGGAGCTTTGATTTAAAAAGTGTGCTTTAATGTGGATTCCCATTTCAATTTTGAATTTTCCATTGTTGCATCTATTGTTGTTGTTTGTTTCTTGCATTGGATATCTTTGTTTTTGGTTTTGAAGGGTGGCATTTGAGAGTGGCATAACATGCAATAGAGTGGAAAGGATGAATTGGGGAGGAACGATGCAAATTGCAAGTGCTTTCATTTTTATTATTTTTTGACTTGTTGAGCTTTGAAAAAAAAGTTGCTTCTTCTTGCCAAATGTGATTGTGTGTGTCAAATGCATGTCAACCGAGTTCTACTATGGTAGAAGGCTGAAATTAAATGTTGTTTTCCATTTGAAAATCCAACTCAACCAAGTTTTCAATTTGTGCTTTTCAAATCACAAATAAAATTATGTGTATGCACTTTGCACACACCTTGGGACCTTTAGTTAATTTGCACATGATTGTTGTTTAGGCACCATGAGCCTCATGCAATTATTATTTTTGTGTTGCATGCTTTTGTTTTTAAGAATTATTCACTTTTAGCTTTGGTTTTGACACACATTTATTGACTTTATTTTGTTACATTTTTTTTCCCTCTTAACAATGTCACCCCTATAACCTCTTGTGGGCTTCAAATTTTGCTTCATTGTTTTCACATTTGTCAATCCTAGTTCTAGCAATCTCATGTTAGGAAATTCTAGGTATCCCATTACACTTACTTTAAGAGATCATATAGACCTTTCACACCTTCCTATCTCTTTTGTTAGGTTGCCATTAAACATTATTGAACCTCCTCCTATAACTTTAAAATTAGTGTCTTTAAAGAGAAAGGGTTTGATGGTGGATGAATTCACACCCATAGTTACTATTGAAGTTTTTCATGAGCCTACAATTATTGAACCAAAGACGAAAAGGAAGGTTAAATGGGATCGATTGGGTTTACCAAGAATGTTGAGCTAAAAGAATATCATGGTCAAAACATGTTTGTCCAAAGGATGGGAAAATGAAAATGGTTCAATGCAAAGTTTGTTCAAAAATTGAATTTTTTTGTGTTGTTTTCAAATTCCAAATGTGATACACAATGTGTTAATTGCAAAAGTGCCATATATTTACAAAAGCCATAAATATTCTTTACATGTTTGGATATTAACTTATCATTGTATGTTTTCTCTATCTTTCTTTCTTTAGGCTCTATTACTTCCTTGGTTTGTTTCTTTGTCTTTTTCCACACAATTTAAATTTGATTATTGTTATTTTAGGTGTGAAGATGGGTTTTTTCTTTTCTTATTTTTTGAGTGTAGAAAGATTATGCCCAACATGATATAAGAAAATATTTGTGAATTCCAAACATATTTGCTGTTGAATATGACAAATTGTGACTTAAATGTTGTGTGTGTTGATAGACAAATGGGTGAGTGGTGGCATTGTGATCTTGTTGTTATCATATTAATAATTTCTCCTCCAAACTCAACTCTCTTTATAAAATGATGGTTCTAAAAGTTCAAATAAACTAATTAATCAATTGTTTCATCAACCTTTCACCATTTATTAAAATTTATTCCTCATATTCTTTGGTAACCACATAAGCTATTGTATTCAAGTTTTTATGCCTTTTTTGACCTTCTTCACATCTAATAGCCCCTTGTATTTAAGTTTGATAAGATTTCATTACCACACATTTCAACCTAAAATAATCATTCAATTTTCACCACCATTTTATGAATTAAGTCTATTCCAATTAGCCATATTTTGAGGCTAAATAATTTTTATTTAACCAATTAAAATCACCAACCCATAGAAATTATGCCACCTTGGGATGCCACTAGAACCACATGGTAGCCAACCAACATGCTTGGAGAATTTTTTTAAAAACCATGGTAAGGTCCTTACAAAAAATCTTGATACGAATGTCAATACCAAGGGCAAACCTATATACCAATCCAACATTGGTACATACTTCTAATATTATGTTAAAATGCCACTTGTGAAGGGAAAAACCATAGTTAAATAGGGTAGGTGGGCTTTAGTGTGGGGTGGGTAGGGTATTTGATTTTGGAGAAAATAGTTAGTTCCAATTTTTTGAAACAATTAAATTTAGAAAACCTCTAAGGTTTGGGTCTATGAAAACTTGTGTTGGGTGCATATGAGCTAAGGGCAAGGTTTGGTCACTTGTCAAGTTAGTCATATCTCTCTAAATTTTTAACAAATAATTGCCAAAATAACAACCTAAGGTTTGGTCCTATTTTAGTTTATTTATTGAGGTGTAGTCACACTAACACATACACAAGCAATTGTAACCAGTGTTTGATTTTGTGTATATATATATTTTTAAAAAAGAATTCCAAATGGAATTGCTTTTACATAATGTTATTTTCAATGTATATGTATTTTCAAAGTTTGAATTCAATCTAATGAATGAAAAATACCCAAAAACATTGTAACCAATGTTCTTAGGTAGTAAAAAGCTTGTAAATGATTTGAATTGTCTTGAAAATGACATTTTTAAGCAAATGTAAACCATAACATAATGATGTGACAGATTTTCAACATTCTTTGAAAGACTTTTGTTCAAAATATTCCTAAAATGTTCCAAAATAAACACTCAATAAGTAATCATCCAAGGGGGCAATTGTGGCTCATGATATCTCATTAGCACCCAAGGGGGTTTGGTGCAAACCTAGTGGATATTTGATTTGTAAGAAAAACTTGATTTAGGTATCAAATGGTTTATTGAAAAAATACCAAGTTCTTAGGTCTTTGAAATTACAAAACTGCTAAGGTTTGAATTTTTAAATTTAATTTTGGTGAGTATTATTGTTGTCTAGTGCATAAGTTTCAAGAGTAATTGTTGGTTTTGGTTCCTAGAACTTTCAAGGGACCAATTTTAATTTTTATAAGAGAAACCAAAACCTAGTTTTGGTTTTAATTTTTTTATAAAAATGGTTCTAGTCCCACTGCTTGAGCCTAATTTCAAATACTAGTTCGATAACCTTCAATTTTAGGTAACCTTTCGTTTCAATTCCAATATGCAAAACAACCCAAAAACTTGGAAATACCCAATTATTTATTTGATGAAAACAATTACAAATTTTGAAAATTTCAATCCAATAAAAATGAACCTTTTTGTCACTAGCAAACATCCAATTACATTACAATAATTAAAAGATCCAAAGTAAAAAGAAAATGAAACAAAAAAATAAATGTATTCCAAAATGTTTATTATCACAAAGGTTTGAAAATTCAAGCCTACTTATAAATTATCCCATTTATAAACTTGGAATCTATTTTAAATATTGATAAAGGATTGCACATTTTTTAATATGTAAGTGATTTTTTTGAGTCACTTTGGAGAAGAAAAAATGATGTTGCACATTTGTGGGCCTGCAAATGGTTTTTTTAATTCATATAGGTGATGAAAAAAAATTTGCTCACTTGCAAGCTTGCAAGCGATGTTTTTTGACTCACAAGTGATATTGCACATTTGTGGGCTTGCATGTAGTTTTTTAAAATTCATATATGTGGGAAAACAAAATCAATAATAAAAAACATAAACCACAAAAAGAAAAATGTTAAACACTAAAAATTCACCCCAAATCCTTACTTTGGAACCAAAATTGGAATCATGTTATTATCAAAAGCCCAATTCGGTTTTTGTTAAAATCACAATTTGGAATTAAATTATGGGCCGAGTTTTAGTTTCAAAACCGTCTAAAATTGGGATGAATTCAACCCTAGTTTCAAAACTTCAATGAAACCTCCAAGTTTTGATTCTACTTGATTTCCAAGTGTGAACTTGAGTTTGAGTAGGTTTGAGGCAGTTGGATCTAGAATCATCAGTTTCTACCTAGCAATTTGGGTACCCAACCAAACCTAGCATTATGCCAAAAATGCCATTTTATGATTGGTGCTTATTGCTTATATTAGTCACTTATGCCATTTGTAGTTGTTTTAAACTCGTCATTTATGCCATTTTTAATCACTTATCACTTGTAATCATATAAGATTAATCATAAAATGACATTTTTGGTTTAGTGTGGTTAATACAAGGTTAAGGTTTGTCATTGAACTTTTGAGCTCCAACTCATACATGTGTTTTATGGTTTTGATATTTAGTTGGGGTTTGGTGCAAAAATCTAATATTAAGCTCACATTAGTGTGCTTAGTAATGACAACCAAAACTAAACTGTTGTTGTTTTCATTGTTGACACTTAAGTGTTGTAACTAGTTTTTGCTTTGACGATCCCATGTGGCTTGGGCCATCAGCCCAAGTATGAACTTTAAAATATTCATTGCTGAATTTTTATGGACATAGATTTTTCAAAATTCCTTACACCTTAAGTCTAAATGTTATAAAATCACATTTGTAAAATCCTAGTCATTGAGCACTTTCCAACAAGATAAAAAGAATCCCTCAAAATTTTAAAAATCTTTAATAAACTTAATTCTATTAAATTCTCAATGAAAAAATTGTTCAATATTTAATCTCTTGCATTGTAGGCATAAAATTTTCAAGACTGCTTTAGTGCATTCCTGTTCACTTGAATTTTTCGTTGCTACACAGCACTGGTGATGATCAACTAATGAAAAAAAAAATTTGATTTTGTTGAAATTAAATTCCATTCAAATGAAAATATTGAATGACATTGCATTCAACTTGAATTGAATGAATTCAAATTCAATTGAAAGGAAATGGGATACCAATAGGTATTCAAAATTTGTTTGTGATTATGGTGCTAAAAAATAATTTTGAAATGACACAAATCCAAAAAGACACCTTTCCATATTTTTGTCCTTGAAATTTAGTTAAACAAATCTCAATTTTGAACTATCCAAATGACAGCTTTTGAAGCATCCAAAGAACAACTTATGAAACTTAAAGTTTTCTTGCCTAAACAAATTTTATTGAATCAATATGTATATTACAACAAAAGGTGTCACTAGATTTTAAGTGAATTCATTCGTCTAGTGAACATGGACTAATGAATTGCACCGACATTTTGTAATAATATATCATAGTCATTGAAATTTAAGGCTTTTGAATGATACCAAAAAGATGGTGGGGGCAGTGCCATTTGGGAGACTCAAATTACCTTCCTTGATAAATAAATTAATGTGACATGTGAAATTGGCCTAAGTGTGAATTCATTTCTTAACAAATTAAATTTGAATTTTTGGTTTTATTGAGATTCTAATGACAAAGAATTAAAAACATGCCTCTATTTCCTACTATTTTTAGTTCTGATTTAATTAAATCTTTGAAACGAACTTTTTGTACTGCACATCCTGCACCCTTACTAACTATACAGTCATGTGCAGGACTGCGCACAGACATCCACAAACTTTGTTTTGGGTGTTCACCGTCATCTCCCCACCCACATTGTCATCTTCATCTTGGCTTTCAACTGAACTGTTTGCATGTGTCTCATTGCACCCACCGACCCATGTCACTCACCCATGATACTATTCCTTTGTTCATGTTGCCAAGCATGCACAACACACAAAGTATCATAGCACAGCACCTGCATCAATAACTGATACATATCCGCCAACAACACCTCAGATCATGATTCTTGACAAGATACACACGATCTCACAATGTCTCCAATTGCATGTGCCTGCTCCACGCACACGGGAATCTAGTTATCTTACTGCCAATATAGTACCATCAGAGTGGAGTCAGACTTGCATAGCGAATATATAAACTCATCACACTGGACTCTGGAGCATGGAGCAGTCTGCAATATAGCTCATCACACCAAGCAAGTAGACAAAATGCCCCAACTCTTTCTAAAATAATTCACTTGTAAGGTTCTGCACATTGGGACCCAAGATCCAGACTCTTTTTGGATGTCAACGCATTTTACATTTGTGAAAGTGTGAAAATCTCTTCCAAGTCTTCATCCATGCATCTAAGAGGAAACACCGACCAATAGCACAAGGATTCAAGCCCCAGTTTATAATGTTCTGATGGGGGTATTCATCCAGGTTGAAAATGGTGTTGACTGTCTTGCAGCCAATGACAAGGCTCAGGGGGGGACTTCGTTTCTTTCTTTTGGGTCTTTGGGAGGGAGATTCTTTGTTTTTTTTTTCTGTTCCCAATGTTTTCTCACTATGTTCACACCAAGTTCTCAATATGTTCCCAATAATACCTCATTTTAAATGGCATATTGTTTTGCCATGGTTGAACATGAATATAAACTGTAAAGGGGGAGCCAAAGGGAAGCATCACAAGGCATGCTTCTATTTGGGGGAGGGAAGCATACTTAATTGAGGAGTGCCTGATGTTCTGAAAATAATGGTGATATGCCAATCACATGGCTCATTTTGAGAAAAAAGGAAAAAAACTCCCTCCCTAACTAAGCATGAAATAAGTACCCCCAAGGTAATATAGGGGTTTTTCCATGACCTCCCCAGTCACCCCTTATTTGTACTACCTCCCTCTCAAATGGTTGGGGTTTTTTATGTAAAATGTTGAGCTAGTGGCCCACTTATAGTGGAATCTCCATTATTTTGCTGAGTGCTGCCCCAAACCCCATATCTGGAGATACCCATCAAACTAACAAATGTGAGTCACCATACCTCAAAAATTGGTTGTATAAGTGCAAAAGCATTCTCAGTTGGTTTGGGTCCCATTAACTCTCTACACCTTTAACTGCCGGGTGTGAGTTCTTTCAAGTGCGTTGAGAAATAATGAGGTGAACATAGACACCCTTTTGATATAATTTGACCGAATTAATCGTTGGTGAGCAGAAGACATGGAAACATGCTCTAAGTGTTATCAATTTGTCCCCTTCCAAATAGAACTTGCAACTTGTCCTTTCCGGAATGTGTTGTCATTTTGTCCCCTCCTAATTATAACCGCAGCTTGTGTTTCACCTAATGTGTTGTCAATTTGACCCCTCCCATTTGTAACCGCAACTTGTCTTTCACCTCATTGGTTTCACGTTGCTTTTGGGGGCATAGCTTAGCCCTTGAAAGTTGAACTTTGTTGTATGCATTATTTTATCTCAAAAGCCCCCTTGAAATTGAGGAGGGTTGACCAGACTTGATTTTGTTGCATGCATTATTTTCTCTCGAAATCCCTCTCAAAATTAAGAAGGGCTTCCTCAGTCAACATGCTCTTTGAAACCTGATTACACTCCATAGCACCTAAAATCATTATTTTTAAAACACTTGTGCTTGGTGTGTCAGTTTAAAATTCTAAAAATTCCATCTAGTTTTATATGCCTTTAGTGGTTAAGATTAAGCTTCCCCTTGTCTATGTTCCAAAATCCAATTACCTTACTATTTGCACCAATGTTGACCAGTTATTGTTTTTTTTTCCCAATAACCAGCCAAGTAGGTTATCAATTTTTTTTGAATATTTGGACCCATCAGTTATCAATTTCACTAGCAAAGTAATACCCTCAATCATCAATTTACTCAATTATGTTTTGATAATAATTGTCAGTTATGCATAAGAATTCTCAAATACTTGCCTTGCAAACCGTCAGTTATATATAGCCTAATTCAGGTAAGTTATAAGTTTTTTATCAATATTTTTATTTTTTGTTTTCTGTTTTCTATCATATGCATGTATAGGGTTTCAGAATTGATAACCTACTTAGGTGAAAATTTAATCATCTAGGTAGGTTATTAAAATTTGGACATTCAATAATCAATATGTAGGTTATGAACCTAGTTATAAAAAAATCAATGATGGGTTAGTAAGCTATCAATAACTGGGCTGATAACCAAGTATGTTCTCAAAATCCAGGCAATGCTGGTCTGTCCAGCTCTATAGCTCAAAGGCTAGCAACTAGGACCTCATGATGATATCAAGAATCACATATTGCAAATATGAACATGACAAATTTAAATGAGGAAATAATGGATCATCCAAGTTATAATAATTCATGTGGTGATGGTGACTTTTGACATGTGTAAATGATTATGCATTAATATTTTGGTTTACAATTAGAAATGATATTTAAAAAAGTTTTAATGAATAAATGAACATGTTTTTTTCATAATTATTTCTTGCACATGTGACATGTGCGTAGAGCTATAAATTTTGAGCCTAATGAATGTAAACCACTAATCAAAAGGCTTAAAAATACTCAAACTTTCCCTTTAGCACTTTCTTTTAAAAATTCAAGCTTTTAAAATTTTCATATGATTTATTTTTTCATGAAGTTCACCCAATGAACATGCTCTTGTATTAAAGGAAAACATGTGCTTTTGTTATAAGAAAACTTGAAATCAATAGCATGATTTTATGCATTCTTTTTACATTCCTCGATAAAAAAAAACTATAATATGAAACCTTAAATTGTTTAAAGATTGAACAAGATTTTTTCAATGTTTAATATATTATTGGATATTTTCTTTACTTATTATCTCAATACTCTGATTATAAAAACACAATATTACACCATACTTATATTACACTATCACTAAAAAATTCAAAATTATCCTTTACAATCCTTTTTTTGTTAGACATTTTTAGAACCCTAGCTGTGAATGAGCCCTTTTATCTTAACCAGTCAACTCAACATTAGTGGTTAGTGTGAACCATCAATTGAAAATAACTTGTGTGAACCCGTCATGGGGTGGATGGTTCTATGTTTTTATCCCTACACTTTCACTTTTTGGTGTTAGAGCGTGGTTCTTTGTGAAAGAAATAAGAATTTTGTTTTGTTTGAGATTTTTGAGTCTTGAGTGCATGAACAAAAGGATGTTTCATTTTGATATGAAATTGATTACTTGAATTGCTTTATTGTCGAAGGAAAACGAAAAAGGATCAAGCAAGCTTGCAAGCACACAACATATCACCAGTCATAAAAAAGTCAATGTTTCTTGAATTACAGAAAGATGTTCATATATTATTATGTTCAATTGTTGCAATGGTACCTCATCAAATTGCATTAATGACATCAAAAGTGATGAATGAGCACCAAATTCAAAACAAGATGAATTGCATATGGTTTCCATGCCTAGCATGCATGGTCCAATATATCCTACATAATTTAAGTCTTTTAAGGAAATTTTTTGTGCTGCTATTGTCCATAAGAAGATTTAGCCAAATCTGGCTATAAACCAGAAATAAAACACAAATCTTTAATCATTGGTTTATGTTGTTGGTTACACGATCAAAACCAAATAAACAAATCTGGTGATTTAATTTAATTTTTTCCCCTCCGTCCTGGTGATTGAAAATCTCCAAAACCACATCTTTTTTTTGAAAAAATTTAAAATTTCTTTTTTGGTGAAATTTCTTCAGGAAAAAAACTGCTTTGACAGTCCACTAATTGGGATTGCAAGTGCAAGGTATTTACAATGGGTGCTACATTGGTCTGTAGCCAATATTAATTCCACTGTGCAATGTTATATTATGTCTTCTTGAAATGCATTATAATTTAGGTGTTCTACAATTATCAGGAAGCATACATTTTTAATGTGTAACATCTGGTTCTTATAAAATATGGTTTTGGGAAAACACCATAAGCAATTATGAGTATGTTGTAATATTGAAAGCCTACTATTTGTGTTTCTTTTCAGATTCAACTAGTTAATTGCAGTGTAAAATTACATATTACAAGGCTGACAATATGTAAAATTACTATAACTTCCACTTTTATATTTGTTTGATGAATGTGAATGGTTGGGACATAGCTCTTAACCGCCATGGTGAGCTGTAGGATGGGGATACAATGAAAAACTGTTTCCTGTCCACACCCCATCCATTATGCAGCATGGGGTGCATGGTGTGCTGGTGCTAGAGTCAGTTCTTACTTTTGAGATTTATTTAATGAGAGCAGGTCCACCTGGAGCAGTAGAATGGCGTGTACTTAGGATGAATTAAAGCCTTAGCAGGAACACCTTGTCTTAAGGTCAGTTTCGTCATTAAATAATCCTCAAAATAGTGAAATGAAAATTTGTGAAAATATGGAGTTGAAATGTTCAAAATCATCATAATTTCATAATTATCATAACTACAATGTGGATTATGTCACTACTCATACCATAATCTTATAGTAGATGATGGAAAAATACATAATTTCTTAAATCTAAAAAATGAATTCATTTTTTGAAAATTATTCATTTTGTCAGTGTGTAAACTGGCACTAGACCATGGTATGGGTTTGGACAACTATTGAACTGGCATTGAGTACTTTCAAAAAACTTTCATGCCAGCCTGATCTCGATCTTAGGCCCAATGCGGACTTTGCCTGGTATATGTCAGGTATAAACGTATGTCAGGTACCATACCAGATTGATAACTAGTATGAGGCTGGTATTGCCTCAGGTCATACTCTACTCCTATTTTTTTCAATATGAATCCTCATGTCAGTACTGTATACCCAGGTTGCCTGTACAACACTGGTTTGGAGCAATAATTTGCACCTGACACAGAGGTGTCCCACTCCATGCACTAAAAAATTGTTAATTGGCCAGCCATTATGATTGGCCCAGGTGGTGGCATTTTAAATAGTCTCTCATCCATTTACTCAGTCAACATTGTCATGTTTATGGGAGGGCTTCTGTGGGTTATTCTTTGGTGAATTTGAAAAAAAAAAGAATTAATTTTTATTTTAAAAAAAAAAGTTTTCAGTGCAATTATTTTTTTGAAAATTTGAAAAAATTCAAAATTTCTTAATCACAAATTTATTGAAAAACAACACAAGTGGGCATAGGACAAGTTTTGACACTGTGTGCTGGATGTGATAAAGACTAATAGACGACCCAATAGGGAATGTGGGTGGACCTGCATGGTGGCGAATGGTACTAAAAGAACAGGAAGAGATATAAAAGGAAGCAGCAAAAATTGAAGTGGACAGATGAGCTTAAAAGTAAAGCTGCTTTCACCATAGTCAAGCTTTACTTAATTTGACAAACTTTCTACAAACAAACCACAGGAAAAATCTCTCCTGAACAGACGTGAGTACATACTTTACAAGCCAGCTTGTACCTGCCCCAGGAGGGTTCAGAGTTCATACACTGAAGATGTTACACATCCATCCACTTATTCCTGTTCTTGTGAAATTTAGAAAGCAATTAAGTTATCTGTAAAGTTACCCTCTCTTTCACCCACTATCCCCTCTTTCAATGATATCAGCAAAGTAAGGAAATTTTATTAAATCTCAATATGAAATGCTGAAACTCAGCATTTTATGCACAAGGTTCGACAGTAGTTAAAGTAGTTGTAGTAGTTGTACAGGTAGGAGCAGTGAAAATATATGTAGAACCAGTGGGGGCGCACAGGAAAAAGGAAAGAGGGGATGAAACTCAATTCACCACCCAAATGATGAAGAAACCCTGCCCAACTCCATAAAAAGAAAGCACCCAAGAAAGGGAGAGAAAATAAAACTAGGGGCAACGACCCAAGTCCAGGGCAGCAAACCACCCAGAGGTGAGCCACACGAAGGAAAGGGAATCACTAAGTATAGAAACCTCTGCCATTTTGCATGAAGCATATCAACTAAAGAAAGGGGAGGTAAAATGGTGGAAATTAGTTTGGGTCTGAGTTATTTTGTATTACAAAATTTCATTCCCAGTTAGGCATTTGGTGCCATATTATGCGGAAACTGCCATATTATGCTGAAACTGGCCGTTTTCGCCCCCTAATAGCCTGACCTTTGGGATAACTTTAATATATTAATTGCATCTCAGCTGTCTGACTTTCAGAGAGTCCTAGCAAGACAAATAATAGTTTGGCTTGGCACCTTTCCACCCCGCATCCATTACTGACTCTGCTGGTCAGGCAGAGTCAGGAAGAGACTGATAACTGAACCATGCTGAGTTTCATTTGGTCCCACATTTTGAGAATTGTTCACACACTAAAGTCTACATATTATGATCTGCATTATTCAGGGGTTTTCTAAACATTAGAAATATCCATTCGGTAGACTAAATCACGATCTCCAAGTTCAACATTTTTTACATTAATGTGCTATTAGTGACCTCCTTGAACCAGTGATATCTTTTTCAACTTTCTGGTGTTGTGTGTCTTTGGCCTGCATCCCAAGAGAAATTTAGCATTAGTTGTTGACAAGTTTTTAGAACATGTCTAAATATATAGTAAGAGAACTAGTTATAAAAACGCTACCAAAGAGTGTAAATGTGGTTAATCTTGCCATTAAGGTCTTGGCATTAACAAATTTTGTAATTTTCTTGACTGTGCATTATATGACATAATCTTTTACAAGCAGTCAAACACTCATCATAGTGACCAAAATCTCTGTTAAACATGAATTTTCTTCAAAATTGTTGAATCTGACACCAGACACCTTAATGTCAAGCCCCTGAACATCATGGCTGTATGTCCAAGCTCACCTTAAAACAATAATCTGGCACGCTACCCAACACCGTGGACAGGGGCTTACGCATTCCATAGTCAGTAACACACAACTTGGCGAGCTATTACCTAATGAGCCTCGCAGCCTTGTTAGTGACCATTGAGGTAACTAATAAGGTAATTTCAATTGTTGTAATTGTGGCCTCACCACTGACCATGCATCAATCTTAGAGACAAAAGAAGAAACTACAATTCAAAAACGTTGGTACGTACTAGATTCTTATCCCATCGAAAAAAAATCAAAACCGTCCATTCAAATTCTGAAGGATCTCTGGATCGAAACATGACTACAGTATCCTCCCTTCCGCCAAGAACCAACCGCAGCCGTCGATTTTTATTGCGACCTCGGGATCGAAACCCGATGCCTGCCACGTTGGCTCTTCGCTTAGACGTTCACGATCCGGTTGCACCCATCACCGCTCAGCGAGCACGCGAGAACAGAAGAACTCGGAGTACCTCGCCAACATGAACAACGATCTGATGATTGCCAAAAAATTGCTAAAAATTTTAAGAAAATCTTGGAAGCTCAAGCAGTTCACAAAACTCGAAAATGCAAAAAGTATGCATGAATACGAGACTAAGACAAAATTTTGAAGAATTTCGGGGACGATTAAGCACTTGAATAACTAGATATTCTGCAGTATGCACCATTTGATACAAAACAGGTTTGTAGGTCTGCTGCAGGAGCAACTATTGCAGAAATCCATCCATAGGCAAACAATTCATGACCCACATGATCGACTGCAATTCTGATATACTACTAATTTGTAGTGAATCAAATACAATAATGACCCCGTAATGGGTCCCGTCAGGGAAGCAATTGGAACTTATGATGTAGGAATCGTGAGCAGTAGTGTGTTTCTAGTGTTAATAGTGTCTCCGAGTACTTACTACAGGTCAGGCTGTGATCTGAAGAACTCTACTTTTGATGTACTTTTGATCTCTAGTGAAGAACTAATCTTCCGTGGTCTACTTTGACGCTGAAGAATAATTAGCTTTTTCAATGTGCAGTGATCACATGAAAGACTGTAGAGGTGTTGTAGGTTGGGAACTAGTCGTCGGGGGCGTTTCAACCGTTTGTATTAGACGAGGGGCGCCCGGGCTTGGAGGCTATCCAGTAGGAGTTGGTCTGAAGAGATCATCAATAGCTGGAACCTCGAGCGCGGAGTCAATACTATCGAAAGCTTCAGGTTTTGGTGGAGATCAAGAACTCGCGGAACTGATTGTGGACGCGAGTACAGTTTGTCGTTTAGGTGGGAGTGGGCTTGGAGGGTGCCTTGTAGGAGCTGGTCTAGACAGATCAAGATCAGGAGCCTCGTGTTCCGGGAATATATCATCGAAAGATTCAGGATTTGGTGGAGCATTCGCGAATTGTCGTTTAGGTGGGAGCGGGCTTGGAGGGTGCCTTGTAGGAGCTGGTCTAGACAGATCAAGATCAGGAGCCTCGTGTTCCGGGAAAATATCATCGAAAGATTCAGGATTTGGTGGAGCATTCGCGAATTGTCGTTTAGGTGGGAGCGGGCTTGGAGGGTGCCTTGTAGGAGCTGGTCTAGACAGATCAAGATCAGGAGCCTCGTGTTCCGGGAATATAGCGTCGAAATATTCAGGATTTGGTGGAGCATTCACGATCTGTCGTTTTGGTGGGAGCGGGCTTGGAGGGTGACCTGTAGGAGCTGGTCTCCACAGATCACGATCAGGAGCCTCGCCTTCCGGGAATATAGCGTCGAAAGATTCAGGATTTGGTGGAGCATTCGTGATCTGTCGTATAGGTGCGGCCGGGCTTGGAGGGTGAGCTGTAGGAGCTGGTCTAGACAGATCAAGATCAGGAGCCTCGCGTTCAAGAAATATATCATCTAAAGATTCAGGATTTGGTGGAGCATTCGTGATCTGTCGTATAGGTGCGGCCGGGCTTGGAGGGTGACCTGTAGGAGCTGGTCTAGACAGATCAAGATCAGGAGCCTCGCGTTCCGGGAATATGGTGTCGAAAGATTCAGGATTTGGTGGAGCATTCGTGATCTGTCGTATAGGTGCGCGCGGGCTTGGAGGGTGAGCTGTAGGAGCTGGTCTAGACAGATCAAGATCAGGAGCCTCGCGTTCCGGGAATATGGTGTCGAAAGATTCAGGATTTGGTGGAGCATTCGTGATCTGTCGTATAGGTGCGCGCGGGCTTGGAGGGTGAGCTGTAGGAGCTGGTCTAGACAGATCAAGATCAGGAGCCTCGCGTTCCGGGAATATGGTGTCGAAAGATTCAGAATTTCGTTTAGGTGGGAGCGGGCTTGGAGGGTGAAGTGTAGGAGGCTTTCTAGTGTAGTCCATGATCGAGCTCCATGACATTTCAACTTCTGGATCTGCAGCATCTTCTGTTGAGCTGACTTCAGTCTCGTAGTTGCCAGGAATCATTCTCCAAAACTGCAAAGAACCAGCGCCATGTTTGTACGTTATTGAGAGTACTAGAATGAACAAAAAGAATACGGATGTCTATCTATGTCCTACATGGTGAGGAACAAGAACCCATCCAGAGACAAGACGCCAAATTTAGGCAAAGCATACAAGTCATGCGGTGCTGGTTCAGATTTGGGCCATTGTATACAGCAGCCGGACTTACCACATCTATTCCATTCTGCATATTCGTAAAGAGGTCGTGGAGGACTTCAACTAGGGAAGATGAAGCGACAGAGGCCTTCAAAGTCCCTGCTGGAGCTTTGAATAGTCCTGGTGTAGTTGCGACTGCAGGCGGAGAAGGAGATTGGCTGTAAAGGAAACGGCGTGATGGAGGAGTGATACTAACGGGCGCGGCGATGCCGAGAGGGATATTTGACATTGCAACAATTACGAGACATGAAGCCAATATTACTCGCAAGCTCATGATCTTCGCCTCCTTTGAATTCTCCCTTCTCAAATTTCTAGCCATCTATTACAACGGTTAATAAGCTCTCTTGAGACTGGAAGGCTTATATTCCTTTCAATCGACTAGTGGGCTCTGAAAATAAAATCTTTCTAGTAAAGCTCTTCTCGGATTTTCGATCAACTCTACAACCCTCTTAAATATCTAATCTTCTTCAAATCGTCCTGCAGTCTGCTGCAGCACACGATCTACACATGCAGCTGTTCTAATTTGGGTTACAAGCTCCTTTTAGAAAATCGCTGAAATCTGAACCCGCCCGTCAAAATCTCCCGGAGCTGCAGAAAACATACAAAGAAAGCTTCTTATTCCTAAGTTCGACCAGTAATCCGCTCACTGAACTCCTCACAATAATTTCTTCAAATAGGAAAACTATAGTTGCTGCTACTGTTTCTTCTTCCTCCTCTTTCTCCTCCTCCTCTTCTTCTTCTTCCTCTTCTTACCCCCAAACCTAGCAATTTATGTCTCGCTCAGAGTCGCTCATTTCTCATCAACTCTCGACCTTTGCTTGTCAGTCAGTCGCGCATTTCTCATAAGCCCTCGACCTTTGCTTGTCAGTCAGTTGCTCATTTCTCATCAACTCTCAACCTTTGCTTGTCAGTGAGTAGCTCATTTGTCAGCAACTCTCGAGCTTTGCTTGTCAGTCAGTCCTCATTTCTCATCAACTCTCGACATTTGCTTCTCAGTCAGTCCTCATTTCTCATCAACTCTCGACATTTGCTTCTCAGTCAGTCCTCATTTCTCATCAACTCTCGACATTTGCTTCTCAGTCAGTCCTCATTTCTCATCAACTCTCGACCTTTGCTTTACCACGCATGAAAAAGAAAGAAAGAAAAACTAACGAATGTTCTCGCCTCCTCCTCAGCACAACTGCTGTGATTCACAGCCGGTGCAGAGACTTCACCACATCACGCAGTAAGAAAGACTGGCAGTCCGAGGAAGAAGAGTCTGTCGCCCCTAGCATTTGTACCAGGAGCCTGCACGTACTTTTGCCTGCAGCTCTTTGCTCTGTACACACGAGGTCTCTACGTCTCCACCGAAGGAATGACCCTGGGGCCAAATGAATTCATTACCCAAGTCGACCCGGTGCAAGTGAGCCGGTGTTTGACCAGATTTCCCGTACTCTTTCGTCAAACTTTAAACATTAAGCGTGTCACTGACGCGCTTTGAGGCTGCCATTTCGTTGTTTTGTGAACTGGGCCCCCCTTTCGACCCCTTTTTTCACGCGAATCGCTAAATAACCGCCACCCCCCCTTCCCATCGAGCTCCGCCCTTTGTGGGTCTCTTTTGTTTGCTTTTTTCTTCTCAGTACCAATTCTTCTTTTGTGTGGACAAGTTTAGCAAAATTATGAACATAAGGTTTAAGGCAGAACAAGTTTCTATCTGCAAATACGTCACCCACTACTCATTTTCAACACTAACTAATTCCTAAGAGGGTCAGCTGGAAAAAGAAACAATAAAACTATTAACAGTTGCCAAAATTTTAGAAAATCAAAACCAGTTCAAAACCCAAGATAACTTTGAAACTTACTAGTGGACTTTAGTGTACTTAGAGACTATTGTTGAAATTTTGAAATATTCAGATTGACGCTGTTAGAATCCTTTATTTTAATTATTTCAACAAGATTTGTCAAAAAGGGGTTGTAAGTACAGATTTTGGCACAGTTTTTAGTTTTGGGGTAGCTTTTTTGCATAGCTCAGACAGTTCTGGACCAAATGTGTTGGCAATTAATGCAAAAATCATTGATGCTATATTAGAAAACTGGAAAAGAAAAAGGCACTGCTTTTAAGTTCAAGGTCATGAAATACTCTGACCAAAAGCCAGAAATTAATGTTAAATCCTTTAATTGTTTGATCCTGTTTGGTATTTTTGGAAAGGGAGCAGACAAATTCAATCCCCTAAACTGTAGGAAATTTGTCACTTTACAAGAAGATCAATTGGGAGGCGATTAGGCTTCTCAGTTCATGCAGAATACAATCTAGATTTGCCCATACTGTATTCTAGTGCTATGAAGTGTGCCCAGAAATTTTTCCTTGCGTATTTGGAATGCAACTTATTGCAATAAATATCCCTCCTAAAAAGAGGAAAACATTACACGTACCAAAGAGGTAAATAGTAGGCTAAGTTATGAAGACCCTTTTCCCACCTAGTTATAGGTGGAATGCCCCTCCCACTGCCCCATGCAATGTCGTTTGCATGATAGGTGTCACTCATTGATAGGCTTCAGTTAATACTTAAACAATTGGTGAGGGCCACACAGCTCACGGATAATGTTCCCAAATTAGTTGGCAAGAGTCAGCCCACCGTGGGGCTACCCTGGCCCCAAGACCCCTCTTCTATCGGAAATGTCCGCACCATACGCCCCCTAAATCCTTTACTGTACACTTTCCCTCTCACAGACAGTGTTTTTTTCCTTCCGACAGAATTTTGTTAGTTTTTGAACAGAAATGGGGAAATTCTGGAAACCTTGGTTTCTTATTTTGAATTTGAGTAATTTTTCTTTATTCTGGAGAAAATCACCAATTTATTTGTTTTTAAATTGAAAAACAAACCCCTGCTCCCTGACTATTACAAGATGAACATTTTCAATACACATGCATATACATGTTTGACATACTTCTGGGATACACTTCAAGTACGTGTTTTGATTTATTTATACAGTACATATTCATCTTTGTATTTATTAGATGGGGTGTGCCTCCCAAGTTCAAGTCTTTTTTTTCTTTTTCTTTTTTGGCTATGAGCCATTCATGATCACAAAATGAAAACTAAAGCTTCGGAGGCTCACCTAAAAGAAAAGCTTATATTCAAACCTAGGGAGTGCCAAAAATCCCCTTTGGCTCACCTATTTAGGTAAAAAGGGGAGACCTTTGGGTGTTGAGTATATGGGATAAAAAATTTTGTGCTATTTGGAACATCTTGGGGAACATGGTGACATTCAGAACTTAGGGAACACTCACAGGAACCCCTTGGAAGACACACATTTGGTACAGAAAAAGGTACTTATAATTCATGTTTGCCTATATTGTGCATGTATTGGGTAGAGATAATGGCATAGAATTCTTTACCTGGGCCAGTTTAACTGCACACACCAGGTGGTAAGTGGGGGTGCATAAATTTAGAGTTGCCATGGAGTTGAGACTTGAAAGGTTGAGAGTTGAAACACAGAGGGTGAACAAAATGTTTAAGGTGACAAAGGGGAGGATCAACATGGGAACAACTTCTAGTTTCTAGTTCCCCTCGCCTTTTAAATTCAATTTGGAGAAAGGTATGATGTTTTGTCAAAACCTTTGCTGTAGTTTTTGGCCATATTTGCCCAAAATATGGTACATCTCCAGAGCATTGAATGTGTTATGGAATGTTAGAAAAGCTCTACGTGCCAAGATGCCAGAAATTTATTGTAGCATTCCTGCACGCCCATTTTACTTTTGAAACTTGAAGGAAAACTCAGGAATACCATGCAAAAAACAGGCATGCACGTCGTGACTCAAATATTGCATGCACTAAAAGTAATATCCACTTAAAGGTCCTCAAACCCTTGAAATCGTAAAGAGTAAGACAAGGGCAATGTACCAAAGTCCACATTAAATGAGCGTAATGAGATCAATGCGGCGGTGGGTTCAACGTTATCTGGGCTCGAAATCAGGTGTAACGAATTGAATGCAACTCAATTTATGAATCCTTTGACGTATGATTGTATTTGATTGTTCCCAACTCGGCGGTGTTTTTTTCAGAGATTTTAGAATATTCGACAGTGCAGGGGTGGTTTGGCCTTTTCTCAATAAAACACAGCGAATGTGGCTACTGTCAAAAATCAGGAAGAAGCTTGAAGGCGACAGTCCCCATTTTTTCGTCCTTAAAGTGGCGATACTTTCACCTTTGAAGAAGAAGTGATGGGGCAACAACATCACTTACTTTAAGAATGATGATGAAGCCCCAAGTTTTCCTTAATATATCCAAAATTGGCTCCACATGAACTTTCTGTGCTCAACAAAGTAGATGTAACAAAGTAACCAATGCTTTGTCGCTCCTCAACAAGTAAAGGACCATTAAAAGCTAGAATAATAACATCAAGAGTTAAACTACCAAAGACCAGAAACTAAACTAAGGACTAGAAGCACAATAGATCCACACCAGAGAGAAGAAAAAATTTTATCTCAGCCGTAACTCATCAGATTTGTTGACAAACAAAATATTGCAATTAAGTCAATCACCACAAAATATAGAAAATCTCCATAGTTATTTGCAAAGTCCACAAAATATTTTCAAGCTAGTCATGGGAATCATGAAAGGAAGATGTCACATAAACTAGGAAGTAGCTAATGTGATTGTAGCCAAATTTTACATTGACCTATGTGTTGAAATTGTGCACACCATGCATTGGAAATTGGATTGTGACCAAATTGTACATTGACCTATGTGTTGAAATTGTGCACACCATGCATTGGAAATTGGATTGTACAGAAAGTTACCTAGGATAAAATGTGTCTAGGAATACATTTCAATAATTGTTCCACCATATGATTGCAATTCAAGTTCGGACTTCATAAAGACCAAACTGTTCATTGAGAACATTCTTTCATCCTTAACACTGGGGCAAGAACTTGAACAACAATTTTAACAACCTTTAAATATTTGGACATGCCAATCCTCAAAATTCACGAAGCTTCAATTCATAATAGGATAATTGTAGCATTTGTAAGCATTGTCATTGTGAACCGGCTTGCTTGATAGTGTTTGAATCTGATTGGTCACACTAAACCCTAATCCAAAATTGTCAATCATTGATTAAAGCAATTATTACTCCTTTTTTATACAAACCATGTGTTTAAAGAAAATTAGTTCGTAGTCATCTTGTAACCAATACTATGGATAAACAACACTAAGAACATTAATGAAATGGATAGCATGAAAACCTCGTATTATTTGCAAAACAAGAAACTTGGCAACAAATGTTGTGTAAAAATGAAACAAGTGATTAAGGATGTGCAATATATATAACTAATTGAAGGAAAATAAACATACATCAAGAAATTGGAAAAACATTACGTGTGCATGTATCTTTAACTTTGGCAACACCAAAATCAAACATCTTGGTGTTCATATGCACAAATTTTCTCAAATGTTGCATCTAGATGTCTAACTTGTTAAATGTACTAATCAAGCGACATTCGAATGCAAGATGCTTGACATTAGAATAATTATCAAATGAACACCAATGTAACTTTGTAGAATCATGCCTGCATGCAATAAGCACATGTGAAGTCCCCAAGACAACATAATTAGGTAAAAAAAATTCCAAATCAACATAGATGAAATATTATAACTCTATCTAGCAAAGCATAATAATCATGACATAGTCACACACATATAAACATTTTGACTTTGTACAAACGTAATACAATAATGCATACTTACAAGCATAGGCAATAAACATGTGGATCCTAGATAACCTTAACAAAACACAACACCCAATTAACATAAACAAAAAGAAATGAAGCACAATCTTCAACCATCTTTGCCAAAAAAAGTTCTGTATGTGATTAATTACATTTCAAAATAGTTCATTACACACCTAGCAACACATTTAACATAATTCAATAACTCATGCAAGAAGTGAGGATGCCAAAGTAATCCAAAAATGCTTGCAAAAATAGGCCAAAAAAAGTCTTTCAACACTATAATGTTTTATTTTTCACATAAATGTGAGAAACTAAATACAAAGCCTTTTTAGGTTTCATTATGGAATCACTATGCACACTAAAATTAACACTACAAAAAATCATGGTTTTTCAAAAGGTTCAACTTGACTAAAATGTTCAAATTGATTTAAAAGATGTTTGTTTTGACTAAAAGCATGGGGCTAGAATATACACATTCATAAATATACCTTGTACATGTGTGTAAATGTATAATATTTAGGTGGGTTGTGGATAGGTAGGTAGGAGGCCATGGTGGGTAGGTGGGTCATGGGTGGGTGGGTAAGTAGGTAGGTACTTATTTTTATTTATTATTTACATTTTTATATTTACAAATCGAGCTTTTTTTCTTTTTCTTTTTTGCTACCTAATTTTTTGTCTAATGTGATTAATAAAAAAACCATTTTATGGTTAATAAAAAAAAACCACTAGTCAAATTGGACATGTTCAAATTGACTTGTCCAATATGACCAAATGGTCAAATTAACCAAATGAAAAAATGACTAGTTTTTTGTCTAATTTTTCAATCAAATAAACCTAGATTTTTTACAATATAAGTTTATAATAAATTGCATACCAAGTTACAAAGACTTTAGTGGAAAAAAAATGTCATAAGTTTGGTTTAAACTGGCTAAACAAAAAAAACTATAACTTATTTTTATGTTAGAAATTTGACAAAATATGGCATTTAATATGAAAAAATTTAAAATAATGAATAATACCTTTCAATGAACCATCACCTGAAATTACGAAAAATTTATTTTCACATTCTTACATGTATTTTTATTTTTGAAAATCTATTTAATTAAATGCATATTAAGAACACAAAACATAATATTATTATATTAAAGTTAGAAAAATCTTCCTATTTATCATTAAACTAAAAAATATTAAAATTTCTATATTAAAATATAGTTTATGGCTACTCTCCGAGTCATTCAAAAAAGAAAGATCACATAATATCATGGTCTACTTTAAAATGTTTGCATATTGTGACAGTTCATGAAGATTTAACAAAGGAATCACCAACATATCATTCATATATGAAGTTCATCCACCACCATCCACTTTTCATACATAATGTGTACTTTTAAGAAGTGCTTTTCAAAAGATCTTTTGGATAGTGGACCATACAAAAACCTCCATGGTGTAGTAATTAGGTGAATTTTTGTTATTTTTTAGATTGACAAATTTCCCAACCAACTTTATTTTTAAAATTATGATGTAACCACATGAATGAGCATTTCATCACAAATTTTGCATTAATTGGTGACAAATTAAATTGTATAAGATCATGAAATACTAACCAATATACAAAATTTTGAGGACATGTGCCCCTCTCATTAAAAATGGGGAAATTTTTTGTGAATTTATTATTAAAAATAAACATTTTCAATAATACATTCTTTACCAAAAAATCTCAAAATTCCAACAATAAAATTTAGTGGAATTTTTCTTTTCTCAAGCATTTTTTGATGGTTTTGTGATATAACCAAAGTTGTAATCATCCACAAACTAATGTAGCAAAATTTGGCTCTTGGTTACATATGGTAATATATGAAATTTATTCAAAAGAAAATAGTTTTATATTTGTGGCTACTTATTAGAACTTAGCACAAATATTTGATGATTTGGAATTTCTTTTAGAAATCTAGTAATTTTGGCCCAATTTTTCCATTAAAATTCGTTGTGTAAGTTGGAATCATATTTTTCAAGTCAAACTTTGGCCAAAAATCACTATTAAAAAATAATGCATGGGGCTTGGTTAACTACCCATCTGAATTACACAAACCTTATTGACCTTGAACTTATTTCTTCCCTTGGCAACCAAGGAATACCAATTTTACCTACACTAATACAAGTAGTTAAAAAAAAAAGTATTCACATTGCAAGGATCAATTATAACATGAAATTGAAATGCTAATGTTGAACCATGAATTTTAATAACTAATGTTAATGAAAGCTCAAAAACATCTAATAATGAATTTGAAAAATGTTGTGCATAGTTGCCACACAAGAAGAACTCAAAGATGAACTAGACTTACACACAAAAAGCAACAAAGGAAGGTTAAATTACTTTATACTTCTATTTATGTCCAAGGGTGAACTCACTTGAATGAAGCACCCGTGCAACAAGCATGACAAGCAATGGCAATATTAATGAACAATAGTAATATGACCATGTATGTGTCAAATGACAAGCAAGTAGGAGACAAATTTAGGGGTTGTACTTACAACAAGATGTATAATGAACAAAAATTAATGAAAAGGAAGCAATCAAAACAAATCAACATGAAGTTCACTTGAAACAATTAGGTCTAGTTGAAGCAATGTCGACACGTTAGCAGATCAATGGTGTGGAATAACAAATCAATGTGGACCAAAGTATGTCAAAAAGGACCAAAATGTTACATGGACCTTACATGTTGTTTGTCCATCAGCTCGACAAAGCAATGTTCCATGGAAGTGAAAAGCTTGATTACTCACTTGTTTGTTATTCTTATGACAAACATAACAAAGAATTTTTAAAAATCAAACCTTGCTTGTTCATGGAATAAAACTTGTTAAAGAAACTGAATAGAATAAGTGAGTAGGGCAGTAAGTTAGGAGGGAAAGAAAAAAGATGGGCCTGTGCCAAACATCCAAAAGGAAAGAAAGTGCAAAGGTGAAAAGAGACAAAAATCCAAGTAAAAAAAGATAGCCAATGTAACGTAGGCTAGCTAAGTGTTCAGGAGAAATTTTTCATCCATACAAAGGAATCATCATTTTTCATTTAGGGCCATTACTAATGTAGGTGTTCATTCATCCAAATAGCCTGCCCCTTGGCATCTCCAATTGAGAAATAGTTCAATTTGCACCTATGTGTCGCAGTTCTTTTTAATTACCACTTTGATTAACCAAATCTATTTTTTCCTTTGACACTCACAAGTTGAGGAATATATTTGAATGCACCCATTTTTCATAAAAAAAATTTCAATTTCTTTTTACATAACTTTTATTCCAACTTTAGTTTTTTGAACACCACTTATTCAAAGAATGAATATTAGCTTAGTACTATAGCACCAACATGGGTTACTAGGGGTAAAAGTTGTAATTAAATAATATTGTGACTTTGGAGTAAAAGGATGGATAAGTATGGAAATAAATAATTCAACTTATTAGTTTTATCTTTAGAATCTTTGACTAGGACATAGTTTTAAACTCATATTAATAATTTTGAGTTAGATGTAATTAAAAATGAACTATCTAAACTTAACTAAAATTTGACTAATTCCTTCAAGTGTTTTGTATGGAATGTGGATGTTACAATGGATTTTAATTGAGCAAATTACCTATGTGATAGTAGGGATTTAATTCAAAATTAACTTTCATAGTCCCAAACCATTCCTCATGTACCTCTTCCTTCCCTATAATACATTCCATTCAAACTTCACTTCCTAGGGATTAAGTATTCCCCAATCCCACCAACTTTCTTCAACCCATCCACTTCCAAAGCCCCCAAGCATTCCCAACCACCTAAACATGTACACTTCCCTTATCCATTTGTTTGTTGGCTTCCTTTCATTGCCTTTCTCAACTTCTATCACCCCAATGTTCACCATCCCTAACAATGTTGATAATCTCCATTTCCCTGCCCTTTATGTCTAAAATGTTAAAGAAATGTCACTTGGCCATGATGTACAAAAAAGAATCCAATCTTTCTCAAATCTTTTTGAAAAGGAAGCAATCAATAATACTAGATACCCTGCATATCTTCTTTGTAGCTTTTTGTAAAATAATAGAACCTCTTGGCATATGGCCAACCTCTTGTCATATGGCCAACTCATTTTGACGCGGGACACTTCAAAAAGATTCAACCATTTGCAAAATAGAAGACAACAAAATGACTACTAGTTGAATTGAAAAAGTAGATGCCTAATGCAAATGATATCCGAATAAATTCTTTACATAAATGGATGTGAATTATGACACTTTTAACTTGAAGGTGGGGCGGGGCGAGGGGATCTTATTTTCACTAGTAAATGTCGATCGTTTTATGTTCCCTTATAACATTAGAATCACCCTATGCCAGGGACCGGGGCCTCAGCAACCCGACAAGTGAAGTGCCAACCACTTAGTGGCAATTGGCAAACTTGATGCCTTTGTATATAGCTTTAGTACAGACAGAGTTCAGACTAGGGTAGTACCTTGGTGGCTTCAACACAAATTATATTATTTTCAAAATTGCAGAAATTTTCAAAAAACTACTTTCTCAAAAACAACTTTTTTGTGAAGGAAAATGAGGAATCTTTTTGGAATATTCTTTTTCTGAAATGGAATAATAATGTTAAGGGAATGTTAGCTTAACATAAAATTTTCATTGTAAGGAGGATTAAGTCCTAAATGACTAGCATGGTGGTATGGGATTTCAACATTAGAGTCCCTAACATCAAGTGTGAATGCACCTGAAGGTTTTGAAAACTTTAGGGGTGTGTTTGGAACGTGGAAGACTCATAAGCTGTAGAATTACAAGGTTGTTGACACAATTCGACTTTGACATCAGTTATGCTCCTTCTTATGATTTTCCAAGATCTAAGTGGTGCAAGATTTCAAAGAGCCAAAGGACACAACTTGGCCAACACATAAACACACTTCCCAAAGCCAAGCAAAAGGATGGGACAGCCTTTTGCAATATTAACAAGACTATCCATGGCCTCACATGTCTGACCAACACCTAAACCAGACTAACACACCCATGCTAACATTGAACCTCCCCCTAGGCACGTAACCTTACATACATGAGACGACTCATAAAACTAAAAAGTTGTGGCAGAGGGCCCACAAGAGGATCACAGTTACATATTCAGGAATATGATTCAAACAAGTACAAAACCCAAAATAATCCATTACAACAAATTAAGCAGCTCATATCATCCTGGAATGACTCCAGTGCCCCTTATACCAACTTCAGACCAGCATGATTTCTTATTCAAAAAAATTGTCCCCATGATACCCGATGGGTACCAACTGGGTATTATAGGAAAAATTGAGCTTTTCAAAAATGTAATTGCCCACCTCTGTGGGCAATTTACATTTTCACAAAGCGTGCTGGCATATTACGCTTGCTAATGCTACCTGCAGCAACACTGAAATGAACTGTGCAGGTTTTCACCAATAGTGAATGTTCTATGACGTTCCTCAAACTAAACTACCCAGGGGTTTGCTCATTTACCTTTTGGAAAAAAATTTCAGAGCAACTCTTGAGCAACTTCAGAATTCTAAAGTGCCAAAAAGTGTTGAATTCTGGAATGAAGCTCAATAGGAACATTATACGAAAGTGGTCCGCAATTGTCCCTAGCCCATTGAACGTCAAATGAAAAGATGTGTGCCTGAAAACCAGAGTGGAAAAAGATGTCAGCTCGATTTGGATGGTTTGGCACCAAGCAATAGAAGTCAATGTTTGGTGTGTCAAGATCGAGAAAGACATTGTCATGATGTGTCCTTCCTGCGACTTCAAAGCCTCAATGTTTGTGAATTATAGGTTTTAGGATTGTCCCCAAGGCTAAAATGACTTGGAAGTCACCTTCATCATCTAGTGTTTTTTTTTTTTGAATTTTTTTGTCAAATTTCGACCTGAAAAATATGATTTCAAACTATACAAAGGATTTTCCATTAAAAATGACCCATTGCCGGATTTCGACAAAAAGAAGTTTTCAAATCATCAGATTTGTATGATAAGTTCCAGTAGGGAGCCATGAATATAGAAGGACCCCATTTTATTTTTTTTACTTTCATATTCAGTCTATAGCCAAATCTGACTAAATCATCCTATGGATGATCCCCACTTCAGCTACATCAAAAAATGGAAAAACAAATCCATGTCATCATCTTACACAGACTCCACAACCGTCAGCAAAATGAAGTAAGGAAAAAAGCTTTTGACACCAAAAAATGTCTATTTACTAAGAAACTGCCTAAGAATTAGGGAATCTTTTCTCACATCTGAACACTCATTTGAGGTACAATTATGTGGCCCATCTGAGTTGACAAGAATCACAAACATTCAATAATGTCAATTGGAATGATGTTAGGCTAGCAAGCCCATTTGGGAACGACTTATAGACTATGGCAAGTTTCATTGGAATAGGGTCCCCTTAGAGATAATGAAGTTTCCCCCTTAACAAGGCGGAGCTGTTGCCCAATTTGATCAAACTTGGTGCCCCTATTTTTTTGTTTGTGCCCAGGATGACCTTAGGTTTAGATGGTGTTATCAATTGCCCCAGAAAAGTAACATTAGCTGGTAACTTGCGTGAGTTGAATTGTTGATTCAATCCATTATCTCTCTCATATTTGCAATGGGTTTCTTTGACCATTTGTGCCCCAAAAAAATCAAAATTAAATAAACCACTGAGTAAAACTTGGTGACCGTTGAACACAAGACATGAGACCAAATGGAAAACTACCCATTAAGTCCACAAGACTGAACCATGTAACACTGGGTGAACATTCATCGGAAAACTACATTATTGAGGGCCCATTGACCCAGCACCCATGAACACACCATCCCCCGGCCTTTTGATCTCAAGTGATGTAACCCTAACCCTGCCAAACTTTACTAATCATTTAATAGTCTCAAGCTCTCCCTCACAAATTACATGCAAGGCAGTGTTCTTTTTTTTTATTAATTTTGTTTGTGGCCAAAGTGGCAATCAGCCTCTGGAAGATTTACATCTTGCTATAAACCAGATATGAAGTACAAAACTTTAATCATCCTTCTATAACTTTGACTATACAAATAAATCCAAATATAGAAATTTGATGACTTTTACTACACATTTTTGGACCACACTTCTGGTGATTGAAAGCCTCCAAAATCAACGAATTTTCAGTCTTTCAATTTTTCTATTTTCGTGTGAATTCGCCAAGGAAAAAGATGCAGAGCCAACAACAGAAAAGTAAGTCCCATACTTGGCAACTTTGCATTGGCAACAACTTTTCACTACTTTAGACTAAGTTATCGAAATATCTTCACCAGGGGTAGTCAAACCACACCCAAACGACCAGGAATTCACTACTCGGTATTGACATTGGTTTTTCCCCTGGGATTTCTGTTTGGGGGCGGGGGGGGGGGGGGGGGGAGTATTGGGCCTGGACCATGGGGGATCCATTTTATTCATCCATCTTTTGCTGGTTTTTGGGGTCCAATATTAGGCCTGGACCATGGGGGTCTATTTTTTCTCTTCCATCTCTTGCTGGTTTTTGGGGTTGAATATTGGGCCTGAAACATGGGGTCCATCCATTTTTTTTCTTCCACCTCTTGCTGGTTTTTGGGGTCGAATATTGGGCCTGAAACATGGGGGTCCATCCATTTTTCTCTTCCATCTCTTGCTGTTTATAAGCACTCATTTCTCCCTCCCCCACGTCCATTTCCATCATCATTCCCAAACTCGCATCTCTCCACACTTTCTTCTCTCAGTGCTCTCTCCCTTTTTGCCTACTCAGCCAATTTACACCACCAACTAACTAACACCACTTGCAGCAGGCTCTAATTAATTGAAATACTTTTACAGCAACAAAGTTACACATCTGGAAACAACTACACTTCTTTTCTGACTTTTCTTTGGAATTTTATCTCGTTTGCTGGACTCTGCTTGAGAGCCTATAGTTGCATTATACTTAAGAATTAATATGGTTGCATCTTATGGCCGCTCTAGTGTCCCAGGAAGCTCTGAATTGATTTCTGGAAACCAGTTTGCAGTGGCTGCTTACACCTCACAACGAGAAACTCAACTTAGTACTGGTAATAATACCCTTAATGCTGGTTCACAGGGTTTGAATGTACAAGTGTCAATTCGGATCTCTAGAAAGACTTCCTGCTCGCCGCCATGACCAGCGGGATTGGATGTACCTCGACCTTGAGCATGTCCGTGGCAGTCCTAGTTCTCAACAGCGTGCCGCTAGGTTTATGGACTTGGCTAGCAAGTACCAGCCCTCGCAGCTTGCTGAGGAGCAACGTACGGCTTCTCGCTTCCATAAGCTGCTGGCTACGCACATTCAGACCACTTTGTTGATCGATCCGAGACTGCGGAAAGATGCGCACGTGTACATTGAACATGTGATGGTCAGGCTTCAGGCGCTTGACGTCGGGTTCCCTCTCCCCCTGAAGCCCAATGACCTAGATAAATTCCCCAAGCTGTAGCACCCTCGGTCCTTGGCCCTGTTGCATGAAGGCCTCACCGAAACCGAAATCGCAGCTAACAACACGCATGGCTGGACTGATGCGATCACAAAGGACCTCCGATGGACAGCTGATAAGCTCCAGACACAACATACATGCGGACGGCCACAAACAAGGTGACTGCTAACAGAAGGCTAGCAATATTGGCTCCAGTGTTTGCACACGTTACCGTTCCTTTGAGCTTGGTCGGATGCTGGCCTAGGATTCACTTGGCAGGAGCAGCTGCAGCATGCAGAATACTAGCGCTGTGAGTCAGTAGCTTCTCCAACGGTGGGCAATTTGGAATGATATATTTCGAGCTTTACAGGAACTGCACAGGCTCCTATATTGCAGAAATGGAGCAAGATATTCGAAGTACGATGAGGGTAGTGGATTGCCGAAGAGACGATGGAGAGCTGTACCACCATAAATTTGCACTCCAGCTGGGACCCATAATCGCATGCCATTGTTCTCATCAGAAGAAAAGATCAGGGTGACATGCCCTTGTAGGCAAACCCTCAAGCGTGGGGGCTTGTTCGGTTGAGGCTCAAATCCAAGTCTAAGTGTTGGGCTGGGTTTGACTCTTGGTTCAACAGACTTACTAGCCACATAGGTGCCAATGGAGCCACATAGGTGCCAATGAGTGAGGGTCTGAGGAAGGGGTCCCAAGTATTGGCCTCGGCCCACAAAGTCCTTGAACTAAATAAAGTCTCCTTTTAGGGTAGGAGATGAGAGATGGTAATCCCAAGCGGCAAGGCCTTTGACCACTTGGGAAGTTCACAGTGTGTTTTAGTCCCACCTGTCTAGAGGTCAGGAATAGCCTAAGGTTACAACATAAGTCTCAATGCCAAAGTTTCATCAAGTGCCCGGTTTCCCATGTGCAAATAACACAGGTATTTAGGGAAGGACAAGAACTGAATGAGGGCAACGATGGAACAATGCCAAGGTGTAAACGGGTGCAATAGGTGATATCAATGCAAGTTCCTAGGATTGATTGGAGAATCTTCCAAGGCATCCAGGGGAGGTGAACAATTCAAAGCAAATGGTTTTGGATGAATTGATGCCCAACACACAAGTTGTGGTCGAACCCAAGGCCAAGAAGAAGTACAAGACTAAAAAGGAAAAAAGAGAAGGACATTGTTGTGGAAGAGTTGATGATAACAACTCAAACCATGGTGGGCAAGGAGCTTTTTGATGAAAAGACCCAAAGTTTGAAAGGCTTGTTGGAGGAAACAGTAAAACCTCCTCCACAAAAAACTTTATTTAAAAAAAGAGGAAGGATGAGGTAGGCAAAGCCAAGGCCTGTGAAAATATTCCTTCCCTTATCAAACAAAGAAATGGAAAAGACAAGGTGAATGTGGGCTCACCAACCAAAATTCCTTTAACTCCCAAGAAAAATAAGGGGAAAAAAATTCCTAAACCAATTGTGGAGTCACCTAAGCATATTAGCATTATTCTTGAATCAAATGGGGATGTGCATTCCTTGATTTTCCCTCTAAATGGAGCCAAGGAGAGGAAAAGGGTAAGCCAGCCCAAGAACGTCCAGTTGTGTACAAATCTTCTAAGAAGTAAGAAGAAGAAGCTCCAAAGATGGAAAAATTATCCAAGGAGTCTTTGGCTCTTATGGACACCTTCCATGTGTTTGTGGTCCAACAAGGGGAAGCCATAACACAAAACTAGGAAATAGTTAAGTAGGTGAGTCGCATTGCGAAAGGTCTAGATGCCATCAACAATGCCCCACGTGGAGATTTTACCAATGCAACCACCAAGCTAAACCTACTAGACTCCTTCGTGGGGAAGGAGACCAAAACCAAACAGATGCAATCGTTGTTACACTAAATAGAGGCGTATATGAAAACATAGCACCTCAAAACTGATAACGAGTGAATTCATTTTGCCCAAACCCTATTGAAGGAATAGGCGTGGGAGTGGTGGATGTGCCAAAATTAGGGAATGCCTACCATACTTGAAACCTTCATGTGGGAAGAGTTTAAATTGTGGCTAAACAAAAGGTTCACAATGCACCACTTGGTGCTTCGAGATGGGATGGAGCTTTTGGAACTCACCTAAGAAAACAATAGGGGCTTGTTGACCAACTACGTCCAAGACTTCAATCGCATGCTGACTATGATCCCCCTTAAAGATGAATATGCCCAGAAGTTGATTTTCTTGCACGGACTCAAGCCCTAGGTGCAGAAGATAATTTACCAAAGAACTAACATTCTGAAAATGTATTAATGGTAGATGAAGATGATGGAATGTATAGAGGAGGAAGTCCCTACACACCCCAAGGGTGAAACTAGAAACAAAATCACCCAAAAAAACCAAGTCAGCCCAAGTAATGGAAACAAGGGTTGCAACAAATATAAATGGAACCAAGGAAAACCTAGGCCCCCAAACAACAAGGAAAAGTCAGCAAGCAAAAAACCACCAATTAAAAAGGCAAAATGAAACATGTCCAAAGTCAAATGTTTCAATTGTAACAATGAACATTTGCAAAGGACTACCCCAAGCCACCTCAAGTAAATGACTACATTGCCCAAGGTAAGCAAAAAACCACCAATTATAAAGGCAAAATGAAAGATGTCCAAAGTCAAATGTTTCAATTATAACAATGAACATTTGCAAAGGACTACCCCAAGCCACCTCAAGTAAATGACTACATTGCCCAAGGTAAGTTGATTTTCCAAGGGGGTTTCATGGCTAAATAGGGACCCACAAAAGTGAGGCCTCCAAGTTTAAAATTGAATTGTAAACTAAATAACAAAATTGTGGGTTATTTCATTACAACATAACCATGTATGTTTCAACCCCCTTTTGGTGACTATAATGATTAAGTTATTATTTTTACAACGTTTTAATAACTACAAAGGGTATTTTTTGTCTGATTCTCCCCCTCTTCAAAAGTAATAATGTCTTTCTAACTATAACTACTTTCAAATATAATCATATTAAACAATGCTTGTGCCACATGTATTTGTTAACAACATGGCATTAATTCATACTTAAATAAATGATTAGTTTTAGTCATGGCATAAATGATGTGGCATGGTACATACTAGCATAGTGTTAAGGTTTACTAGGATGTGACTAACTTACGTCTTAATGCCATGAATGATCTAGTCCTATGTGCCATACATGTCATTTGGATGGTTATTTTATATTGCATATGTTAAGGGTTTTACTTAATATTAATTTTCACTTGTATTTAAATGATAAGTAATGGGTAATTTTATTTTTTTTGGGTATTAGATTTTGCAATCATGCAACCATCATTCAAAAAAGTGTTTTGTTATAAAAGCAGATTGTTGCAACTATACCAACAATTTGAAAATGGTGTAACAGGTATCTACTTAATTAGTTCGTAAACTTGCAAAACTCCCAACACATTTTTTACATCAATTACTCAAGTAAACATAATTGGTAGCTCAAATCAAATTTTTCATTGCAATTGGAAAGGCCATACAAATTCTTCCCAACATATGGAAAAAGGTTGCATATTCATGGCCTACCCCATATATGTGGATGTTAACTTCTAAGGCCACAAAATTATGTACCCAAATAGGTATAAATGCACACAAAGGAACCTACAAGTACAAGGTTCCTACACTTTCAAAGGAATGACTATTGCAAAATTATTTTATTAGACCACATGGTAGCAAAAGGGTGGAGGACAAAATCAACAATGTAATGAAATGAGGTTGATGAAAATTTCAATTTTGTTAAATTTATGTAGGAAAATTCAAACTTTTCAATGTTTTTCCTAGTCATATTAAGGCGTGCATGCAATTTACATTATGTGCGACAATCGTCTTTTCCGATCAATCACGAAACATTTATGTAAACCCTAAACACTATTTGCTGTAACAAACAAACTTGAGCTTTGAGAAAAGCTTGATATTGTAGTTTTCTTTCTATCACATGCAACAACTTGCTACCTATGAATTCATCAACCAAAAAGTTTGAAAGATCGAAATTGGTTTTGACAAGTTAAAGTAATTAGGGCTTTCAAAAATTCTTCATTATAAGGGATTTTTTTGGTGATTGTTGTTTCTGAAGAACTTCAACTCTTATTATAGAATTGCAGAGTTTTGTAAAATTATAACTTGTTGTTCAACATTCATGAATGCCTTTGAAATTGTTGAACATTAACTATACCAAGTCATATGTTTTTGGGTTTAAGGTTGCAAACGGGTTTGTTCATTGTGCAAGCCTAGAGCTCATGAAATTACAATGGAAGGTTCTCGACCTTCCAAAGGTTGTGGAATTGAAAGTAAGTTAATGCCAAGTAGTTTTGTGTAATCATATATTTAAGGTCATATACACATCATTTATGGAAGAAATAGAGTATTGAAATTCATTCAAGAATGTAAATGCACTCCATTGAAAGTGCTAATTTTATGTTTATGGGTTCATAAAGCAAAAACATGAATGTTAATTCAAGCATATTAGTGATGCAATGCAGGCAACACTAATCAGAACATGATATGGACATGAATTATTAGCATGGGGAGATTCTAATGCGAATGAAAAGCACAAAGTGTTCCACACTCACCCACAAAATCCACAAAAAAGTGAACTAGTTGAACTTGAAACACTAGAAAAAATTTGAAAATCAGCAACTCAATTTGTGATTCATCTGTAGTTGTAATGGACACATGTGACTAAAAAGAGCCCAATCACCTAAGACAAGTACTAAAAGATAGTCAGTCGCAAAAGACATGATATGGCCACAAAGTTGAAATTGTAGTCGCAAACTTAATGACTAAACCAAAATTTCTCATCTATTACCATGGATGACTTTTAACATTACATTGAACCCTAATTTGTGACTACATTTGGGATAATTGCATGTTACCAAATGTGCCATTGATGGGTGATGAAGATTTAACCAAGTGGTAATTTAAAGAACCAATGGCCATAAAACATGTGGTAGTTTTCCATTTGTTCAAAAAAGATATATTTTAATTACAATAATTAAATATTCTATTTATAATTTATAATTTTTATAACCATTAATTATAATTTATCGTAGGCTTAACTATAATAGGCTACCTAATATAAATTAAGTAATTAGTAGGTAGGATCCTATTTATTTTGTTGGGGACAAACCTTTTGATTGGCTCATCCTAATTAACACATACATTATGTTTATAATGCATTCCATGACTCTAGTCCATTCTTGCACTTACTTATATACTTTACAAGTTTGAAATTGTAGACAAAGGATATGGGACAATTCTAATGAAAAGAAAACACTAGAACACTATCATGACATTTTTTGTTCCATACAAAAACATTATCATATATCCACACAATAAAATATTTACTATTTTCATTAATTATTTACTACCTATCCTACTTACTACCTACAAATTGGCTTACCATATTAATTATTCAATTAATATTAAAACATTATGACATATCCACATATTAAAATATTTACAATTTAACCTACCTACTACTTACTACTACTTATCCTATTTATCACATATTACCTAAGCTACATACTTACTATCTACTACCTAGTTTACTTAATAAATTAATCACCTAGTTTACATTTAATGAATAATTTGTTTACCATAGCTAAATAATTAATCAATTAATAGAAAAAAAACATTGCAACATATCCACAAAATAAAATACCTTTGTTTAATTTATTACCTACCTACCTGCTACCATTTGTAAGGTTTGATCCCTTAATCTATTGGATAGCAATAAACACTCTTACCATCAAGCCACCACATTTGTTGTGATAATGTGTTACATTACATTCTATTTATCAAGTGTTCATTTTAAACATTACACAAATATAAACTTTGAAAATTCATATCTTATTAAGATTTTGTCCAAATGAAATGATTAAAGTTTTATTTTTATTTTTTTGAATAATGTACATAATTACATTTATTTCCTTTTGAAAGGGTAAAATCATTTGAAATATATATATTTTAAATAACATTATTCAACAACATTTCAATGACCATTCTTTTGAAAAAATAATGTTTAATAAATGGATAAGATTTTTAATAATATAATAATACTACCTATGTTAAGCTACTTTTAACTATTCTAGAGCTATTTTTCATTATTCTAAGCTATTTCACCTTACTTTATTTACAACTATTTTTTGTCACAACCCACATTTGGCCAAGTGTGGGGGTGAAGCCCAACACTTGGAAAAGTTGGGGATTTGGAATCCTCCGGGACTCTCAAATGTTTAAAGCTCAATAGCAGGACCCAAAAGACCTCGCATTGAAGTGTTTTTGATGTCATTGAAAAGGTCTTGAAACGTAGATATCGAAAATGCTCTCGCATTTGCAATTTGGACATCCGTAGCTCAAGTTATGGACAAAAGAAGG
This sequence comes from Sphagnum tenellum, assembly GCA_963921925.1. Classification (NCBI taxonomy): domain Eukaryota; kingdom Viridiplantae; phylum Streptophyta; class Sphagnopsida; order Sphagnales; family Sphagnaceae; genus Sphagnum; species Sphagnum tenellum. The sequence continues at coordinate 660,809 of OY998153.1, forward strand.
GCCGGGAGTCAAATTGGCAGTTTGACTCCCGACCACTAAAAGCCAGGAATCGACCAGCTCCCGATGTCTGATTCAAGAGTACGATACGTCGTTGGAAAGATCTTGACAAAGACTACAACTTTGGTTTAGACCTCATTGCGATCAGAGGTCAAAACAAGGAGCTATGACCTTTCAAAGTCTTGGGAGTCCAAAACCGGGACACTTGGGTGGATTTCGGGACTCCAACTTGGGAGTCTCGGGAAAAAAAGCCACTTGGGTGTAGGTGCGCCGGAGCGTCGCAGAGTATACTATATGTGGGATGGTGGTGGCATCCCCCAAGTCCGGGCCATGGTGAATTTTGTGGTCTGAAGTGCTCGTGGCTTGTCCCAACACCAAAGGGTGTCCCGGAAAGTGAACTAACCACTTCGGTGGTTTGTTTTGATGCAGATTCAAGCTTGATCAACTAATACCTCTTCCTAGTCTGATCCCTGGGCTTCCAACTCGACCCTCTACCCCCTTTCTAGAGTTGGAGGCCGGGAGCGTGCCTCCAAGTCTCAACTTCCGCAACTTGACTTTGTGAAACCCTCAAGTTGGTTTCACCCCGTGATTTGGGAGCGCATCATTTTTGGCTATTTTTAGTTTTTTTTTGGCTATTTTATGTTTTTTTTCCTATTGTAAACTATTTCATTATAAGTTATTTGCGGCTATTATAATTTCTATTATTATTTTGAACTATTTCAAAAATTTTGGCTATGTGAGGTTATTTTTGGTTATTTTTTGGATATTGAAAATTATTTCACCTTATTTTATTGTTAATTATTTTAGGTTATTTTACCATAGGTTATTTGTGATTATTATATTAATGGCTATTGTTGGTTATTTTATTAATGGATATTAATAATTATTATATTAATGGTTATTGTTGGTTATTTTATTGGTGAATATTAATGATTATTGTAATAATGGTTATTAGTAATTATTTTATTGGTGGTTATTAATGCTTATTTTATTAATGGCTATTGGTAGCTATTATATTGGTTTCCATTAATGGTTATTTATTAATGGCTATTGGTAGCTATTCTATTGGTGTCCATTAATGGTTATTATGTCAATGGCTATTGGTGTTTATTAATGATTTTTATATTAGTGATTATTGATGGCTATTCTATCATAAGTTATTATTAGATATTCTAAGCTATGTTATCATAGGTTATTGGTAGTTATTTAACTACAAGTTATTTTAAAATATTTTTTCATAGGCTATTATTGGTAAATCTAGGTTATTTTACATTAAATCATTATATTATATTTTAAATTATTTTAAATTATTGTACTTGAGATAAAATAAATTACATTAACATAAAATAGAATGACCTTGAATAACTTAAAGTAAAAAACTTATAATTAATTAGTTTTGATACCTTAACTAGAATAACGTAAAATAATTTAAGGTATAATAATTTATAATAACCTATAATAACTTAAGGTATAAGTTAAAATAATTAAAGTAGGCTAAAATAATATAGGATATCATAAAATATCATAAAGTATTTAAAAGAATAACATAAAAATAAACCTATTTACCACAATAAATTATAGTATTGATTTATGCCAACTAGTAGTAAACCACAATGTTTACATAGTGAGATTATAGTGAAATCATTAAAGTGTATTGAACTTATTTCATTTCAAAAATCCCATACTCATTTAAGCTAGTGAACTACACCTCACTTTTGTACTATTGCATGGACATGTAGGATTAACACACTGTTAGTCATAAAATCAATTAGTTTTGATATTGGTTGCATAATAGTCACAAAAATATGGTCAGAATAGACAACATTTCTTCGAGTGAAAAAGTTCAAAATCATAAAGTATTAATAAAAAATATGATGGCTTTTATTCATTTAGAAGTTAATTCTATCTTTCATATTGTTATAATTCAACAACTTTGGTTAATGTTGATAATTGATTCAATGTAACATCCTTCATTGAATCACTTGCCAAATTTTCCAATTCGAAAAGTGCATCATAAAAAACAAAAAGCTAGCAATGCTTTTAGTTCTAGTTCAATGAAATAGCAATTAACCTAGGGCCAACTAACTTTGAACTTAAGTTTGGTATGTACTTTAGGCCAAATAAATTTGAAAGTTAAATAACCAAATTAATATGACTAGTGGGTACCCGTTAATTGTTTCAACCAAATAATAACTCTGATATTGTATGATGCAAATTAGTTCAAGACAATTCTTAAACATTGCCCAAATCTTCTTGCCTTAATGATCTCAAGCTTCAACACTTTATACAGCCAACATTGTTTTAAGACTTAATGTATGACCAAGGCAGAAGCCCATGTCTTGTGTGAAATACCCTGTTGTCAGGGCATTACCTTGCGTAAGGATTGAGGTAGGCTAGTAATGTGGAATATTAAACAATTCACCCAGGCCTTGCACCACTTGCACCATTTCTCCATTCCAATTACTACTTCATGTAGTCTTGTTCAATGCTAGGAGCACTCATCTTTGGTTTTCAACCATCATTTATTCAGTTTTGAACAGAGTTGTATCTCCTTAACCTCAATGATAGTTTAGCACTCTACTACCATCTCCCCCCTTCGTGACCATTTGACAGCAGTGATACCATCACTCTGCAACACCACATCTCAATTGCATAAATTCCAATTGCTTTTCCTTTTGCTCAGATTGATGCAAACACAAATAAGGGACACCAGCTCTCCCTAGTGAAGGTCCAATTTGCACTATGACATCCATGCCTCAAAAATTGAGCAGGAAATACCTGTTCAGATACCCCATCACTTTCAAGATAGTTGGAGGTTCATGCTACATCTTCTGACATGGTGATGTCCAATAAGATCACCATAGCCTCCATCTTTCTCTAGAGAAACCACTCTATGTCTAACAACAGTGACAATCTCCACAAATAGCAAGACAAAGGCTCTTGTTTCCCACAAAAGTCCACCAAAATTTCCAATTAGATATAACAAAAACATAAACAAACGTGATCGTGATACGCTAGAAAAATAGATTACAGAAAAGATGGCCAATGGCTTCAGGGGTTTCATATGAGAACAAACTTGAGAAATTTATGGGTTGAAGTTGGCATTCCTGATTAGCAGCCTCAGAAAGTTAGCAATATGTGGAGCAGCCATTCTCTAGGAGATCCCACCTGGTGCTCATGTCAACACAAACAAAATTGCATTTACAAATTATCAAACACCATAATGCATATGCAGTGTTACATGCTGCAAACTTCAGAGTGATATGCAACCCTCCTCATCAAGTTCTAGGAAGGATTTGACTTCTCTTCCACTTCTAGATGCAAAGTTTTGGGGTGTGGCCCACACATTGAGCTCAACATCTAAATCAAACCGAACTGTGACTAGTTGTGCTGAGGGCTCTATATCAATCTCCCACAATTGCTAGGCTATGCTCATCAATTTAGCCATGTGTGCATGGAAATTAGCCCCTTTCCCCTGATAAAACTCTACCTCGAAGTTCTGGAGTATGGACAGCCCTTTGCACATAGAGAACCTCAAGTTCACACAGTACAGGCCAAAATCAATTCCTTTGACCTAAAATGGTGAGAGAAGATTGAAAACAGGCATAGGATTTAATACATAAGCAGTCAGCACGCAAAATAGTACATGAACCTAGTTATTCCAGAACTTTGTGCTTCACTCTCATGCTGCAATCATATACATCTATGTGATTGCAGAGGAAACTGCACAATAATACTTTGAATGCTAACCACAGGATTGATGCATCTTCAGTTCCCTGTATAGTAGTTGTTGAGATGGTAGATCAATTGACTTCAAAATGTCTATGATAATAATGAATATGAACAGGAAGGTAACACATTGTTCTCTCTCTTGGGATGTCAATGAGCATTGTAGCTATCTCTTGTCAAACAGGGTCTCACCAACAGGAACTCAGTGGGCTAAATTCAATGAGACAGCAAGAAAAAAACCTAAAATAGGAGATCACGCAACCTAACCTGTAGCAATTCCTTCCGCCGTTTGCCAAAAGCAGAAAGCATAGAGATGAGATGAATTGTTTGCTCTCCAAATTCAAATTTTACAGCATCCCACTGGAAACTACAAAAACAAAATTGGCGACTAAAGGAATTATATCAGAAAGCTCGCTCGAATTCATGTCGCAATTTTTTTTGTAGCAACTGCAAAAAACAAACTACTCATTGTATCAGGATGCTCGCTCGAATTCATGTCGCAAATGTTTTTAGAACTGTAACCAAAAATTAAAAAACTGCTTGTTGGAGGAATACAATCAGAAAGCTCTCGCTCGAATTACGATGTTGCAAATCTTGTTACAACTGCAAAAAAACATAATGTGATGGCAAAATCACATCCTGTCACAAACTAACACGGGTTGCCACGGGTCGCCCGTTGCTTCACCGGCCTTTCCTTTTCCCCACCCCCCAAAACCTCCATCACAGACAGACAAACGGACGTAATGAATTTATATATAGGATTGGTTTTACTAAATGTCAAATTAAAATGGTTAATTTGATTAAGCCTTGATTATTTGACTAACCTTTGACCTTTTTGACCAAATGTTTGGTTTGTCACTTGGTAACCACCAAGCTTTTCACTAAGAAATATATGTTAATAAAAAATAATTACAGATTACAAATTCACACCCCCTCTGATGAAAAAAGTCGTTGAAGATTATATTGGCCCCATTTCATTCTACAAGGAGATAACCTTTGGAGTGTGGTACCTTACATTCAAGATAACCGCATGGGTGGTAAGGATTATGAAAAAACTAGAAATAAACTTGGAGTTCTATTTCGTGAAAAATGGAAACAAATTGTTGTTATTCATCACCATTGTTGTTTTTTCGTTGTCATAGACTTAATTCATTTATTTGCCTATTGTCTTGTAAATGTCTAATGAATGACATGGCTTTAAATCATCAAGTTCACATGTATTTTTTGGTATAGTGTGTATGACACTTCATCTAATACTACTTCATGTTATAGTTTTGCAACAACAAAAGAACAACATGAAGATGTAAAAACAATGTTCTTTATTTCAATCAATAATGAAAGAACTCACTACTTGAATACGTGCATTGTGGAAATATGATCAAATTGAAAGCTTCATGCAAAGGCAACTCATTGATTCATATTCAAAAGTAATGTTTCGACAATGACATGATACCATGTTGAATTTGCATATTTTTGAATTATCAAAGTTATCGTTAAAGTCAGGCGATTAGGGGGTGAGAACGGCCAGTTTTGGCATAACAGGGCATCAAATGTGTAACTGGGAATGAAATTTTACAAAACGAAATAATTGGGATCCAAATTACTTTTTCCACCAATTTCGGTGGTAAACTAAGTTTTTCCCCCTTTTTCCTGAGCGCCTCCACTCCTGCTACATATATTTTCACTGCTCCTACCTGTACAACTACTATAATTACTCTCGAACCTTGTGCATTAAATGCTGAAACTCAGCATTTCATACTGAGATTCAATAAAATTTCATTACTTTGCAGATACCACTGAAAGAGGGGATAGGGGGTGAAAGAGAGGATGACTTTACAGATTACTTTATTGTGTCAAAAATTGAATGGGTTTTCTGCAATTCAAAAATTCCCACTTCAAACTAGCAATTCTGTTGTTGCTTTGGCTTGTTTTGGTAGTGAATTTACTCTTTGCAAATTGGTTGGTGAGGTGTATATATGGCATTGCTAAAAGTACAATCCATAACTGGTCAAGAGTCTTTTGAAGTGATTTTGAAGCATTCGAAATCCCTTGTCTTTTTGAATCCCACAACTTTGAAGATTAAGCAAATTACTTTAGAATTCAAAACTTTGCATTACATTCCATACATCATTGTCCAAAACACAATTCATTTTGAATTTTGGGCATCATATCGTTATTATGATCCACCCCATTATAATTTTAATTGACATATATGTTGACACATATAAACATGAGTGTAATGCCTTTGCCTTAATGGCAAGGTTCCAATCTTCGCAAAATCATTCCCATCTCCCCTTTTTTTTTTTTGGTTCTTGTATGTTCTCATATGATTCCCAATAATTCATCGTTATTTATGGGAGATCCTTTATGTGCATGGGAAAGGGTTTGATAGATAGGCTCAAAAGAAATAAGTTATTAAATTATTGAAATATGGATAACATGGACATGAAAATGCATCTGTTAATTTGTCTTTCCCAGAAAGGAACAAGGAACAAGCTAGTTAGGCTTGGAAGAGGTAGGTATAAACAGCACAAAATACACAACCATATTTTGGTTGCATAAATGAATCAAGGTAAGTAGGTAGATAGGAAAGTAGAAAGGAAGGAAGGAAGAAGGTATAAAGTAGGTATTCATAATATGAGATCAACTCGAGCAATGTAGTAAACACATCACTTGGAAAAAGCTCCATTAGATACTAGTGATGCAACCAATAAAAGCTCTCAACCAACAGAAATGCTCCAAGACTGGCTCAACTTTTGAATAGGCGATAGTCTCAAGTGCCCCTTAGGGTACTCTTGCAGGCTCAAGGGTGAACTGGCACCTACACTGGTACCTTCCCCTTTCAGGTACATGGTGCAAAAATTCAAGGACCCAAATGACCAAAACTTGCACCCTTTCAAACACACTTCCAAGAATCCAGCAAACGAACCCCGCAGCTAACTATTACCAATATTGACATTGCCCCTCTTGCAGCCTCACACATATGACCGAGACTTCAACCGGATTATGTGGGGTTGCACATGGTACCAAAGTTCACGGGAACTTGCCCGAATTAGTCTCACACATGGGGAGGACTAAACTAGTTAATAACTACATGTACACTGAATTTATGCTCGACTCTCTCCACAAGGAAGGAATACCCTGAAGTCAGGATTTACTCTTCCAAGGAATACTCAACCCGAAAAAGAAAATAAGACCGCTCGTGTCATCCACTACTGAATCTGCTCTTTATGAGTTGACAGTTCCACACAAGCAATAAGTTCAAATAGGAAGCGTGCAATTGCAAAATTGAACTCACAGTTCAAAATAGGTAACACCTCGTGAACATTCCTCAAAATGTGGGAGCAAATAAAACATTTCTTAATTTGGCTGAGGCTTTCCATTTACAAGGATCTGACTTAATTTACACCTGAATGAAACTAGGTACTATCTTAAGTAACATTTTTAGTTTATTTTTGCAAAAGCATTTCTTGACTTTTATAATATTCTAGTCACTGCAGAGATCCTATTGGCAGTAAACCCATGCCACCACTAAGTAATTCTCTACTCGGTTTTGACTCTTTCTGCTTGTAATTTTGCCCTTGTTTCCAGGGTTGGACCATTAGATCCACTTTCTGGTCTTGCAACTTTTTGCTGTTTATAAGGGACTCATTACCCCCCTCCACTTTCCACCATCATTCCCCAACACAATCTCTCTCACCAACTCTTTCCTGTCTCATCAACGCTCTCTTTGCACGTTCCACCTTGAAACACTACCACTCGCAGGCTACAAATCCAAACACTTCTGCAGCGACAAAGTTTCCCATCTACAACTAGTTCTTTTGTGACTTTTCTTTTTGTATAGTGCTTGAGACGTTGTGCTTGATTTATATTATGGCTGCATGTACTGCCCTTCCTAGTGCCACAGGCTGTGAATTTATTTCTGGAAACCAATTTGCAGTGGGTCATTACAGCTCTAGTCATGGCATTACTCCTACTACTACTACTACTACCCTCCGCGGTAGTTCACAGGGTTTGAATATACAAGTGCCAATTTCGATGTCTAGAAAGTCTGTGCATGGATCCAAGCGTAGCAGATGTTATCAGTTGGTAAGCCCTTCTTTTGCAATCGCCACACCCGGAGAGACCAAGTTCAACTCTGTGGACCAAGACTCCTGGAATTCTTGCAATCCAGCAGCCCCTGACTCTCCCAGTTCTCCGTCCCAGCAAAACACCAAAGGCTGGACTAATGGAAATGAGCTGGAGGATTCTAGGCTAGTGGCTCAGTTCCGCAGCATCGCTTTGGCGGCCGAAGATCGTAGCCAGATGCATGCCATCATCGGTGTCCAACGAGATAACTGGAACGAGCTCTGCCACATGACGGTCAACATGACCACCATCGCAGCAGCCATACTGGCGGCCATGAACAGCGGGGTCGGAGGTACCTCCGTGAGCATGTCCGTGGCAGCCTTCCTTCTCAACGGCGGTGCCGCTGGATTTATGTACTTGGCTAGCAAGTACCAGCCCTCGCAGCTCGCTGAGGAGCAACGTACGGCTTCTCGCTTCCATAAGCTGCTGGCTAGGGACATTCAGACCACTTTGTTGATCGATCCACGACTGCGGAAGGATGCGCACCTGTACATGGAAGAGGTGATGGCCAGGCTCCAGGCTCTCAATGTCGGGTTTCCTCTGCCCTTGAAGCCCAATGGCCTTGAGAAATTCCCCAAGGTTGTGGCACCCTCAATGCTTGGCCCTGTTGCGGACCTCACCGAAACCGAAGTCCCAGCCAACAACACGAACGGGTGGACCAATGCAATCACGAACGACCTCCAACGGACAGCTGATAAGCTGCAGACATCGGACATCGCAAAATACGTGCGGGCGGCCAGAAACAAGGAGATTGCTAACAAAAGGCTAGCGATATTGGCTCCAGTGTGTGCAGGCGTTGCGGCTCTTTTGAGCTTAATCGGATGTTGGCCAGGGATTCATTTGGCGGGAGTAGCGGCAGCCTGCAGTATAGTGGCGGTGTTGACGAGTAGCTTTTCCAACGGTGGGCAAATTGGAATGATATTTGAGCTGTACAGAAACTGCGCAGGCTACTATGCAGAGATGGAGCAAGATATTCAAAGCACGATGAGGGCACCCGTTTGCCAGAGAGAGGACGGAGAATTGTACCACCAAAAAATTGCACTCCAACTGGGACGCCGTGACTGCATGCCATTGTTTTCATCGCAGGAAAAGACTGCTGGCAAGCTCTTCTGAAGAGCTGAGCTTGTGAAAATTTGTGCAAATTCAAACACCATTTCTTCAACAGCACCAATGAAGTTCCCCCATTTTTTAGAGCTACGAGATGGCTTTTCATGGAGTGTAAGGTAAGTTGTGAAACATACAAAGAAATTACAGAAGTGAAACAGACTCGGCGAGTGTCATGAGATTGACTGATGAAGCCTGCAATCTCCTTCCACTTAGTACAATTTAGGTCCAGGATTGGAGATTGAATCACTGTACACTGCCACTGTTTTTTAATTAAGTCAAAATGCTCTGTTTTTCTATTACCAAACTTTGCTTATGAGATATAATGAGATAAAATGGGGACAAGATAAGTTATCAGCATCTCCACCCATACACCCTCAGTCACTAGCAGATTTGTGACAGATGACAGCTCTTTTGTCTTAGGTCATCTTTGTTATAGTTGATTGTTATTTCGTAGTCATGAATCCTCTTTGCATAGGGCCTTTACCTGATTTCTTGTCCAATGTTTGCTTTTGTTTTTTGTTTGGGTTGTGTCTACTTATGTTCTCATTTGCCTTGTACTTTTGCTGCATGGGTTCCCATCCTTAATTTTTATTTACAGGGTTTTTCTTCTATTTGGGCCTCAACCAACAATTAGCACATGTCACATAGAGTGCCAATTCATTTCCCCATCCCCATCCATAACTATGAAAAATTGGACAATTTAAAGTGAGAAACCATTTAAATGCCATCACATGGGCCCATCATTATGGTGAGCCAATAAAAAACAATCATTTTTTTATTGCACCTTTTGAAGATTAGTGTGTCCTCTGCATATTTTTAAGTCTGAACTCAATTTCAGGCTGTTTAAAGATTATATATTCTTCATGCTATAAGTCGTGAGATTCAGAGCCAACATACTGTTGCTGATGGAGATGGAGATGCTCTAACTCTAAGACCAGTATAGCCCCCAATGTCACCAGCCGCCCTTCTCAACACAAAAAACTGACATAATTTCAATCTGCCACCCCAGAGCACCTTACAGATTTGTAAGGTACCACCAAATACAAAAGAAAAGTTAGGGCAGGTCTTGATGTTCCAGGAACATTCCAATACATACTTGTGTAAAATTGATGTAGCAGTTGATCACTGGAATGCTGCAATTGATGGTCAGTGTTTCCATTCAAGGATTTCTAGAAATTATAACAGGGGCCAGATGTGGTTGGTGATCATTTCATGGGTATTACAGTAATACTATTACTTAGGCAATGACACTTCCCCAAGACCCTTCAGAAAGAAAAGAGTTTGAGATTGTTCAACTCATACCATCTCATATCATTACATGCTAGAATCTATTGACTGATTGAAAGGGCAAAGCAGCCAAATATGAACACAAAACACTGCGCGCTTAAAGAAGTGTTGTTGAACTCCTTCAGAAAACAGTCAACAAGTAAACCTAGCAAAAGAGTCCATGTACAACTAAGACAAAAGAGCAGAAGAATCATTTCAAATTGTTCAAAGTTGGGCACCCAATGAAACAGAATTGAGAGTATCAATGTGCAATTGCAATACTGGACGAAGTGTGAAGCAAAAGGACTTGAACCCAGCCATTAATGGTCATCAAAGATGGTTTATAATCTTTGTTTTGATTCTAAAGAAACAAAACATCAGACATGTTAGAAAATAGGTTTTCAGCTAGTCAAATATTTGAATTTAAACCACAAAGGTCATATTAACACTTCTGCAACCCAACAATCAGCATTTTATTGAACTGCTACAAATAATGTTCTACAATCCTAATACACCACAAAAGACTGTGCCAGGATTGTCACTCCTTGTATTATTCCAATTTGAGGGGAATACAAGGCTGACGCCCATGCCAGGGCAGAAATGCATACATTCCCCAATGAAGAAATACACCACCACAAGATGAGGGCTGTTTGGGAGGGGAGCAGCATGTGGGAAATGGGCTGGTCAAGACGTAATGAAGTAGATAAGTCTGGGAAAACCAAGATAGGATTTGAACATTTTGCCTAATGGTACCATGGCCAAAGGGCCAAACTCCTGAGGCAATCACCCCAAGACCCTCAACCCTCCCCTACTGAGACCCTGTAAATGTTGATGACTCTGCCTAGGCTGCAAATTTGGACTCACAATAATTTTCAATGTACTCAAAAGTCATACTCTTGGGTCTCTCAATTGGAAGGCCTAGTGCTCGGTCCCAAATCAGCTGCAAAAAACCAAGTAACTTAGAGTCAATGAATTGTTTAAGATATCACAAAATCTCTAATGATAAACTTGGTGCTGGATGTAATTGTCATGTGAATGTCATCTCTTTTTCTTGAACTTGTGTGTGCAGTCAGAACATAACGTGCGTGGAGTAGTCATCAGAGTTATCATTTTGGAATATACAGGATCTTCACCAACAGTTCAGGGTTACAGTTGGAGTTGCAAAAATGGTCCTCCCTGTAAATATGATACAAGCCTGTAATTCTCTTCAGTAGAATAGGATCAGATCAGGTTGCAGAAGTACAAGAGATATGCACTGAAATGCACAATCTGAAGGCAGCCTTTGTAACATCACTCTTTTTATTCCTCCTCAATTCAAATGGCTTCTCTTATATATTTACCTATAAACATTTTAGGACTGAACTGTCATGTTCTGATCAGTGGCAAAGAAATTTTGCATTAGAATTTACCTGGGATAGGACACCCAAGGCTCGAGCCACCCCAAACAGCACAGTGTAAAAGCTGTAACATGTATCACAAAGAAATTTAGAGACTCCCAACAAGGGTTCTGCTGTTTCATCATCTGTGATGAGTGATGTAGTCACCCTATAGAACAGAAACTCTCCAGTTGAGCAACACCACTGGATGTTATAGGAGGAAACTTACTTTTGTTCTGTCAGGCCAAAGTATTGAAGTAGAACCCCACTGTGTGCATCCACATTAGGGTAAGGATTCTTCACCTGCATAGAAACTCATTTCTCAGCATGCTAGTCTTACTGTCAGCCACTAAAAGTTCCTTTTCCAAAGAACAGCATGACAGTTTGTTTGCTGGCTCACAGTTAACTGATTTGTTCAAAAGATGGAAACTATTAGAATGCCAAATCCCCTCTCATTGACTGTATTCAAATAGCTTCTCCATCCAAGGCCAACTCCAATTTCAAATGCCTCTTACAGAATAGTTTCAGCATGGATAGATATTATCAGCAATTATTCATGTCATTACTCAAATCAATCCATCTGGTGCTCATATCTCAACATAATAATGAATACATGGCATCACAAGAAAGGACAGGCAAGCAGGTGTCAAACTTTCAACAACAGCCCCTTTACCTTGCCACCCTCAAGCAAAATAGGGGGAACAACCTCAAACAAGTCTGAGACCTGAAAAAAAATCCACCCACAAAGACACTGGATTATGGTAAAACTTGGAGCTCTTTGGGACTGATCACTTTGGACGTATGCATACTCAGAAAAGTATGGTCATGAGTTTCAAACAGAACACAGCAGAGACAGAAGACTGCATCACCATTTTGAACATGGGATCGTTGGGAAGATGCTTGAGGGCAAATTCACGCTGGCACATGTAACGGGGATCTGTGTTCCGCAGAACAGCATGTCCAAAGCCAGGCACCACCTAACCCCATTGCCCATCCTAACTAATGTCAGTTTTCTGTCCATGGATAAAAGTCCAATACTGCATTGAGGCTCAAGTTCCTCTACATGCAAAAAGGCATGGATACAACAAATCCTTTGCTGAACTTACTCATGAGTGTTCCAAGGTCAGGATAGAATGAAAGGGATTTGCAAGAAGTAAAGCTAGATCTTGATTGAATGGTTTTGATTACCACTGTCAAGAATAGGAAAGCATCCAGGCTCTATGCAAGCATTTTCATGGCATGCTGCAGATGAAACTTCATTGACATGTCCACAATGTTCATGATGTTTTGAGGAGTTAGCTTCCTAACCTTGCCACTCTTCAAGGTTTTGTAAACATATTCAGAAAGCTGTTTACGGCTGACATCACTTCCAACCTGTGCCACCAATTCTTGAAGCCACCTCAGGACTTCCTGCCACCTTTCCATATATCAGTAAACTGTAGTATGTTATGGTTCACATTCAGTCCTCTATCCCAAATGGGCCAAAAATGACTACTACAATCAAACCAAGCATGCCACAATGAGTTAAGGACTGGCAAATATCTGATGTAGAGCGTTGCCATGTACCTGGTTTGCAAGGCCATGAAGGGGGCCTGCCAAGCCATTCATCCCAGCAGCAAATGAGAGATACGGATCTGACAGAGCACTTCCAACCTGAGAACAGAAGCAAATTTTCAAGTGACAAACACATGAAGCTACCCACTAGAGTCTACTGTTAACACCCCAGAATTAGCTTTGAGTATCAGGCCTTAACATTCAACATTTAGGATGATGTGTCAGGAGTTAAATTACAGGGTTCAAGCTTCCAGATCGAATACTAGGAGGTGGAGTTAAAGGTTTGGTTAAGGGATTAGGACTGATGTTCCCAGGAAGGCTTAAGTCCAGAAGAAATCAACTTTCACAACCCAGCACGAACATTGTTTTATCTGACGAGACAGGACAGAACAATTACATCTAATTGACAGCTCTGTTTAGAGGGCAAGAGAAAATGAAAGGAAAACTGCACTTACAAGATGAACTGTGTGAGCACTCACATTGCCTCCCTCGTGATCACTGCCACCAACAGATCCATATCCCTCAGATAGAAGCAGTGATACCATTCAGAGTCCAGGCAATCTGCTAGCCTTTACCCACAAGGTGTGTACAAGTTCAGTTAATATCACATGAAGTTTCCAAGAAACAGAAGCTGATGATGACCTGTGAATGCTGATATATAGGCGCATGAGCTCATGCATGAGCTCATCCTGAAACCCCAGCATCTGTGCAAAATTTGCAGCATAGTCCATATTGGGATCTGCCTCATGCAACACACCTCCCTTATAGGTCCTGTAACAAAATAAATTTTCAGAATATCTATATAAGTTTTGAGAACTCCATATTCTCCATACTCGTGATTTTGTGAAGTCAACCTGAATAGATATTGATAGACAGCCCACAAGTATTATTAGAGCTAATTCAGATCCAACAGCATATTGTCAAAGAGGGAAAAGAGAAAACCTTAATGCCAAAAGACAGAAATTAGAGGACATGTGATTCATCACAAGTACAGATCTTTCCTCCTTCCCTTTCCCTTACATCTCTCTAAAGGAACAATTCCTGTTTGCACAAATATGTTGGCTGTACAAACAACCCAAATTTCTTGAACTGAGGTGTGCATTTTACCTATTTGTCTGCCTTATTTGCACCCTCATTCATTATCAAGAGTTCCACATTTTAGGTTCTTCTAGAGTCCAGAGGCATATCTAAGCACTACCTTGTAAAACTTTCAAGCCTTTACAAGAGAAAAGTACCTGCAGTAGATGAAGGCTGCAACTTCAGGTAGTCGTGCAATCAGATTCATGGCATCCTCATAAATGGGTTCCCAGTACCTGCCAACATAGAATGGTCATTTGAGTAAACAAAATGAGGCCTCTAATAAATAAAATTGAGGCCTTTGTGTTCCTAAAGTTCAACTGCAATTGGTCACAAGTAAGCAAATCTTGAATGAGATGCTTCCCACAGAAAATCAGTCAACTTCTGCTCACTTGGTCTTATGAATTCCTGTTTCATATGCTTTTGCAAACTCACTTTCAGTCTGCATACATCCAATTGCAATGATACTGTCAGAAACATAAGTAAGAATGAAAGGGAAGTTTAAATACATTGACCCCCTTTACAAGCCCCATGCAAATGATCTAAAAAGCTGCAACAGGAACATGATCGAAGAAAAATGAGAACTTTGGATGTGCACCTGCAGAGCCATGACACCAGCTGTCAATTGTGTCATTGGATGAGCAGTCACAGGGAATGCATTTATCACATCAAATACATGACCTGGAGGGAAATACACCATGAATAATTTAAATGTAGTTTGCTAGGTTTTTTAATGAAATCAAAAGAAAAAATCTGACACGATACATACTTTCATCCCTGTAGTGGTAAGCAACAGAGCCATGATGTTCCCACCTGGCACTTTGGAGCGGGATCGTAAATCAGCAGTGACTGTGTCAACTTGCTCCTTAGTGGGCACCTGAAATTTCAAAAACAAATCAGAAGTGAGGTAATGATTGAGTACTCGTCTCCACTTCAAACAGAACTTGAAAAATTGTGACATGAAATTAGTGACAATGGCAACAGTGAGCCCAATAATCATAGCAAATCCTAGAGCATGGCTTAGGAAACAATTCTACAAGTTGATATGCAGACTGACTGGTCTTTAGTAGAAGTACACAGATCTGTATTTTTGCAGGGTATACTCCTCCACAAACATGTATATGGTGGGAACCATTTCATAGAATTGGTACTACAAATAGAATAATGCTAATATGAGCAAAATGGTACCTCTCCAGTGAGGAGTAGCCACAGAAAACCTTCAGGGAGTGGTTCACCTCCCTCTTTGGCTGCTGGAAGCTTTGCTTGGCACTCAGGAAGTGAAAAGCCCCTGAAGCGAATTCCCTGTAGGAACAAAACAAAACAAATCCATAGCCAGTACCATGAAGTTTGAAGAGATTGTGCAGAACATGGAGACACAATACCAAGCTCATGATGAAAGAAAGCTAAATGGTCACGGTGTTTGGAGTGTCACAACACTATTCAATGTGTCAAATGGGGAAATTACTGGTAAATACTATGTCTTCTTGGATGCATCGATCCTAGAAATGCATCTTCAGGAAAGCAGAGGACAAATGAAAAGACATCATTCTCAAAATGGAGATAGCTTCTACTGAGATGCAACTGATGTCTCAAATTTAGTGGCAAATATATGGGGAAATGCCTCATCAGGATCTAGCAGTGAGGCCTCCCAAAGCAGGCCATTGATACCCCTCATTCCTCCAATGGCCTGTCAAACTCCCACCAACATGCAATCCCCATCTTCAGAGGCAACAGGAACGCACCAACCTTGAAAAATTCTATTAGGCTCTCACCTTTCTGTTCCACTTTGATTTACAGTTAACAGTTACAATGGTATGGTCCAAGGTCAAAAATCTGGATAGGTGATCCAGGAAGGGTTTTACAGTTTATAAAATTTTGTGTCAAATACTTTACAACTGTTGTTTGGCTTACAGTTTAGCAAGTTCACTATCAGTAATTTTCTGAAAGAACTTATGGACAGGAGAGCACTGTGTAACATACCATGTCAACAGTGGTATCTCCTAAAGAGACTTTGCCATAATTTTTCTTTATCTCCTTTAGCCGTTCCTGTTTAGAGTCCTTCACATTAGCTCTCCAAATGACCAACACACCACAGAAGCTGGTTCAAGCTTAGGCCAAATGACTTTTAGAGTGCATTTCTCAATAATAATAAGACCCGCATTTAAATGCAAAATAAATGGGACTCTAACCCGCTGTAATGGGACCAACTCTTCAAGCCGTGATCGCAAGTCCTGCAGAGAAGCAATAGCACAAAGAAAACCCTTAACTGTAGCACAAATAGTGCCAAGTTCAAAACACAGATAGCTCATGAGAGCAGTGACATTGATAGTGGGGCTTTGTACATAAAATCATATAAGTTGTGTTTCCATTACCGTAGTGACTTTAGTAACAGTAGTCTGGTATGACTGAGCATATCTGGCTGCATGTCCAGACTTCTTTGCTTCCTCCAAAAAGACTTCTGCTCCCTAAAAGACTTGATTTGTAATCTGTGCCACCACATCATATGTCCCAGATATCTTGGATTCTAGCATAATTTGACTGACTTATTTCAGATCTTGTGCCAATGAAATTGGCACTTCCTGGTTTGGATTTGAGGCTGTTTTGTATGGATTGGAGGACTTGAGTTTGATGCAATTAACAACAGTATGAATCCAATGTCAGACAGTAAGACTGCAAATTCACAGAACAAATGCAACTTGTGGTATGTTGCAGCAAGCAATGACCATCCATAGATGACTGACTGTGAAGGATTTTGACTTGCACTTTTCCTGGTAGACCTAGAAAATATGCCACACAGCCAGCACCAATTGAGAAGAATAACTAAAACCCAAAATCTCAGAAGATACAGTAGGTAGTAGCCTAACCTCGCTGTCAAGTGGAATTGTGACACAAAAATGGAGACAGAAAGATGATGAGAATGCAAGCCTAAAAAGTTGATGACAAGAAAGGAAGTCCATGAACTATGATAGGCAATTACTATGACGATCTTTGCCTTGATTGATAACAAGCAACCTAATTCAGGTGTAACCAGAACAAAACAAAACCCCGTCAATGATCGCCTGGGGTAAAAAGTGCAGTTTGCTTCCACAATTCCAGAATCACGAAGGAATTGAACAGCAAGGAGCTTTGAATCTCCTGTTAGGAATCAACTTGCAAACTGACGCTCATAGCCTCAGTTTAAAGATAAAGAGGCGACAACCCCCCGGAGAGAGCGAAGCAAGAAACGAGGATGGAAAGCTAGACAGACAGACACAAGAGAGTATACATACGATCCTTGAAGGCAAACGAGGTATGCGAATTATCTATGAATCGTGAGAAGAGAAGCAAAAAAATCCTTCGTTTTGCGTTATATTTGCATTCTAAATTAGGAAAAACACCAAATAAAGCACAAGAAAGTGTACCGGGGCCATGATGAGGAAGGAGCTGCAAACAAAAAAGATTGAAAACCACGGCTCCAGTTCGATGCTCTCCAACAAAACAAACTCGGAAAACAACTGCTGCACGCTTTCTCGCAAGAGAAGCCAACTCCCCATCTCAACAACGAATCCCTTCAAAAAGCGCCTGGTATGGAATCCCCGCATTCTCGCATCGATTCCTTGTTGACATCGATTTCCTTGTTGACATTACAACCAAAAAAAACAACAATTTAAACATAAAATGTCTCAAGTTTTTCCACCTGCTCTTCCGCCCCCGGTCCACAATTTGCCTAAAGAAAAAGTGTCCGGTTTCTCACCGCCATTTCTCATTAAATTTGCATCAATGAGAGAATTAACAGGGAACAAATGCGGCCTTATACTAATATCCTTTTGCAGGAGGGAGGGACAAAATCGAAGAGAAACATTTATGCGTGCAGGCCCAAGAGACACAAGCAAAGAAAAGAAGAGGAAAGAAAGAAAGGGAAGGACGGAGCGCCATCTCCATCTTGCAACCATAGGTAGCTGGGCTTTGAACTCAAACCGGACCGCGACTAGTCCACAACCGGACCACTTACAGACCTTAACTGGACCGTAAGCAGAACGTAACTGGACCGTATTCAGACCATGACCAGAGCATTATGGTCTGGGGTGGCAGATTATTATGTCAGTTTCCTGACCACATTATATGGCATAATCTTCCAATAGTGACCAAACTGTGTCAATTGAACATGATTCTTTTTTGAATCTGCGACCCCAGACCTTAATGTCATGGAATGGTCAAGCCCCTGCCCATTATGTTGCCTAAACCCTAAACCCTAAACCCATTCCATTGTACATAACTAGACCGTGACCTAATTGTAATTGGATGTCTTTGTATGATTGTTTCATCTGTTTAATTTTACATTTCTTATGCAACTTGTTTTTACTGCAATTGAGAAAGGTGTAAATTTCATGTTTATTTACCAACCGAATTACAATTTTTCCTTAAAACACATTGTGAATTTTGTATGAATTGATATCACAATTTGGCATTGGCATTCTACTTCATGGCCTAAACACCGTATGCATGCCCATCACCAAACACAAGCCAGTGATTGAACATCTCAATAGTGCGCAAGTAAGTTGGTTAGCAAACATGCCCTGCAATGGTCATTGAACAAGGAGCACCCTATGACCAAATGATCATTTCAAGCATATTTGAGTTTGGCTTTTTATCAACACTCGGCCAGGGTTGATATCTTTTTGTGTTTGGTTATGAGTGTGACTTAGGGTCCATTCACACTTGATGTTAAGTCATTGTTAAAGGAAAATCTAGGTGGCAACCTAGGTGTCACCCAATGTTAAATGGGTGATAGCTTAATGTTAAGTGAATGTTAGCTTAACATAAAAATTTCCTGATAAGTAGGTGTAAGTCTTAAATGATGGGCATGGCATTAGGGGACTCAACACTAGGGCCTTGCACCTTTAGGTCAGTAAGATAGAAATTTTTGTCTGATTATGTAAAGCATTTGGTGATGTGAGGTGGTTCTTCAAGTTCTACAACATATACAACTAACTAAACAATTATAAATATGTTAAAACCTTAACTTTAGTATCCTTACGTGCAAAGGTCAAAGTGCTCAACTTTGGATACTTACAATGTATACATTTACGAAACAACATAAACAACATTAAAATAGCATCAAACCATTGATTTCTCCCAATTTTGAGCACATTGATTTCCTCCTAAATATAGCATCACACCATTGGAAAGAAAACTATAAACAATTGTGTACCAATCGTTCACTTCTATTCATCTCAATTATTCAAAACGTTTTCTCACTATTAACATGTGTGTGTGATACATGAACTGCCAGCTTTCTTATAACTTTTAATTCCTAATGCAATAGTCTTGAGTCTTGTAACACAAGAGTCAACACTAAAAGAATCAAAAGGAGATACAAAAATAAAGGAGTGTCATTTGATAATCTACACAAGTCTTAAAATGAGATCTGATCAACAAGTTTCTACATAGTCATAGAGTCAAACAAGTATTTAGTCCCACATGTTGGAAGAAGATCAAAGAGAGTTTGTTTTTGTGAATGTTAACATGTTACATAACATCACACCTTGAGAGTCACACTAAGAATCTACACATCAAAGAAAGATCTAAACTTTGTATTTGAGGAGGGGGTCCCAACAAACTTTTGAGAATTTTCATAATACAATTTCTTCTATTGAAACATTACCATTCCAAACATACTTTGACTTAACACACTTCTTGATTTTATATTCATGTAAAGAAAGAAAATAAAGACCTCTTGTAGGACCTTAGCATACATCCCTTAATTGTTGGAGGTTGAAACTTGGGACCAAGAAGATTAATATAATGTTCAATGTGCTTCACATGTGAGGAAATAATATGTTACACTATCTAGCTATGGATAAGGAAAATTGTTAAGGGGGTAGGATGAATACATGGTTTGGACGAACAAAGCATTTGGATAGGGACTGATCATGGGACATTGTTAAATTGAATTCTAAATTTTTGTTGTTTTTGGAACAATGATGATGTGACTTGGGATTGCTAAAAGGGCAAGTTATGGGAAAAAGGAAAGGGATTTTTAAACACAATTTTGGGAAGAACAAGAATAGCTCTAGGTATTTTGTAGTAAAAAAAACATAGATTCTATTTTGGATATACCACAGATTTTATTTTATTATTTTTATTTCATTTTCATAGAACATGAAAAAATTTTGTAATTAAAAGGAGTTTTTTTAATAAATCAAAGAAGTATAAATTTTTCTAACAATTTCCATATCCATGTTGTTGTGTGAATTTTTTGTAGTATCAAAAATGTAAGGTAATCAATTGTAATTTTGTCTTTGGATTTTTAGCATTGTACTCTAAAAATGCATATTCTAGTTATATGAAATAACCATGAATCTAGTGTTTTAATGAATTGTAGAGTCATGTGTGTTTAAAGTCAAGGTAGAATTTATGAATGTGTGCATATTGTAATGCAAATCTGTGGTTACAATAATGTGAAATATTTTTGCAAGGATTAAATTGCACTTTTACCATTTAGCGACCATCTTGTGGGGAAATTTTTTTCTAATTTTTTTATAATGATGGGGAGGTTTTTTACAAATTTTGTTTTGTTGTATTGTAAAGGAGAACATTTAGACAAGTGGTTTTGTTTTTCAATTCAGAATTTAAAAAGGTATGTTAGAAAGTATCAAAGATTTAAGTGGTTGACATTATAAAGATTACTAAGCGATCTAAAGACTCTGAAGACAAAGGATTATGAAACAAGATGAATCGGATGGTGCCCTAAAGTTTATAACAACAATTGGATTTAGAGGCTAATTGTTAAATCATTAGAAGACAAACAACAGACAATCTTGAAAATGGAGTGGAATATGCATGGCTTATAGAAACCCCATATTAGAATCCAATGTTGGACAAATGCATTTTAAGAATAGAGGAAAGACATGCATGGCATAGGTCATTTTTACCACAAGAAGTGGTATGGTGTGAAGAATGGACTAAGGGCTTTTAGAAAAAACACAATTTTAAATGACAATCTCCATGGAGAGAGATGTAGTCAACACTCACCCAAATGAATGGGTACAACATACTTCTTAATCACAATTTATGGTTTAGACTTGAAAAGATCAAGATGGAGGAAGGAATTCTGTAATACCTTATTAGCTATAGGAAATCTCAAGTTCAAAATTGGTGACTAATCAAAGAAAAAATATCACATGAGGTATACAACCCATGTTTGTGTATCAATCTACATTTCCAAATTATTATGAACCAATGGAAAACTAGGAGGTGGAAGAAAACACCAATATTGATTTGGTTGAGGAAATTGGGGAAAATGACCTACAATCATTTGAATATGCAAAGGCACAAATGAATGTGTTAGATGAAATACCATAATCATACTCACATCAAAGGAATCCAAAGTTGGATCAAACAAGTTACATAGCCAAAACACAAGATCATGAATCTATGGATGTAGAGGTAATCAAATTACTTTCAAAGGTCTATGCATTCTGTGAGAAAAAAAAACATGCAATCATGGATTGTCCTTTTGTGTCTTTTCACATCAAAGCAAGTATTGCTAAACATGTGGAATCATAGAATGTGGCAAGAGCATTAATGGATTAATCACAAGATTAGGAACCAAAAAAATTGTAATCCCAAATAAATTGAGAGGCATGGAGTTGGGAAGTCAATTGGAACCACATAGTCGACAAATTCATCCATCCATTCAATTCAAAAGCAAAACACCAAAGGTGTATTCACATCCACATTTTGCACCATAAATAATACCAATGGGTAATCATAAAATGGGGCATTGTCACATTCAAGTCAACTTAGGTTCACTAAGAGTGTTAGAAGCAACAATTGTTGAAATTTGGAAACAACTTAGTGGAACAACAATTATTCAATCACAATGTTTCCCCCATGGCAATGGGACAAATGCCATTTAAAGGTTTGGTCATGGCTAAGAGGTGAATTGTTCCAAGGATATGTGCAATTTGACATGGGATGTGACCTTGTGCGATATGAAAACAAAGTTGAAACAATTGTGGGAATCCATTTACAAAATCTTTTGGGTGAAAACAATCTTAAAGGTTTTTTAAAAACATCTCAAAAGGGATGCTTATAGATAAATGCAACATGTGTTAGAATGTTAACTTGAAAAAATCAAATGAAATCTCGAGGTCCTGGTCAGGTTCATAGTCTTCTAAGAAAAGTGGGAGGAAGCCATTTGATTAAGGATGTAAAGCAAAAAGAGCCAAGGTGGTGTTAGAGGATGTGGATGCAAGAGATAATAGTGCCAAAGAGAGTATTCCCTTGCATGTTTAAAGACAAAATTATGGAAAAGACATTTATGAGCTGGATGATCATGTTGGGGAAATGATATTGAGTTTAAACTTGCCATTAAAGCTTTGGCCTTTAAAAAAGATTCCTCCAACAAGTTTTCTTAATCGCCTATTAAAAAACACTTGAATTGAATTCGTGTTTCCCTATGCCCTATTGCCCCTCCACAACGGGTAGAAGAAAACACCATTGGGGTAACAAAAATAGCAAATGCCAAACAACCGCATTATAGGGGTCTTGTGTTAATTTATCCAATGGAAAACAAAATGCGACTTGTACATCACACTAAAAAGTGGTGGGGACATGGTTATATATTTGAAGATAACAAAAGTTAAGATGGTAGGACCCAAGGACATCTAATGCCAAAACCCAAGCCCATGCTAATGTTAACAAGTTGGGAGTGTGGGAGGGTATTATGCTGGGATGGTCATGTAGGTTAAAATTAGATGGATTAGATGTTTGATAAGAACATTAGTGATGAATTAACCTTCGAAAACACTATTAGAAATTTTGGGTTTTGCAACTGTTGCATGCAACTAAAATTCAGTTACATGCGACACATGCAACTATAAATTTGTGTAGTTGCATAAAACAAGTTGCATAGGACATGCAGTTGCATGCGACATTACGTATGCAACATATATATACGATGCTAGTATACATGTTCATACATACATACCAATCCAATGTAATTGCACCTTATGTGCAACTTTCCTTGCAACTACATACAACTAATCAAAATATGACACACGTTTAAAAATTAGACAACTAGCTTGTGGACACGTGTCATTATTTATTTTTTTGTGTTTTCAAAATAAAAAATTCAATGGGATTAATCTTAATCATTAAATTTTTGCCACTAAGATGATGACACGTGGCACACCATGGAACGTTCATTGACCATTTGACACATATTCAATATTTTAACACCAATTATATGGTGACACGTGGCAATCAAGGCCCACTTATTTTTAAAATTTTAAATATTAATTAATGAAATCTAAATCATTTAATTTATGGTTAATAAAATGTTGACAAGTGGTGCTTAGGTAGGTAGATAATAATTAAACCCTATTAAGTAAGTAGGTTTATTTAGGTATGTAAGTAGATTGAAAAATAGCTAGGTTTAGGTTATATAAATAGGTTTAGAATAATCCAATTTTATTTTCAAGTTCGATCATTCCATAAAGGTCAAGCTTTTTTCATTTTCTCATCCCCAATGGCACTTGGTATTTGGTTTCAACATAACTATTGCTCCTACTTATATATTGAGCCAAATAAAATTGGAAGCTAAAGGATATGGGTTAAAACATTCCATTACAAACCTCATGGACCAACCTAGTTGCCCATGAGATGCAACTATTGTATTAAAGTATAACAGCCAGGGGAGGACTTTGTTGCTTTTGGTGTCCAAACAAAACTTGAAGCCCTCCTCTAGGCGCATCTAACGCACTAAAAATCGTTGAAAACATATTAGAAATGAGAAAGTTATGGCCCCCCAAAGTAAAGGGGGTAAAAAAAACTCAATTTTTTTATTATTAAGGCTGGTTCTTAAACACCTAGAAAGTTCATTTTATGTTTTTTTTTTGCTATTAGAGTTGAAACTTGATTTTTAGGAATTGAGATGGCGTTCCTATAGCACTTTAAATCGTTTAAAATGAATAAGACATAAGAAAATTATGAGCTTTGAAAGTAGGAGGGGTCCTAAGAAAAAAAACAAAAAACAAAACGTTTTATAACTTGGAAAACTTATTTTTCTTATTTTTCTTCTTAGTTTTTCATTATTCCTTTTCTTTTGCACTTCAAAGGTGATTATAGGATATTTAGTAATTATGATTACTTAATGAAAATATGATTTTGATATTATTATCTAGTTTAAATTAATAATTGCTTAGGACATTTGTATACTTGTAGGTTAATTAATGTAGCTTATTTATATTAATATTTTAACATCCTGTAGTAGGAGACACTATAGTAACTTGGCTTTGGGGTGGTTTCTTTGTAGACAATGCCACCTTAAATCGTTTTTTTAGCCCTCATTACTTACTTCCTTTTATAATAGTTGGCGCTGATATTCTTCATCTTGCTGCATTGCATCAATATGGTTCTAATAATCCATTGGGTATCAATTCTTCTGTGGATAAAATAGCTTTTTATCCCTATTTCTACGTAAAAGATTTAGTAGGTTGGGTAGCTTTTGCCATTTTTTTTTCTATTTTCGTTTTTTATGCACCCAATGTTTTGGGGCATCTTAACAATTACATACCCGCAAATCCCATGTCAGGGCCCACCCAATCAGTAAAATTTTACGGCAAAAAAAAAGAATTTACTGTGCACATTGGAACTTTAAATTAGATTAAGTACGTTGTCCGGGCTTATACCATGTCTCCCAAAATTTATAAATCAGTACATATGCCGTTAGACGATTTCACATTTCGAGGTCGGAATGGGATCGGGTGTTTTCACATCTTACCATAGTGCCCGGAGGTGCATAGCGATTAATGAATAAAATAAAGAGTCTACCTGCCCAGTCGTAGGTTTCCTTTGTTCACTAAGGCAGGCTACATAGGTGCTCTTTGAACTGTGCTAGATAGTCGCCCATCACACGACTCTCTAACTTGACTTTTTTCGGATTTTTTGTCAACCTGCCCTCGGCCGCTTTTTTAAGTGAGTTGCTTGTCAAAGCGTCCCGCTAAAGAGCCCACAAGGGAGATGATGGCGCAGCAGGCTACGACAAATCAAACTTGTCTAAGTGCTTAGGAGCTTGCCGCCGCCTTGACAAGTGTATAGGCCGTTTTTATCTTGCTCGATGCCACACTAGGAAATTTACAAGCTCACTCCATGCAAGATGGAGATTGACGTTTTTAATTTAATTTAGCCATGGTTAATTTAACTTTTTGTTTATTTAACCTAGGTTAGTTTAAGCTAGCCTAAGTTAGCATGGGGTTAATGTTAGTACTAGAGGTACATAATACTATTATATATAGCCTATATATATATATTAAGTATAGTATTTAAGTATGTATAAGTTTAGGCCATTATTTTTGTGACACGTGTCCATGTTGTACACATTTAGTGCATGTTAGTTGCACACACAACCATATGGCCCAAAAATTATACAATACTAAATTTGTAGTTACAAACATGACCAAGATAGTTACAAACGACAACCAGTTGCATGCCAGTTGCATAGTGACTGGTTGCAAATGACAAGATTTCTAGTAGTGAAAGTAAATTGACACCCATAAGTGTGTTAAAAAACTTTAGGTGGAAGTTGTAGGCAGGTTGGGAGGGTGGGGTAGGTTGGGGGGTTTGATCATGGGCAACTATAAGCCCTAATAGAATGGAAGGGGGAAAAGGTTTTACATGTGCATTATTTAGGGGGACTGGGAAAGTGTTGTATTGGGTCTCCACATTTACATGAAGGGTCGGGGGTTGGTAGGGGGAGCTAGTGGGTGGTGCATGGGTTGTTAAAATGATATGAGAGGTTGGTGGGTGGTGCATGGTTTGCATAGGAAAGGTAGTGGAAAATGGGGCCATGGTGGTGTGTGAAAGGACAAATGGGCAATGTGAACTACGAGGTTCAATGACACATGATAAACTAGGGGACATGGCACATTTTGTGCACATGAGGAAAAAAAGTTTATTAGGAGCACAATTAAAAATAGGCCCCACTTTCTAAAGACTATTTATTTCAATTTGGCAATCTTAAACCTATAAAGCCAACCACACAAAACTAAGCAGGTCAAGAGGAAAAATAAAAATATTTATGACAAACAAGGAAATTTTAGTTCAAAGGATAGCTAAACCCTAACTTTGCCATAACTTTGGACACCATCATCTTTATTTTATTGTGTTTGACACAACCTATACACTTTTGAAAACTATTGTGCAAAAAATAAGGGTTAAGAAATTTCTAGTTCATTTTTTTTGGACTACCCAACTAAAATAACACTTAACTTCAATAATTAAAAAAAACACCTTTGATTCAATCATTTGCTAAAAAAAAACCCCTAGAAAACATATGATTGGTTAATAACTAGCCATTATGTATTCACATGTTCACACCTCCAACACACTTTTTGATTTTTAAATTTTTTTCCTTTGTTTTTTTTAGGATTATGACAAAAACTAAAAAAGACCAAGACCATGGAAAAATCGTTCACTTTGTGGTAGACACCTTCTTTTGTGCTTAATTTGTAAATAATAACCAGATTCTTGGTGATAAAAAAAGTTTTCTAAGCTTGACAAAAACATAAAGGGAAAAAAAAGACCCACCATAAAACAAACCCCAAAAAGAAAAAGTTCCACAAAACCCACCCTCCCTTGGCCTTACATGTTACTAAATTATTATTTTGTTGTATATGTAATTAACAATATAATACCTTCATTTTTGTAAAAATCATAATTTTCAATGACCTTGGCAAGTGCAATATCTTGATTCCATTATGAATTTTGATATTTTGTGGGAGAATAAACAATTGAACACTGAGCACAATACATAATACATATGCATGTTTCATTTCCTTTTCCTTTTTTCTTTTTTAAAATTGAAATTGATGAATATGGAAATGAAGTTTGTTCAATAAAAAAAATATATACATATATAAACATGAAGATAGAAGAAGGAGCTAGGTAGAAAAGAAATAAAAAGTTAAGGGATATGGATGATATTTTGCAAAGTCCTTTTTCATTGTAGTCTTGTGAATTCTTTCAAGTTCATCCCTCATGTTTAAGTTATTTGTAAATGTAGTTGGTGGTGTTGTTGTCATCATACAACTTTTTATGTTGTTGTAAACTTTAGCAACAACCTATTTCAATTGAGTTTCTTACATCTTACATTTTATTTTCTTTGTCACTTTACATTCCACATTCTTGTGCTTGTTTTTCAATTCTTTTATTATGGGTTTTCCTATCAAGGTTTATGGTTAAGGGTCAAAATTTTCATATTGTTCCTTTTCATTTACATTTTTTTCCAAATGTAATTGGTGGTGTTTTTGCAAGTCTTAACATTTTTGTAGGTTTTATGACACACTTCTAAGTTTGTCAAATGACATTGTGAGTAAAAGAACTTATTGATTCTGAAGCTTGCAATATAATGCAAACCAAAAGCATATTACCTAGCTCCCAAGAAAAAAACATGGGTAGAAATCTTGAAATGCAATTAAAATGAACTCACAAGCCAAAATTCAAGGTGAAATCAACTTGCACAAATAAAAAAAAGGTAGTTAGTTCAAATTGGAACCAAAATGGTGAACAAACAAATTACGAACTAACCAAATTCACAATACACATCATAACTCAAACTTGGAGATGAAACATCACTTCTTCATTTAGTAAGTTATGTGACCAACAATAAAGATTACATCAAAGTGACAAAGAAAAATTAAAGACTCTTAAAAGGGAATTTTGATTGAATTTTTTTTGCCCAAATTATGAGTTTCACAACTTTGCAAGTTCACAATTTACACATAAATTTTGATTGAGGAGTTTGTAGCCCTTGAAAATGCCTTGCCAACACCGTATTTCATGTTCAATTCAAAGGTCATTTGAACCCAATTTTTGAAGTTTTAGTGGTTGGAAGCTGTGTTGCTAATTTGATTCCCAACCATTTTTTGGGTTGTATCATTTTAACTCACAATTCCAAATGGAAAATGTAAGTTTGTTGTTTATGTATATGCTTTTGAACAAGACCTTTTCCAATGGTATATTGGGGTCCAATTTGAACCAAATTATTACATACACTTTTGTACCAAAATGAAAAAAATACTTTAAAGTATTGTGCTTATTTTCTCACATTTGTGAAAGTGTGCCAAGTCCAAACACACCTTCTTGACCCACCATCTCTCTTGCCTTAGACTTGGTTGCAAGCTCAAGGCTAAAGGTATGGCATTCATCACACCCCATTTCAATAGAACTTCATCCCTTGTTCTCTTGCACATGTTTTTGTCATGGTCTTGCCTTGTTAAAAAAAATCACAATTGTCAATGATAAGTGAGAAGTGCAATACCCTCATTTTGTCATTATTTCTTTTTCCTTTTTTAAGGAGACCACAACACCCCTTGCAAATGCATATTCCATTTTCTTTGTTTGTTATTCTTTTTATGGAATGGATAAAAGTTGACTCTAATTTATAAATGGATTATTTTTCAACAATAAAATGAAATCAAAATTTCATGATTCATGTTTTTGATTTCTTTGTAAAGCTATGACAAGTGGGCAACTAGAATTCAAACTTGGAAGGTTCTTAATCACCAAATGAACAAGAGAACATTAATTTTCCAAACAAAGAAATATTTTTTATCTCCTCATCTCTAGTTGATCCTACATTGACGGGCACCTCTTGCCTCTTCATCCACATATATTAATATAAATACCAAACCCTCTGTCATTCAAGAATCCCAATTTACATAAAATTTATTAACTTTACATAAACAAGTCAAATTTTATATTTAGAGTTTATTATATAAAAATTGTATAAATATATGAGTTTTTTTTATAAAACACTGACATGTATATTATTACATACACTTATAATTGAAATGTATATGTATTTTATATACTCTTAAACCTACCCAACAAATATATATATCAAAATAATATATACATGCACAACATTAGCATACACCTGAAACTGAGACTGATATAAAACTGGCATGAGAGTTTAGTGGCTATAACCCTCCACACTACAATTCAAGTATTACCTCAGGTTGCTCCCTATACAATACATACCAAGTACAATGCTGGTTCAAACTTCTCTATGATTTCTTATTTCCCAATGGATATATCATGATATGATTTTTAGTTAAAATAAAGATAACTGAATAAATGGTTTTTTTTTAGTTATTGTGGTATAAGTCAAAAGCTTGTCAACCCATTGTGTAAATGGCATTTATTAAAGGTTATGAATAATTTTACCTGTCACAAGAAAGAAGTAATAAGTAGTAAGTGGGTGTTCAAAACAGCATGGTTTCTGGCACCCAACAACTACCTGAGTTAAGAACCCCTCTACCACCCATCAAATAACCCTCATTATTATTGCTTTCAGATATCTCTGGTTGCCAAATTATTATGAGGGTTTCCTCTCCTCTTCATGCATGCATTCACCCCCAAATGTAGAAGACCCATTTTATTCACACCAAAGGATCACCACTCACATAACTCAAGTGGTCACCACTTCCAAGTTGCTTAGAGCCTGGATGGAGAGGCCCTCTCCTTAAATGCACTGCCTTGATGAGAAGGTGGTGGTGTAATCTTTGAACCCTTCTGTGAACACCATCCACTGGATGCCTGTTATTACTCAGGTTGTGGATGAACTTCAACTGAGTTAATATTTCATTTCACCTTCGTAACCAATTCTGTAGGAAGTAGGTCTTGTACATAGGTAGGTAGCAAAATAGGTAACTAATAGAAAAGTAGATGGTTTATACATGTGTAAGGGCTGTTTTTACTACCTACCTACTAACAACCTGCTTGTGTGGGTTGTTAGTAGGTAGGTAGTAATAAAAAAGCAACTGAGCTAACCACCTTGGTTAGCTTTGGAACTAGAACTCAACAGAAAATTGTTTTTAGACCATTTATCATCCATCTTTCATGGTGGACTGGTGGGTGCTGGTTCACTGTGGCCACAAATGTTCACATTTATAACACGTAGATACCTTATCATAGGGTCAGTTTCAGTGTTTTATTTTCTAGCAAATTTTTGCCATTTTTCAACAAATTAAGAAATGAAAATTTTCTAATTAAAAGAAAATCTCCAAAATTTTGATATTAAAAAAAATGGGAAAAAATTACTGGTCAGTTTGCTCATTAAATAACCCTTTAAATAGTGAAATGAAATTTTGTGAAAACATGAAGCTAAAAACATGAAACTGAGGTGTTGGAAACTCCCATAATTATTGCAAGCTAAAATCTGAATCATTTCACTCCTCATATCACAATATATTGTAGGGGAAATGAAATAGTAATAATTATTATTTCAAACTTATAAAAGAAAAATAATGTTTTGGAAAAAAAGGTTAATTATTCATTTTGTCAATGCAGAAGTTGACGGAAGGCAATAAGTAGATGTGCACATTGTGCATGGTGTGATGAGGGTTTATGATACTAGTACAATAGCTATTGT
This sequence comes from Sphagnum tenellum, assembly GCA_963921925.1. Taxonomy (NCBI): domain Eukaryota; kingdom Viridiplantae; phylum Streptophyta; class Sphagnopsida; order Sphagnales; family Sphagnaceae; genus Sphagnum; species Sphagnum tenellum. Next base: position 691,463 of record OY998153.1, read on the forward strand.
ACTAAATATCATAGTGGGCGAGTGCACAAGATGGAAAAACCCACCCTAAGTTATATCGAGCGATACGTGAGGATCTATTTTGGGATGCAAATTAGCAAGGCTTTATTTTTTACTTAATCACGGTCCCAATGATTAATTTTATCAGTGATTTAATTATGCCACTTAACCCTAAACCTCCTTAAAAGGCTATAACATAGTTACCAATTAAGTAGTGTTCCGACAAGGTACATACATTAAGAGACATTAGGGTTTAGGGTTTAGCAATAGTAATTGTACTTATGCCTGGTTAAGAGCGGAGTTGATTAGTTGTGGCATCAGGTAGATTGTAAAGTATGATTACTTAACTCACCAGGCTGAGGTAGCCATCTTTTGGCCCAAAAAAATGAATATTTGCAGATTTAAAACCTCTTCAAAAAAATAAAAAATATCAACATTTTGGAATTCACAAATTGGCACTATTCCCACCATTTGTTTCTTGTAAAATCAAGATCTAACAACACCTTTTCCTCATTTGTCATACTAGAAGCCCCCAACAATGCACATATAATTTGAACATTAACAATATAAATTGTCAAAAATGACCCCACTTATTACCCATTGCAAGCCTAACAAAATGGGGACCTTCTTTCATTCTTCTATCACATAAACATCATGCATATTCAACCAACTTTGTTTGTCAATGGTAGCAATGTCATCACAACTCAATGATATAAATTATGAAGTCTACATTACAATTTTGATGAGTTGCAAAACAACATTATGCATGGCCTCTACCATTGTCTAGTTTGTGGAATCTAGCCAATTTTTGAGAGGGAAAAATTCCACCTTTAAAAACTAAAAAAACCCCTTGAAAGTTTCAAATTTTGTCATAGGATCTTGTTGGAGAAGATGCCATATTGTCACAAACTACATGTACTTATTTTTCCTCACCTTATTTCCCCCATTCACAAGTTGTTTAGCTACTATGTCTTTAGCTACAACCAAATAACTTTAAAAATAAAAATAATAAATGGGTACATTTTTAAATTAAGGAGTCGTTCGATGTGTATCACTATTTAGGTTTCAATAATTAAAATCATGTTTGATTTTAAGTCTCATGAATGCTCAATAACTTTATATAGCAATTTTTTTAATGTATTAATGGAACATATGAATAAATTTGAATGAAATTCAATGAATATAAATACAAAAAAAAATTCATTTAAGTAGTGTAAACAATGCTTAAAAATATAGTTTAAAAAATTTTAACCACTATTTAAACACTATTTACTTTCACTATTTGACCAATTCAAACTACCATGTTATCCTACTTGAACTATTAAAGAATGCCTAAAAACTACCTAAGGGTGCATTTTGACTTGTTGATTCATGAATTTACCAAGATGTTAACTTTTAACAAATCATAGTTTGACTCGTAATTCTATACTTTGGTCCTACAAAGCTTGATCAACAAAGTTATGAAATGACTAGGATCACAACTAGAAGAAAAAATGAAATGGAAAATGTTGTCCTTGCAATATTGTCTATCATCACATATGCCGAATGGAAAGACATTCTTAGTTTGTAAGTTTAACCATGTAAACCCTTGTTCACCAAGGTGAACCAAAGCAAATTAGGTTTTTTATTTTTTGTTGGCAAGAGAATGACAACATGTTTTTGACGAGGACTAGAATTTGGACTAGGTAAACAAATGTTCTAATTACTTCTTTTTTAAGCTACCTGATGTTCTCATGTGATCTAAGGCTCCCCTAGAGTTACATTGTGGATGCTAATCTGTTTCATTCATTCAACCACCTATAAAGAGGAGGGGAGTTTTCTTTATTGGGTTGAAAGTGCAGATGATTTCTTTATTGGATGACATCATGGTCAACTACAATGTGTAGGTTGTAACCAAATCTCATTTTCTTGAATGACTCTACTTATGTAACTAGCTATCATGGCTTCTCCTTTCACTTCCCTTGACAGCTTAAGAATCATGCCATGTCCTACTCGATCTTGCCCAACATTGTTAAGAGATTATAGAGACACCCCTTAAGGAAATATTCCCTTAATACAAAGAAGCCCAAACCCTGTTCACACGAAACTAGGTTATCCCAACAACAAAATAATTACCAAAAAAAGAAAACAACCATAAATACCTGAGAACCAGAATGATCTGAAATTGGCAGATTACAAACTTGTAATGCCTTTATTCTATCATACTCGTACATAACAAGGGCTCACCATCATGGTACATTCACACTTGATGTTAAGTCCGTGTTAAATGAAAATCTAGGTGGCATCCTAGGTGGCACCAATGTTAAATGGGTGATAGCTTAATGTTAAGTGAATGTTAGCTTAACCTAAAATTTTCATGACAACTAAGTTCAAGTCCTAAATGGTTAGCCTGGTGTTAGGGGACTAAATGGTTAGTCCCTAAACACCAAGTGTGAACAGGCCTTTGGAGATTGGACATTCCAGTTGGGTTACTTACTGGAATTGGCTTGGCCTGGCCCATTCTGGTCTAGGTACAACAAGCGTCTCGCCTCCAAGACCCAGGCTAGTAAACCAGGTAGTCAGGTAGATGGAACTGTGGTTAACTTTAGATGTTTTTGGTCAGTCTCAGAGGTACCTTACCTACACAAGCTATGGACACATTATAGTGAACAATGAGTGATTTTCTGCAAAAGCAAAATCTCAATGTCTGCTGAGTCCTAAATGATTTATATCCTTGTAATAACTCCTGAATGGGCCTTCTTCTCTCTGCCCAGATATTGCAGAGAGAGAGATATGCTTTTACTATGGCACTCAAATAGACCAGCAAACTACCTTTTATTGTTTAGCAAAAGCACACAAAAAGTCATCAACTATGGGCAAAAAGAGTGACCCAACAACCACCACCTGTGCACTAGAGAATGGATGGATGTACTATGACTCAGATGTGGATGGATGAACCCTAACTACCTCAGTTGACCGTTGGGTTTCACCTTGGTAGGTCCTACAGGTAAGTGGGTATGATACTAGATGATTTTTTATAGGTAAGTAGGCATGATACTACCATAGATGATTTTTTATAGGTATGTAGGTGTTATACCCATAGGTAAGTAGGCATGGTACTACCATAGATGATTTTTTGATAGGTAAGTAGGTGTTATACCCATAGGTTAGTAGGTATGATACTAGATGATTTTTATTGGTTAGTAGGTGTTATACCCATAGGTAAGTAGGTATGACACTAGGTGATTTTTAGGTCAGTGGATGCATTGTACATGGTTAGTACATAGACAATGATGATGGTTAGTACATAGGTAAGGGCTGGTGGGTTGTTAGTAGGTAAGTTTTGAAAACCGAAACTGAGCTGACCACTGTGGTTAGCTATAGAAAATGGAAGCTAATCTGAAAAATATTTCTTGTCCACCCACCTATGGCCTTTTTTGGTTTGAAAAATTTGAACTGTTGTGAATATTTTTTTTGCAAATAATCAAAATTCGAAAAAAAAATCATAAAAAAATCCAGATTCCTGTACATGGTTTAAGTGGGTAGCCAAATATGTGTAAGGACATTAAAATTTTTGCCTTCATATTTTTTAATAGCCAAATTTGGCTAAATCACTCTATGGATGATCACTTACTCTACAACATCACAAAATTGGGGAAAAAGTATATTGCCCCACTTTCAGTCCCTCATGTTGCACTGGTGGCTGTTGGTGCACTCTGGCTGTCAATAAATACATGGGCAATAACCTTAACTCAGGGTTTAAGGTTCACACCATCACTAACTATGTAGGGTACGATTGGCTGTGTAATAATTGAGAAGATATTAAGAAAAAGAAGGAGAAGAAGAAGAAGAAGTGAAGAAAATTAAGAGCAAGGTAGGTATATAAACTAGATTGACTAAAACAAAGGGTGATTGGAAGTTTGAAAAACTTATTAACACTCCCCCTTGTGATGACTTGAGTCTTGAGAACTAAATAACTAATCCACACATTTACAAAGACTAATAATTGAGTTTAGAATTAATACAACTAATGTCTCCTTCTCTCTTTGATTAGGTACAAGAAAGAACTTGGGAGTCACCCATTCAAACCACCATTGGGCATAATAAATGAAACCAACAACAATAACTTGGAAGGGTTAGATAATCAACTTAAACAAGAGCGTCCTTACAATGTTCAGCAGGCATCAAATTATCAACTGTTTGTTGTTGAGCAACAGTACTCACTAGTAACTACTTTCCATTGATTGACAATGTGTGCACATCCAGAGTTTCACCCTCACAAAAACTTACTAGTTTTCATTAATTGATTGACAATGGTGTTGAGTGAGTGAATGTGTGTTTGTGTGTGTGTGCACATGGAGTAGTAAATCACCCTCACAAATTTCATTAGTTTCTATCGATTGACAATGTGTGTGCAGGTGTTGAGGTTTTTCACCTTCATGAATTAACTCCGTGACGTTCAATTGATTGACAATATGCCATGAGTGTCCAGTTTCCTCCAGGTTTGTTCACAGGCATTTTGCACATGGGGTTGTGTAGTCTCCCCAGGTGCACATAGTGCTCTTCTACTTGTCACTAAGAAAACTAAAGAGAGATTAAACATATGTGTTCGTAGGGGGGGGGGCATGCACACACGAGATTTGTGAAAGTATCAAACAAAAATGGTTGCCAGCTTCCTGAATTAAGCAAATAATTCTTTACTTTACCTTTTGTTGGCCTTGCTTACCAAGGCAAAGGATATTGTGTTTAGATTCATTATAGAGTATATAGTAGCTAAAGGGATTTCGGCCCCTAGGTAGTAGGTCTATTTCTACAGGAAGATTTTTGTAAGATGATATTTTGGCTTGTGTTGAAACTTGAGATTAGTTATAGAGTTGTGATATCTTGAAGGATTTTGGTTTCTTTTAGAGGATTTCTTTTTGAAAATTATGTTTTTGCATTTCCATAATTCTTCTTTTGCCTTAAGATACTTTTTAATGTGAATGGCAAGGACACAGTATGATGCATCCCTTGTGTGTTTTGTTACTGTGCCACACATTTTTGGGGTAGGCTTATAAGTAAGTACTACTTACCCCCTTTCTTGAGATTTTTTTGGTTGGTTGGGTGGGTTGGTGGGGAAAGTTTTCCCCCTTTTGTGGAGGGGAGGGGCTTAAATAAGAGAGGAGATTTTTTTTTAATGGGGGAAATATTTGGAATACTTGGGTGAAAGAAAAAGAAAAAAAAAGAAGAAAAACAGGGGATGGTATGCATAGGGATTTGGAATTTTGGCATGAATTGAAAGAAGGGGAGAATAATAAGGTAAAAAATAAGATTTCATTCCCCTCCTTGTTCCCTTCTTGAAAAATGAAAACGGGTCAACCCTTGAAGAACAGAATGAGACATGTGTGTGTGTGTGTGTGTGTAAGCATGGCCCTTCTTCCAAATGTGGATGCAACAAAACTAGTTGCAAACTGGCAAGAAGACCATGGGAACTCAACATGTGTACTGAATGAAAAGATTGGGGGAAAGGGAGAGCGGGGGAAGGTGGGGCCAGAGAAACAGATTATAATCATTGAGGCTGGAGCCGCAACTCCTTCATTTAACCAAAGGATCCGTGAAGCCAGAGTACAACCAAAAGAAAGAAGTCAGAAACTAGGGAATACACAGACTTGCCAAAATCCATCATTCATTTGTCAGTTCAAGCATTGATAAAAAAATCCTTAGTTTGCAAACACAACCCATCCACGACATTTTATTGGTGTGTCGTTTTCTTCTGAAACTAAAATCCTGCAGCATAAAAAAATGAGACTTGTTGACAATATCCTCCCCATATCTTACTTGTAACATCCTTTGGGGGAAGCACAAGTGATCACAGGACCCAAACAAAACCCCATTTGAAAGAGAGATTGAATGCATGGTATACACACTAGGGTAGACAAGTCAGTGAGTGAACATTTAAGAACTCAAAGGAGGTTGAATCCGCACACATAGTTCCTCTGCTTTTGAAGCTGAAAGAATATTTGTAGCCCTCCACTTAGTGCTTCCAACACCCTCAAAATTGGCTCAACTTGATAAAGGAATGGGGAAGATATGGGGTGTTTGACATTAGGGGGTTCAGTGTTTGGTGATGGCTGAAATAAAACAGATTGAGATTTCAAGCTTAGAACCTTTGATTGTTGCATCATTTCATTTGATCATTGCATCTTTGCCTTTGGAATACCAAGAAGTTTTGTAAAGTCTTAGTTGATGCACCCATCGGGTTTTCAATCACTCAAAACGGATTAAAAACAAGAAAGATATGGGGTTGGAACTAGACAACAAAAGAAGACAAAAAACCACAAAATGACAACAGATTTGCCAAAACTTCATATTTTGTATCTGGAAACTGGTTGATGACTCTTTAACAAAGCATTTTCCACTTGCAACATGCCAGAGTGAACTAGGACCACAAATACACCAATTTGGATGGTGATTGAATTGGGATATTTTTGCAAGAAGAATAAAAAACCGGCAAAACATTGACAAAACTTGGAATATGGAATAAAAAAACCAGCAAAACTTTGATGAAACTTGCTCTAACCTGTAGCTCGACAGTTCTTAGGAGCATGTTTGACTGAAATTGTTGGGACCCTTGTTGGATTGAAATGCAGCACGTTGTCGAAAGAACCTGACATGCTCTTCAGCTGAAGAAGTCTCTTAAACGAATGTGGGTTTCATATTGAGGCCACCTTAGTGGGGCATTATGGTGATATGGAAGTTAGGCCAGAAATGGCTCCACGAGGTTCGACTCCTTTAGGAGTCAAGATATGTCTGGACTTAAGAGTCCGGATGGGCTAAGGAGAGAGCTTGGGTTCTCACCAGCTAAAAAGACAACTAGCGGTTGTCTTCAAGACTATAGTGCAAGGCACTCCTTCAACAAACAATTAAGTGTTGTCTTGGCTCGCCTAAGGGAGCAAACCTACTAAAGCACTTAGAGGGATTAGAAGGGTTGGTTTGGCTTTAAGGCCATTAGGGTTGGCTCTAGGAGCCAGGCCCATGGCTTGCTCTCTTAGACTAAGACTCAATCTCTATAACAAGGTCTAGCGAATCTAAATAGAAAGTTTGAATCTTTCTTGTGTAGTTAGGACTTTAGGACTAATCAAGTGTGCTATGGGGTGCATAGATAGCCAAGAGCTAAAGGAGTCAATGTAAAAGGAGCTTAGCGAGGTGCGTGGAGTGCAAGGTGACAAGTGGGAAAGGGCGTGTCAACACCCCTTTCCCAATATACCTTTTTGAGTGAACTAGCTATAACTTGATTTGGCGAGCAATAAGATGGGAGAAGAAACGATTATTGTGTCCCTTGTAGTAAAACACTCATGTTGGACCAAGGTGGAAATGGTAGTGGTCAAGGCGGAAAAGGTTGTTGCAAAAGAGACTTGCAAGGCCAAGTGAGCGGCTAAGTTGGTTATGGCCAAGCTAGACTTTGTCAAAAAGCTTCCCAAAACACCTAAACGTGAGAAGGAAAAGACCTATGGGCCCTCCAAATCACGAAGTACGAATGGAAGGGCATCAACAGAAAAGGAGTCTTCCAAGGGGGAAGCCTCCAAGGATAACCTTCATGTGATGGAGCAAGTCTGATATTTTTCCAACTCTTTGGATTCGAATGAGGAGGGAAAAGAGGACCCAAAACGTGTTAACATTCTAGAAAAGTTGATCTTGAACAACAAGTTGGGAAAGCATGTTGAGGAGGTGAAAAAGGCTAAAGAGGTTCAAGAGGCCCAAGTGGCAAAAGAAGTCTAAGAGGCAAGGCTCCACCTTGAAGTCAAGGAGATCCTTCAAATCGCAGAAGAGGTGGCTTGAGTGAAGTTCAAATTACAACGAGCCAAGATTAAGGTCCTTCAAAATGAAAAGGTTCCTTCATCAATTTTCATGCATGCCATGGCTAAGGCCATAAAAGTGTTGTAAACCTTGGTGCTTAGTGAAAGAGAGACCAATGTGCAATTAACCTTGGAGTTGTGAAAGGCTCAAAAGAAGAAGGGGTTGGGTGAAACAGAAAAGCCGTGAAGGCCATGAAGACCCAAATGTTGTTTTGTTTCATGAGAAAGGGCACTGAGGCAAAAAGGGTAAGACAATGGGCCCTCTAAGTGGGGGCCTATTTTGAGTCCCAAGCGATCATCACGGATGTTGATTGGCTAAGGTTGGTGTGGTTTCTTTTGAAAGACCATGCCTTAGAGTGGTGGATGACACAAAAGGATGTTGAACCAAACCTAATGGGGACTTTACCTTGAAGCGCATTCAAGGCCAAATTGAATGAAAATTCACCCCTCATAACTAGATCTTAAAAAATGGGCAATAACTATTAAGCTTCTGCCAAAGTCCGATGCTTCAATTATAAGGAGTTGGGTCACTTTGCCAAGGATTGCAAAAATGTAAAGCAAGATTGGGCACAAGGGGGTTTTACTACAAAAGCAAATGTGGCCAAGTTGGGCCTTAGTTAAATTTGAGGTAAGATTTAATGGGTTGTTGTGTTTGTTAGATTCAGGGGCCACACACTTGTTTGTGAGCTCAAGTGTAATAGCGCGACTTGGGTGGGTGGCTACAAAGGTGGCCAAGCCCATTAAGATCCAATTAACACAAAAAGCTACAACACTAACAAACAAAGTGGTTTTTTGGGGCTATTGTGGAATGTGGCAAAACAAAGTTTGCAAAGAACTTCACAGTCTACACCTTAGATGGCATTGAGACCATCTTAAGGAACCCCTTTTTAGATGTTTACCAGGTAGATATTTGAAAAGGAGGCCTTAAGTTAAAAGTTATTACTAGAATAGTAGATAAGTCTATTAATTTAAAAGTTAAATACCATGTTACTTTAGCTAAGGTAGGTATTCATTTGGTCTCCTTGCATGAATTGTAAGAGCCTTCATTTTAAATTCTTATGCATGTGGATAAATCTAGTGCCAAGTCTAAAACCAAAGGGGCTAAGTCTTGGCCTACATGTATTTCCAACATAATTAATAAATTTTTGGACATTTTAACATATGAACTCCGTAAACATCTACTTCCTTGTAATGTGAACCATAAAATTGAGGTGGTGCTTAGATTGACACCACTTTCTAAGTCACCCTACTAAATTAATAGAAAACAAGCCACAAGAGCTCAAAGTTCAAATAAAAGACTTAATGGAATGCGGGTACTTTAGGTTAAATAAATCACCTTGTGGTATGCTCATTTTGTTCATGGATAAGAAGGACAAAAATTGGGCATGTGTATAAATAACCATGCCTTGAACAAAATCACTATTAAAAACAATTACCCCTTGTCCCAAATTGATGATCTTTACAATTGTTTAAATGGGGCTTGTTGTTTTAGTTGCATAAAGTTGAAGTTAGGCTATTAACAAATTCATGTGGAAGAGGTAGATGTAAAACAAATGGCTATGAGGACAAGATAGGATTCATATGAATTTTTGGTCATGTTGTTTGGGTTTAGGGTTTATGATCATCTACATAGATGGCATTTTGGTGTATTCCAAGTCTGCAAAGGAACATGCGACACATTTGGAGTTTGTGTTGCAAAAGTTCAAAGAAAACAAGTTATACACAAACTAGGCGAAAAACGAGTTCATGAATCTAGAATTGGACTTTTTAGGACATGTTTTGTCTTGGGAATGGTTGAAAACCTAACCCAAAGAAGATTGAATCAATTAAGGATTGGCAAAGCTGGTTTCAACCAAGGGTGTAAGGTCATTTTGGGATTGTCCAATTTCTATAAAAAGTTCATAAAGGACTTTTCAACATTAGCTAAATTGTTCACCAATCTTTTGAAGAAATAGGGATCATTTGAATAGAAGGACAAACAACAAAAGGCATTCAACCTCTTGAAAGGGAAGTTGTCATTAATATTAGTGTTGTGATTCTTAGACTTTGCGAAGCCATTCAAAGTGCATACGGATGTGAATGGGTTTGTGATAGACGGGGTTCTTATGTAAGAAGGATACCTAATTGCCTTTGAAAATAAAAAGCTAGTGAGGACCCAATAGACATGGCCGACTCATGAAAAGGAACTATCTACAGTAGTGAATTACTTAAAGGCATGGCAACTTTATTTGGGCTTTCATAAAATCAAGGTCTTTATAGATAATGTATTTTAAAAACATTTTGAGACTTAGCCAACGGCCACAACTAAGTAATTATGTTGGCATGATACTTTGGCCTTTATGGACATTGGGTTGATCCATAAGCATGGCAAAAATAATGCGGTGCTAAATGTGTTAAGTTGTAAAGAAGAATACCAAAGAGAACTGCCTAAGAAAGTATTCAAATTTTCCAAGTCATGTTTGTTGGAGAAAGCGTTTTAAAAAGGAAAACATGAAAGGCATATGTGGAAGATCGCTTGACATAAAGTTATTTTAACGATTTGCATTAAAAAGAAAAAGTGAGAGGGATCACCCTTTTAGATGGGTTGTTTAGATGGAAGCAATCACGAGTCTATGTGCTAAAAGGAAAGTTATGCATGAAAGTCATGCAAGAAGTGCATGATGCGCCCATGGTAGGACACTGTGGAAAAAAAACGACAAGAGAATTGTTGGGGAAAACTTTAGACTGGCCTAAAATGAAAGAAGACATAGAACATTATGTCCACACATGTGTGAAGTGCCAAAACACCAAATTAGTACAAATAAAGAAGTTTAAGTTATATAAGCCCCTCCCAATCCCTTCAGGGCCATTTGAGAGTGTTTCAATGGACTTCATGACATGTCTTCTAGAATGGGAAAGGAAGAATGCCATCTTTGTGGTGGTAGACAAGTTTTTAAAATTGGCTAAATTTGCACTGACCCAAATAAATGCCACAATAGTGGGGACAACAAAGCTATTTTTTGACATGTGGGTTTAACATACTGGTATGCCGAAGGTCATAATGTGAAATTCACATTGAAATTTTGGACATTATTGATGAAGAAGGCAAGGACCAAGTTAAAGTTTAGTACCACTTTCCACCCACAAATCGATGGACAAACCCATAATATCAATCAATTATTGAATCATTATTTCCATAATTATATCGGTGACAATCATTAAGATTAGGGCGACCATTTGGATTTGGCAAAATTTTGCTACAATTCCACAAAAGATGTGACCACTAAGATGAGTCCCTTCGAATTGGCCTTGAGAGTTGAAATGAAACAACCCATGGATTTAACCATTCTTAAAACAAAGGGTATTCATTGCAAAAGGTGGTAAGGAGGCCGAAAAGATGGCCAAGGATCGTGAAAAGAGGAAATCAAGGGCCATTAAGCTCTTAGAGAAGGTGTAGGTTAGTTATAAGAAACAAGCTAACAAATCACAAAGGCATATAAAGTTTGAAGTGGGGGACCTAGTGTGGTTAAACATAAAAGACTTTAAAAAGCTCAAAATTTTGATGAATAGGTTCATTCCAAAGTATGGAGGCCCCTATAAGATCATTTGTAAACCCCACTTAGATGTTTATTCTTTGTAGTTGCTAATGATGTTGGTAGTCCACCCGACCTTCCATGTGTCCAAATTGAAGCCAATTCATGAAGACAAGAAAAAGAAAGACCAAAAACATGCCTACCACCTAGGATTTGATCTCATTAAACACAAGCTTGTTGGGGAAGTGGAGTGCATCCTAATTGCAAAACAAACTAGGAAAATTGGCAAACAATATTTGGTGAAGTGGAAAGGGTGCCACCCCAAAAAGTTTCAGTGGGTGAAGTTTGTTCATTTAAACCACTTACCAGAAATGGTTAAAAAATTTGAACATGAGTGTGGCCACAAGATGTGAAAGAGGAAAGCGCATAAAAAAAACTCCATCCAATCAACATAACATTGATGAGGACATCAACCTCCAAAAAGCAAGGGGCTAAAAGCAAAAACTTAGAAAAATGGATGTATATCCAAATTGAAAGGTAAATGGTAGTAGTTGGTTTGAGGTCAAGATGTATGAAAAGGGGCAGACCATGGAAGACATAAGTGAGGGCTGAGTTGAGGTGATGACAACTAATGAAAATGGACCTAAGGAGTTGAATCATATTAAAAAACTTCTAAAACTTCAATAAATTGAAATTGTGCTAGTGATGTGCGTGCATTAAATGGCATATCCCCAAACTGAAAATAAGCTTATGGGAACAAGGTTTCCAATGCATGGAACATGAACCATGTCCTCTTAAAGCAAAAGGGGCCCAGCTTGGGCTTAGCCAAGCCCAAGCCAACATTATATGTTGGTGCATTTTATAATCATACCTTGGCATGGTTGCCTAAGGTCATCAAAAGAATAGGCCTAGGCATGAAACTTAGCCCTCAAATGTCATTAGGGTGTCCAAAGAGTAAGAATGTTGCTTGGTAAGAGAAACGAACCTAAGAAGGGATTGGTGTGGTTAAAAGGATCATCACAAAGACGAATAAGAAAATTGTCTATGAATCCTTTTGCATCTAATAGAAAGAATTTAAGATGCGAACGACATTTAAATAAAAAACTAGCTATTCTCTTAAAGGCTTAATGTATGGTGGTGGCGAAAGGAGTGGATTCGCCATGACAATGGCGACATGTTATTTGTGTCCATGAGGACATATACCTCCTAATGGTGGGGGTGAATGACATGCCCTTTCACTTATAAAAATGTTTTAAGCAGATGTGAACCTCATATTGGGACCATCTTAGTGGGGCATTAAGGTGATATGAGAGCTAGGCCCAAACTGGCTCTGCATAAAAGAATTAAAATACGTCCAAATTTAGAGGTCCAGATGGGTTAAAGCAAGAGCTCGAGCTTTTGCTGGCCAAGAAGACAATTGGAGGTTGTTTTCTGGATTGTAGTGTGAGGCACTATCCCCTTAAAACTCTCAACTAAATGTTGTCCTGGGCTGCCCAAGGGGGGCGAACTTGCTAAAACAGTTGTGACGATTAGAAGTTGTCCTTTTAAAGCTTAGAGGCCACCAAAAGAAGGTTGACCTTAGGACGACTCTAATTGTTCCAGTTTAAATCCTTCTCGGGCCAACTCTAGGAGTTAGGCTTGGCAGGCCCCCAAATCAACCTGGGGCTGCTTCAGCTTTAAGGCCATTAGGGCCGGCCCTTAGAGATGGCCCATGTTAGACTAAGACTTAGTCTCGATAGCAGGGATTAGTGAGTCTATACAGAGAGTTTGAGTTCATCTTGAGCAGTCAGGACTTTAGGACTAATCAAATGTGGCGTGGGATGTGTAGGTAACTAGGAGCTAAAAGAGTTGACATTGAAAAAACTTGACAAGGTGTGTGAAACCCAAAATGACAAGCTAAAATAGGCGTGTCAACACCCATTTCCCAATATACCTTCTCGAATGAACAAGCACATTCACTGCTACTATGGCAAAAAATTGAAAACCCTCTGGTTACTTTGAAAGATCATCCATCCAACTAATACAAAATCAGCAACTCCAATTCTGATTTCAACATTACCAGGGTTAAATATAACCATCTAGAGGCCTCACTCAAAAAGGTCAAGGAACCAGTGTCGGTGCTGGTTCACGGTGGCCTACTACCCTGCATAAAAACGTTACCAAAAACCCTTAACCTATTCTTCTCGTAGATGAGTGACGAAAATGAAAAATTGGAGAAAGTTGTTGGATGATAAAAATGGACATCTGCCCTGAGGGCCAAAAAAAGAGACACAAATACTTGTGCAAGGAAGGACTCTTGTTGCTGCTCTTTATTGCTGTCAGGGATTTTTGCGCAGCAGCTTGCTTAGGAAGACAAATGAGAGGATTTTGATTGTTGCAGCAGCAGAAGAAGAATGGAATGGATTTCCGTATCAGCAGTAGCGGCAGAAGAAGATAATGAGTGGATTTCCATAGCAGCCGCAGCAGCAGCAGAAGAAGAAGGACAGGAACAAGAAGAGAGCCTGAGTGGAGCTTGGTAGCAGCAGGAGCAGCGGGAGAGAAGACTTCATCACAAACAGTAGAAGGAGCACAAGAACAATCAACAAGTCTTCCCATGATCACCAACCACATGGATTTGTGGCTGGAGAAATGATAAATGAATGAGTAGAACAGATTGATCTTCTTCAGACACAGTAGTATTTGTTGTCAGTTCCTCTCTTATTTTGTAACAATTGTGGATTTTAGCAGGAGGAGAAGAAGAAGAAACAGATGACGAAGGAAGAAACTTTGCTGCAGTTATTGCGCCGACCGAGTTTGCAGTCCTACTAGCTTGCAGCAGCTGCTTTTGAGAGCAAGAGCAAGAGCTTTTGGTCTGAAGATAGTTGTATGTTGTTGTCGTTTTGTCGTTGAACAACTGCAACAGTCGCGTCGAGTCGAGTCGAGCAAGTAGTGAGCATTCAAGTACCGCGCCAAAAGCTTGCTGATACCGCCGTCTTTTTCTCTGCCTGGTTCGCTCTTGTCGTGATGCCAGTTTTGATCAGAGGATGCTGCTACGTCTACAGTGCATCATGAGGAAGAACAGGAGTCGAGGTTACAAGTTGACTTCCTGACTTCCTGATGATCATGACATCATGGTCTTTTGTTTTCTCGGCGGCGAGGATCCCGGACCTGTCGAGTCTCTTGGAATGCATTTGTGACCGACCGACTTAGACATTTGTAGTAGCTGCTTCGCATTTGGGGCCTGGATCAGCTTCTTCACCATGGCAAGTCTTCAGTCGGATCTGCAACCGGGAACTCCTCCAGCAATGATAGAAAAAAGGTGAGCCTCTCTTCATCTGTCGGAAGTGAGCGAGGAGGAAGTCGAGCTCGCTGTTTTCTGAGGAGGATCCGAGAATCACTTGCGGTTTGATCCTGGGCTCGCCGTGCACAGGATGATGGAGACAGAGTCCGCAATGCGTTCTTCAGCCAGTTACTTGGAGGTGGACGTGAATGCCGAGCAAACCTTCATCGTGCACAAGGTATTCACAACATTCGCAAGCACTTCAGGAGAACATACCGTCGCTCTGTTGATAACTCGCGCAGCGAGCAGAAGATACCTCCCTTTAGATGTGCCGCTGTTGTCTTGCAGCGGTAGAGCTTTCCCTGGTCTGCCGTGCACTTGCCGTAGCAGAAGAAAATGGCCTCGAGCATGTCCGACCTTTGCTGCTTGCTGTTCTTTCTCAATTGCGCTCTCGTTGTGTTTGTGCAGACACCGCTACTTGCGCATTGTGGTCGACTGGTGGAAGCGGTGAAGGAGGCCACAATGCAGTCGTCCGAGGCGGCTTCTTCACCAGGCAGTACTAAGCTTTTACGGGTGCAAGTGAGAGACATGCCTGGAGGAGCGGAAGCATTTGAAATGGCAGCCAGATTCTGCTTCAACGATGCAGACATCTGCATCTCGTCGGCTAACGTTGCCATGTTGCGTTGCGCCGCGGAATTCCTCGACATGACAGAAGCCTTGAGCAAAGGAAACCTGACGAGGAAAACCGAGGATTACTTGCGGACGATGGTCTTCTGGAGCTGGGAGGAAGCGCTTGTCGTCCTGCGATCGTGCAAGGAGTTTCAATCAGCAGCGGAGAAGACACAGCTGGTGCAACGTTGTGTGAACTGTCTCGCCGACAAAGCGTCGTCTTCCTTCTCCTTCGCTGGGGAGCTCAACAGTCCATTTCATGCAGGCATCGAATCCTACTTCGCTTCTTACCTCGTCTCCACACCCAGCGGCGCCAGCTCGCACAGATCCTCCAAAGCTGCGTCCGAGACTTGGTGGTTCGAGGACCTCTCGACGCTTCCAGTGCACCTCGTGGCACGCGTGGTGAAGGCGATGATGGCCAATAGAACTTCGGACCACAGAGTTCTGGCCAAATTCCTTCTGCATTATCTCAGGTCTGCGTTGCCAGTTCTTGGCGGATATGGGCCCGCTACTTCTTCTCTAGCGTCACCGATGCCGCAGCACAAGAGCGCCGAACGCGATGGCGAGCACAACAATACTCTACTACACAACCAGAGTCAGAGAGCACAACGGCAAGTCATACAAGTCGTGGTGAGCTTGCTGGCTTGTCTTGATCGAAGCTCTGTTTCCTGCAGGTCGTTGCTAGGCCTCCGAAGAATAGCAATAGCGTTACGAGCCGGGAAGCTTTGTCGAAGAGAACTGGAACGCATGATCGGCGCACAACTTGACAAGGCGACACTGGACAACATTCTCATCCCTGCTCTTCCTCCGCGTTCTAGTTCTCTTTACGACGTCGACTTGGTCCTGCGACTGCTAGATTTCTTTCTCAAGGACAAAGCTGAAGCGCTGATGATGGTACCGTCTGCGAGGCCTTCAGAGAGCAGCTCGTCGTTGCTGTCCACGAGAACCGAAAGCGGATCGTCTACTTTGTCGCGAGCAGATAGCAAGTCGACAATGCTGCTGGCGGCAACAACAACAGCGAGCTCTGATATCAGTACTCCTGTACAAACGGCGCTTACGAAAGTGGGAGGGTTGATGGACAAGTACTTGGCGGAGATAGCCGCTGATGTACACTTGCGTCCTTTGCGCTTTCTCGCACTCGCAGAATCTCTACCAGATTATGCTCGCGAATCCGATGATGGCCTGTACAGAGCTGTCGACATCTATCTCGAGGTCAGTACCTGCAGAGCTTAAGGATGATGGATGTCAAAGCAATCAGTCTCTCTTGTTTCTCTTGTAAGCTTTTGCAATCTCCTGCAAACTTTCTTTCTTGCTCAATCTGTCTTCAATCTTCTTCTTGCTGGTGGTGTTTCTTCTTGTTTCTTTGCAGGCTCATCCAAGCATAAACGAGGCTGATGCTTCCAGACTCTTCAAGGTCATCAACTGTCACAAGCTAGGTGCGGAGACATGCAAAGCTGCAGTTCAGAATTCGAGGTTTCCGCCAAGCTTTCTAATCCAGGTAGCACTGGTGCAGCAAGCACAGCAGAGGAGGACATTGAACGAGGGATTGTTTTGCAGCAGCAGCAACAGTGGAAGGGATTATCATCATACCAGTAATAACAAGGATTATCATAACAGCAACAACAACAACAACAGGTCTTCTTCATCTCCACCACCATCATCATCCAAACACTCCTCCTCACGAATGGGACAGCAAACAGTGGTACATGTGCAATGCTCACACTTTGAATTCACTCTCCGACAAATACAACAAGACAAGAAGAAGACAACAGAGAACCATTTCAGAGCAGCAGCAGTAGAGCAAACAGAAATGTTGTCGTCTCCATTGCCTCTCCAGCACATAAAGACAACTGAGTCTTCCAGGACAGACTCTTCTTTCGACTCTGCAAACTCTTCCTGTAAACGCTCACGAGTGGAGATGATTTCAAGCTTTCATAGACTGAAGCAGCTCTTCCACTCCAAGTCCAGACAACACTAACATACATATCCCAGCAAGTTTCTGAACATACAAACAAACCATACCACGCAACAATGTCACTATGCACACACAGGCATCATCAGCATCGCCATTTCATGGCTGTAATCACTAAATCCGAGCAGCGCTTTTTGTTTGCACAATACAACAACATAGTGAAACTCAGCTCAGCTCAGCTCAGCTCAGCTCGGCTCAGATCAGACAGCTTTGTTTTTTCCAGTTCTGCGAGGTGCAGAATAGATGTGCACTCCAAAGTGTGGCGGTTTTCTTTCCCATTGTAGTTCTTTTTCCCCCTCCCACACAGATGATTTAAAAAAGCTTCGATTCCATGGTTGGTGTTTTTCTCCCACACTTCTTGCATTTCTGCTGGCTTTCCTTGATGAAGATTATTGAGCTTTGGTTGTGGTTCTTGCTCTGGGATAATCAAAGCAAAATGATGAAGGTTGAGCTTTGAGTAATAGTTCTGTGTTCAGGATAATGAAAGAAAATCAATCACTGATGGAGCTTGAAGCTTTGGCAAGAAATCTTTAGCAGAATATGTCAAGAGGAACAATCAGGAGGTTGGAAGTATTGCATTTGCACCGCCACTTTGTCTGTGTCTTTGCAATTGCCCAGTAGTTTGTGATGTTCCACCTTGCACAGACCACCCCCTATTCTGGTAAAGGCCTTATGCCTCCCTCCTTACGGGACCTTACTTCAAAACCCTCAAACTGATATTGCCAATATGAGCCGTTTTTGCAAGCAGGTTGTTATGTTCCACCTTGTTCCAGCCCCTTATTCTAGTAATGCATATCTGTTCTAGGGTTTTACCCTGTAGTTTCAAACACCAAAATGCCAAGACTGCTGCTTTGGATGATGTTCCCACGCCTGTCTTGGGGTTTAACAAGTAGGGTAAGGTCCCAGGATGAGGGCATTACCACAAGAAGGGGATGTGAAAGGCAGCACAGAGTGCTTGCCCACTTCTAGTAATGCCCTCATTCAAGGCTTTACCCAATGTAAAGATCCTGTCACAAAATTTAAATGGATCAGATGATTCACACAAAATGGAGGATGCCTTGAAAACAGAAGAACCCTCAGCCAAGTAACAAAGTTTTGATGAAGTAGAATTCTGCCCTACCATGAAATTTTTTGGCAGGTCTTTATGTTATTAGAGGGCATGGCACCGAGGTGGCGGTAGCCCATCATGTGACTTACCCTTTGTCAATTAAAAAAACTGACATAATCAGAACCTGCAAGCACCTTATAGAACCCTAAAAAGGTCGTCCAAATCTATTCTGCCCTTTTTCAGGCCTTACTACATGGCAGAAAGGGCCAGGCAAATAAACGGCCAGTGAGGCAGACTCCATCTACAGAACCCACCCGCGTAAGTAGGTATCCTTTGTGCTCCCTAGTACGTAAGGTGCCTTGAAGGTTGCAAAGAAGATTATACTTTGAGTTACCTTCAAATACAAGAGATAAAATTAGCTCAGGTTTTATTACCTATATGCGGACGGGCAGGGCCAGAGGGCCAATTCCTTTGTTTGAAGGCATGGGAATGAAGGCAGTACCATGCTGCCCTCAAACAAAGGAATGACCTTTAGCCCTACCATTCCTCTACATTGAAAAAAATTGACCTAAATTTTCGCACCACCTTCCGGAAGGGCAAGTAATATGCTGAGAGGACCTTACAGAGTTTATAATGTACCTCCTAGCCTGCTTGAAACTTCTGCCCAAAGAGATATCTCAAAGATCAGCCAGGCCCTGCCGGCTCCAAAATAAAGCCGCAAGCCACAAGCAACAACCCACAAGCACCTTGAGAGCTTCATTTCATGGAGAGCTCCTAACCCTAATCCAAACCTGATCCTAACCCTAACCCTGATTCTTTCACCCGCTTTGATTGACCTACAGAAATGAAAGTCATCCCCTCCTAGCGTGATGCCCAAGTTAATCATTGCTGAACGTTCTTTGGGAGCTAAGCTTATTATCATCCTTCTTTGACCTTCATCCACCTGAACTAGACTTTTTGTCCTTAATGTACTTTGTTCTCCAATCATCAAACGCAAAATGAATGACGGACTTTGTAGTTGGTGGCTGTTGCTGCGGAAAACAGTTGGCGATGACGACTAGAGTTTTGGCTAGCAAGCTGCGGAATACAGGGCAAATATGGAGAGCAGGTGAAGAAGCAGCAGGATTGCGACAAAGCCATGCTCTGGCTGTGGCCGATGAGAGGTTCCAGCGGTATAACTCGCCGGTGCCCAGTACGGTGGATCACACCGCGGTGCTGGGAAGGCCAGAAACCAAGGTCACAACTCTGGCTAATGGACTGCGTGTGGCAAGCGAGTCGGACCTGTCGGCGGCCACGGCCACGGTTGGAGTGTGGATTGATGCCGGCAGCCGCTTTGAGATCGCCAGCACCAACGGCACTGCTCACTTCCTGGAGCACATGATCTTCAAGGGGACCAAGAGACGGAGCATGCGGCAGCTGGAGGAGGAGGGAAAGAACATGGGCGGACATCTGAACGCCTACACCTCCCGGGAGCAGACCACTTACTATGCTCATGAAGAAGGATCTGCCGGTGGCTGTGGACATTCTGCAGAACTCTCGTTTCGATGAGGACCGGATAACTCGGGAGCGGCAAGTGATCCTGCGGGAGATGGAAGAAGTGGAGGGTAAGGTTGAGGAGGTGATGTTCGACCATCTCCATGCCACGGCGTTTCAGCATAGTTCACTAGGGCGCAGCATTCTAGGGCCTGCTGCGAACATCCGTTCCATTACCAAGCCTAACTTGCAGGATTACATCACCTCTCACTACACAGCCCCACGAATGGTAATTCCATGACTTCCAGCTGCCATTGTTATCGACATTGCAGTTGCCACAAACCTCCGTGAGCTCCCTTATTGTGGAAGGTTCAGGGTTGTAGGTAGGTTCTGTGTTGCACAAACCAAAGCATGGGAAGCAGCACAATTTTAGGGTTCAAACAAGAACTCTGTTCAATTTGCAAATTCTTCTTGTTTAGGAGAGCAAGAGTGTATTGTTTTCTGATTTGAAATCTGAGTTTCACTGTTGTTGAGATTATGCAAGCCAGAGTGTGGGTTGAATTTGGGAGTTTCTAGTCTGTCAAGAAATTGGAGGGTTTTGTGGGACTCTGAGTGTTTTTTTTTCACCAACATTTGCAGGTTATTGCTGCAGCTGGTGCTGTGCAGCATGAGGATTTGGTATCACTTGCAGAAAAGTCATTTCAGTCCCTCCCAACAAACCCAACCACTGCAAGCCAGCTTGTACAGCACTAGCCAGCTGTTTTTACAGGATCAGAAGTTCGCATTCGGGATGATGATCACACCTTGACCCACTTGGCAGTAGCTCTCAAGGGTGCAGCATGGACTGACCCAGATTCTATAGCTTTGATGGTCATGCAGACAATGCTAGGTGCATGGAACAAGAATGCTGTAGTTGGCAAACATGCAGGGTCAGAGATGGCTCAGAAGATTGGAGCAAATAACTTGGCAGAGAGTGTCATGGCATTTAACACAAACTACACTGATGCTGGACTCTTTGGTGTCTATGCGGTTGCAAAGCCAGATACTTTGGATGATTTATCATACTGCATCATGCATGAGATGACAAGTTTGATTTACAGAGCTGCTCCAGATGATGTGGCTTGTGCCCGTAATCAGCTGAAATCTTACTTGCTGCTTCACATGGATGGGACAAGTGCTGTTGCAGAGACATTGGGCAACAGATATTGACATATGGGCGTCGATTACCACTGGCTGAGCTCTTTGCACGCATTGATGCTGTTGATGTGGATACAGTCAAATGAGTTGGAACTCGTTTCATAGCTGATCAAGAGGTTGCCATTGTAGCCATAGGGCCTACACAGAATCTTCCTGACTACAACTGGTTTCGGCGCCACACTTACTGGAACCGTTACTGAAGAGGGAAATGAAGCAAGTGAAGTTTTGGAGTGCATGTATTTTTGAGATCCAGCAGGTTCGTGCAAATTGTTCATGTTATGATGAGGTAATATGCTGCTGTGTTGATCAGTTGAGTGCATAAGACTGATGGCCACCCTGCCTGCAGTCGTGGGTCTAGGTCATGCTTTTACCATGGTAGCTAACTACTGATAATGGGATCAGTGTGTACACTGGTCACCCAAAATATGAAACCTAGGGTCTACTAATTCAAAGACGAACCAGCAAACCAAATTTTCCTGTTGCAAAGGTTTGAATTCTGTCTATCGCACATGAGTTCGGTTTCATCATCCACACTTGTTTTCTTCTAGATTGTACATGTTGAAGATTCAAATGCCCTTGAACAGTGATCACTCAAGAAAGACATTGTGGTTCACCATCAGCAATACCGTTTGGCAAATTGTCACACAAGAAAAGGTTTTGGTGTAAGATTTGACTGTGATCCTTCAAGACATGTATGGCACAGCTATTGAAATGCAATACTTGTGGGGATCTTTCAAGAAATGTGTTATCTGAGATTGTGCTGACACACAAGGTCAAGGAACATCATTGTTGGGGGGCTCGTTACTTGTTATGTTGTGGAGATTTCCCTGGAAGTGTGTGCTTACTGTTGTGGAATGGCAGAATGACACAAGGATGTGAATTCATGTATAATTGTCCGTCCTGATTTTTGTATAGTTGTTTGCCCCAAGTGTCAAACAGATTGTTATATACAAGTATAAACCCATTGTTTGGGAGCTTATAATGTCAGTGCAGCAAGCTAGTCATTGCTGTCATTCTGGATGAAGGAGATAGTCTTATACTTTGTGATTGACACTGGAGATAGTCTGATACAATTGTGAGTGACACCATTAAGATTATCAACATGGTCATTCTTGCTCTAAACTGAAACCATGGGTTAGCTTCAAAGTGTTTTTGTGGGGATTTTTTCAGCCAGAGTGAACCATGAGCCAGTGGTGCACCACCCAACCCTTCATTGGAATCCTGTTCCAACTCAGTTGTGTTATTTGAGTAAGTTTGTTTGCAATACCAGAGACTCATTCTTTCAAGTCTGCTTCTTGGTAAGATCATGGTACCATTAACTGTTGCTGCTGTTGGCCATCTGCCCTGCAGCGGTGAGATCTTGTCCAGAGAATAAAGTACAGTAGCTGCTGCTGTACACTTTTTTATATTTTCCATCCTGTCCTTCATTACATATCATCAAGCAAGAGGATTTTGTAGACAAAATGTAGGCATGCACAATTTCCC